>JAOWBW010000242.1:801647-1223614 GCA_026119855.1 Campanula takesimana
GTTGGGCACACGACTTGAACCAAAAGAAAAGACTCTTTTTTTTTTTTTTTTTTTTTTTTTATAAGTCGGAGGGAATGAATCCCTTTTGGGGTTTTTAAGAAAATAATGGAATCGTCACACTAGTATATAGACCATCTCGCGGGTCCCATATACTCATCGGAGTTCCATCGCGCTTGTGAATCCTACATGTATCGTGATTAAACTAATTAATGTAGTAAAGCATACATGCGGGGACAGATTTTTATTTTCGTCCAAAATAACCACTTTTGGGGACGGATTTTTATTGCGTCCCTTTCAACAAGTTGGCATGTATGATTTGAAGACATTAGTTTAGGGAAATCTCGGTACATGGAAACCGACTTGAGTCACGGAGTGTTAGACCCTAACTAGAATTGTGTGGTTTGTGCTCGGCTTGAATATGAGGCTCAAAGGTCACCCCCGGCATGTAGTCTTGAACTACGCCACGGGCTGAGGTTTACCGCTTTGAAAGAGCCAAGGTCTGGTGGAGCTTGAAACTTTCTAGGACGGGCCTCGACGGGTTTGGGGTTTGACTTGTGCGACTCGATAGTGAGCAGTTCATAGGAATATGTGCATGTAGTGTGAGGTCTAACAAGTGACAAAATTTTTTATTTTTTATTTTTTGAAAAGAAAGAAAAACACACAAAACACATAAGCACATAAATTACAACTCCCGAATCACCCGTGTGACCGGTAAATAAAACACAAAATTAAAACAGTCCGAGGGTTCAATTCTGTTCTGATGCAGGCAACTGTGCCCACACCCCACTGTTCTGCTCAGTCACTAAAACCTGTTTCTGTTCTGGAAACCAACCCAGAAGCGTGCGCCTCTGAGTGCTGATGTGGGACGCGCGCGCATGGCGCAATGATTATGGGAGGCGCGCGCTTCTGGGGCACACCTGTCAGAATGTCAGACTTTGGACTCAGGGGATTGCCCTGGTCCCATGTTCATATTGTAACCCCTGCAGAAGTGATTAGTGCAGAATAACAGAAGAAGAAGATGAAGAACATGAAGAAGTGGGCGATTCTGGTTCTTGATTCGGGATGCGCGCGCCTTAGGCTTAAAAGGCCAGACGCGCGCGCCTCCCCCATCAGGAAACAGAATGCCCAGAAAAGATGTAGATTTTGATCAGAATGCAAAGTTTAACCCTCAAATACATCCCCAGCGGAGTCGCCACTGTAGATACCCCGGGAACCACGGCTTGGCTAGAGCGGTGAATTATCCTAGGATGTCTAACTTGTTTTTAGAGTCGCCACCTATGTTTTGAGAAACATAAGAAAAACCTATAGATTGTAGCCTAAGTTTGATTACGAAAACAGAGATTCTTTGTTTTGAGGTTCGGGAGTTAGATTACCAGATGGGAAGTACCGAAACACCCATCTCGCCCAACTAAAGTTGGTCTTGCTTGATCAAAATCTACATGAATGAAAATGTTCTTCTTCTTCTTCTTTAAGTCATGAAAAGGGGGATTTAAAATAGGATTTGGAATGTAGGAGATGACTCCTTAACCAACCTCAATGAGATGAGGTGATCATTAGAGTCATGTCCCAAAATGATTTGGGTGATTGCACATTTGATTAAAGTAAAAAGAGAGTGAGGAGATGAAGTAGAAAAGAAAGGAAAAGATGGACTTTTACCTACAATTGAAGAACTTCAAATGTTGCTTAATGAGAGCCTTGGAGAACCTTTAGAAAGTGATTTTTTGTCTCGTTTTCGATCCTTGAAAATGGAGGTAAAGGAGGTTTTTATAGGTGAAAGAGGGGTGTTTTTGGTGCCAAAACTCAGTCACCAAGAAATCCTTCCCGGGCAAAATCTTGTAAATTGAGCAAGGGAGGGAATCCTGGCCAGAAATCTGTAACTGACGCCCAGAGGCGCGCGCTTCCTGCTTTGGGGGCGGGAGGCGCGCGCGCCTTGATCCTCCTGTCGGAGGCGCGCGACTCAGAGAAGGCAATTTTGACAGAATGGACTAGAAAGTCAGCCCTGTCATTCAGTTTAGTCCCTAGACTTAACGAAGTCAGTCAGGAACTTAACGGAAGTGACAGAAACTAACGAGAAACACTTAAAATGGGGAGAAACACAAGATCAAATGTGCAATCGGGGTGAGCGGTCCAAGGCGGGGTGTCTACACCGTCGAGGCCCGTCCTAGAGAGTTTCAAGCTCCACCCGACCTTGACTCTCTCGAAGCGGTAAACCTTAGCCCGTGGCGTAGTTCGTGACTACATGCCGGGGGTGACCTTTAAGCCTCTCTTTAACCGAGCACAAGCCAACACAATTCTTACTCTAGGTTCTAACACTCCGTGACCAAGTCGGTTTTCGTGTGTCGAGCTTTCCCTAAACTAATGTCATCAAATCATACATGCCGTTTCTAAAAGCAACAAGTGGTTATTATGGACAAAATAAAACTCCGTCCCCAAGTGGTTATTATGGACAAAATAAAAATCCGTCCCCGCATGTATGTTTTATGACATTAATTTAGTTTAATCCCGTCACATGTAGGTATCACAAGCGTGGTGGAGTCCGATGAGTATATGGGACCGCGAGAAAGTCTATATACTAGTGTGATGATTCTACTATTTTTCTAGAAACTCCAAAAAGGCCTACGTCCTTTCGACTTTTGTAAATAAATAAAAAAAAAAATCATTTTTCTCTATATGGTTGAGGCTTTTTCCTTGTTTGTGGGTGAAATTATTTTATTCAAAAGGTGTTTGTGCGCCAATCTAAGATCAACCGTGTTCTTCTAATAGGTCCAATGGCTTCCAACGGCAACAACAACAAGGGTGCAAACATTTTCGTGTCCAACGAAAGGCTTTTTAACATAATAAGAGCCATGGGGGAACAAATGGATAGACTTGTCGAGGATGCCCGCCGCAAGGATGATTTGTAGCAAGCCCATTTTTCTCTTGAGAAAAGAATTCACGAGGAAGAAGTTTCCGAACTCAAGGCCCATTTGCAAGAGCTCACCGACAACAAGGCAAAGTTCAATGATAAAGCATGCTCAAGTGGTCCGTCCCTCAAAAGTCAAAAAGGTGCCGCCAACAACCGAATCTTCACTCCTCTCCTAGGAGTGACCCAAGCCGAAGCATTTGAAGCCTTGGTAGCAATTGGAAAGATCAAGCCTTTGGAAGGGTAAAATCCCAAGATGATACGTAAAAATCATGCACATGATAAATGGTGCAACTACCACTAGCATAGCGGCCACACTACCGAGGGGTGCTTCGCTCTCCAAAACATCATCCAAGATTTGATCGACAATGGTGAATTTACCGTGGGTGAAGATCAACTCATCAAAGAGGAGGCTTGGTTTTGAAATGGGGCTTCAACAAGAGATCATTGCTAGAAGGAGGACTACAACAACAAGGAAGGACGACGACAACAATCTCCGTTTCTCTTTCTCTACCTAGAAATAGGATTTTTTTTTTAAAAAAAGAGTCAAAGTCCTCTAATGTGTGCATTAAGTTTTCTTCCTTCTCTTTAATGTTAAAGTTTGAGTCGGTCTTCAATAAATAAAATTCGTTCTTGTCCTCATACACCATTCAAGTTGTTCAATCTAATTCTTGGCAAAATGATGAAAAGATGTCTAAGCAAGTTTTGGAACGAAGGTCGTCACTTGAACGCCTAGGGGCTAAACATCACAATGAAGGCAACGACATCACCAACGACGAATCCAAGACATCAATCGCCAAAGCAAGGTGGAGCAACAACCACGGAGAAATCAAACAAAGTTTTCAAAGGGGGAACAAAAAAAAAACGAATGCTCGCTAGGTTGAACTCTTCAAAACAACCTAGGCAAAAGTTAAAGTCCAAAAAAAAAAAAAAAAAAAAATCCCCCCTCATTCAAAGAAGTTCACAACAACAACATCATTCCACCAATGAAGGACGAAGCGACATAAAAAATCACGACGAAGCAACAATCGATCACGAAGAATGGAGTATCCACAAGAACTACGGTGACCTGAGCCTCTACACTGGAGGAACGTAGACAACCTGCGGGTCCGGTCTCATGCAAGAAAGAAGATATGTTTAGCCCTAGAGCGTTATGGTGATTGGCCTTCATCTCAAACTTGTCAAGATATCTTTGTACGAGTCATTTGCCAATGAATTAATCATCTCAAGATTGAACAACTTTCCTAGATTTGAAATCATTTCACGTTTCTTGTCGAGTCTAGGGGCTTCTTCTCTTTTAGCTACACTCCCAGTTTCTTACAGTCAAATTGGAGCTTTCCTTCTCTTCTCTCTTAGTGACTTACTTGCCTTCGTGAGTCATTCAAAAAAATATATAAATGCATGAAATCAATACTAAGGGCTACTTCCCTAGTCAAGTCAATGTCACTCATCATTAGTGACAAAAGGTCTCCACCACAAAATCACATGTCTCTCATCCTCAGCCAGAGTCAATGCACACTTCCTCATTAATTGAGTAAAAAAAAATGAAGACGCAAAAGAGATGCCCGCTAGATTGAAAACCCGAAAGGGCGGTCTAGGCAAAAAACATGGTGCGTCATAAAAAAATGAGAGAGTGAGAGAGAGAAGGGAAAGAGAAATGGAGATCCTCGGCCTCTAAAAGAAGACACTACATCTCCTCAGCAAGTCAATTCCCCACCGAGTCAACTTCGTAATTGCAAAGGGATCGACAACACATGGCACAATCAAAGGTCATTCTGGGTTATTGGCATAAGAAAAGTTGTTCTTGCAATATCTATTTTTGGGTTCATGTGAAAGAAGCCCCATGGTAACCGAGATCCATCCGAGAATGAGCCCATCATTGAGAGGTACGAGGTTGCACAAATACTCCCCAGTAAGTCAATTGGTTTGGGCAGCAAATGGCAAAAACACGTGACTCAGTTTTCAAGCTTCTCCAAGCATGTGCCCCTACAATATGTCAAAAGGCTTCCCAAGAAATGGAGTAGCTCTTGTCATGTCTTCTTATGTTTGTTCCCCCACACGAGGACGAGTCTCTTGCTCGAAAAATGATGACGCCCTAGGGGCTATGTTACTCAAGAACGAGAGCTTCTTCTGCTTCATTTGACAGTTAATGAGCCCTAGGGGCTACGCTCAAGAAAGATGTGTGAGACTATCCTCAAAGTCTCTTAAAGGGAATGACGAAAAGCCTTCTTGTCATGTGTGCCCGTTCCTCCAATCAAGGATAGGCCTTTCTCGCTCTACTTGCAATCAATGGTGGCACACTAGGAGCTACACTCGAGTTTGAAACTCTCCCTCAGCAAGAAGCAACTCATGCCACCTCCTAACAATGGCCCTAGCAAAGTCATATGCAACATTGGAAGCATCCTCAATTATTTTGGCAACAAAGGTCTCAAGGGGCTTCGCAATCTACAATCTTTTGGGCTACGGCATTACAGTAATCCGAGCAAAGGGCAATATTGGGGCTTCATAATTGACAACCTTTTTGGGGGATGATACCCGAACAATTCAATGAGAGGAATAGTCCTCATGGAACGAAGAAAGCTTCAAGGGTCTCTCAGTACCTCACGTCAAAGGTCAGCTGGATTGAAAGGAGGACTCCGAAGTTATGAATGAATTTGGTGATTCTTGTTAGAACTTACAACGAGATTATGAAGGAAGTCTTAGAGAAAAGGAAAAATATTCAATATGCTAAACTTAATCAAAACAGGGTTATAGCGGGAAATGCCTTGGTCAATCTCAATGTTTCTGCAATTCAGCACCCCCTTCTCCAAGATCAAAAGAAAAAAGTGCGGCTTTTGATCTTCAAGCACTAATTGCATCCGAATATCCGTCTTTAGTTCAACTCAAGAAGACTCAAGCAAGCATACCCATTTAGGGACCTTATCACACCACGACCTCGACAACACCACAAGATATTACTGCATTTGGGTACCGACCACAATGAGGCCATTCATCTCCCCAGTAAGAGTAAGAAGGAGATCTCCACCCGACGGTACATCCGCTCTCAATGTCGAGCCGAACCCAAGATAATTTTGGGCTTTACATTGAAAAGTCATCACATTCCACCGTCTTGAAGCTCGCAAACAACAAAGTACATGCCATTTGGGGCTTAGCAATCTCTCGAAGCTTGGTATTAATAATCTTCTCTTGAGGCTTACTCACGTCAACAACAAAAGGCGACTTATTTGAATGGGCCAAGAGCTGGTTTATCTTGGGGCTACGCAAGTCACTCAAAATTTGGCATCAAAGTCGTTCTAAGGGCTTTACAATCAGCAACCCCTTGTCTCGGCATCAAAAGTCTTCGAAGCCCCACAATCGGCAAATCTCTTGGGGCTAGACATCAATCTTCGTTGGGGACAACAGCTTCAACATAATTCAAGCGAGGTGATCCGGACTTCAACAGAACATGATTTGATCCTGGGTTGGCTTTACAAACACACAATGATTAAAATGGTTCACCCACGAACTAAAAAAAATGACAAAAAGATTTTTCTTTTTCTTTTTCTTACTTGTGTAAAAAGTATGTCCTTTATTTTGCTCTGCTCTTAGCTTCTTCCCCAGCGTTCTCCATCATCCTTGAACTACGCTGGTCTAATTTCTTTCAAAGGATACGTAGGCAGCCTTTTGGCACGACCAACCCATCATCCAGAATGTCATCTCACCAACACTCCATCAAAAGTACAAGCGACTCATCTTCATCAAAAATGTCGACATCCTTCACCAAAGCCACGGCGTCAGAAATCCATCCCAAATCAAGCGGCCATGGTAAGTGAAGGTATGGACATCATTCATCAAAGCTCATTTCAAATCACATCACGCACAAAAGCAATTTCTCCATCTTTTCAAAATCCCTCTTATGCAAATCTGCTTTTCAAATCACAAAGCACCACAAGCACAATTTCACACTTCTCACACGAGCACATGCATCTGCAAATCATACGCATAACAGGTACAAGCACACAATAGCATCGACAAACGGATCATCGGATCTCGCCAGGTCTTCTATCGACTTTAAATGTGCGGCAGACAGATCCTCGGATTTTGCCAGGTCTTCTCTCGACTTTAAATGTGCGGCAGACGGATCCTCGGATCGCGCCAGGTCTTCTCTCGATTTTAAATGTGCGGCAGACGGATCCTCGGATCTCGCCAGGTCTTCTCTCGATTTTAAATGTGGCAGACGGATTCTCGGATCTCGCCAAGTCTTCTCTCGACTGTAAATGTGGCAGACGGATTCTCGGATCTCGCCAAGTCTTCTCTCGACTTTAAATGTGGCAAACGGATTCTCGGATCCCACCAACCCCTATATCAGCAAAAGTCGCTCACACAGGGAGCGTACCTCTATCTCTTGCAGTTTCAATATTTCTTGTTTTTATCGAGTCTTTGCTTTTTTTTTCCTCTTGTCGATGTCCTCGGCAGATGTTTTGTTATTTCGTCGATGTGTTTTGCTTTGCAATCCACGTCGCCGAGGGGATCTGTAGACACCCCGCCTTGGACCTCTCACCCCGATTGCATACATAGTATTTTTATTTAACTTATTTTTGTTGACTTTTGTTACTTCGGTTAAGTTCCTAACTGATTCCGTTAGTTTTGGACTAAACTGCATAACAGAGTTAACTTTAGAGTCATTCCTGTCATTCTGTCATTCTCAAAAGCGGGCGCCTCCCGTAATGGTTATGTGACGTGCGCGCGTTTGGTCCAAAAGGCCAGACTCGCGCGCTTCCCACTTTGACTATTACGGATTGCAGCCTTTTCCCTCTATTTTTAGAGTAAAAAACAACCTTTTCATCACATGTTTTATTCTAGCATTAAACCAATTTTATTTTGTAACTCCCAATCCTTTATTCTAGCCATTCTCTATAAAAACAAAATATTTCTTTTATTTATTATTTGATTTTCTTTTTATTCATTTATCTTTCTTTATTTTTCTATTGGTTGAAAATCCATCTTTCCCTCCTTATTCACCTATTTAAACCTCTCATTTCTACCTAAGAAAAGGACTCTCTTTTTGGACTTGAATTTTCTTCACAACTACATTATACACATTTCTCTCAAGAATTCTCCCAACAACAATTCAAGCATCAAAACTCTACTCTTTTCAAGTCAAAGTTTGAAGTCCTCTTTCTTAAGGTACAACTTTACTTTTTCTTCTTCTTCTTATTTTATTCATGTCTTGTTAATGTATGCAATCCCCATCAATGGGACATGACCTAAAGATCACTTTATTACATTAAAGTTGGTTAAGGGTTATCTCCCTACATTCTAAACTCTAATTTAATTTACTATTCTCCTTTTAATGTAATATTTAGCATAAATTAATCAATAAAATAATTCTCTTTTATTTTCCTTTGCAATTCCCCTTTTCTTTACATTGTAATTGTTAGCACATTTCTCATATTAAAATAAGGACATTTAGCATTAGAACACAAATAGTAGCAAGACCCGCGTAAGCGGGGCGGAGTGGGTGTTTAAGTACTTCCCACTCCGTCATCTAACCCTCGAACCCTTCTCTTCCCGAATCTCTAGTTTCGTAACATTGAAATAGGCTATTTCTTTAGGTTTTTCTTATGTTTCCTCAATAACATAGGTGGCGACTCTACAATCTAAAACAAGTTAGACATCCTAGGATAATTTACCGCTCTAGCCAAGTTGTGGTTTTCCCGGGGTATCTACACCTTGAGATAGAACCGAGAGGAGAAGGTAGAAATATATGAGTTTAGGAGTAATAATGATATCATCAACGTAAACAAGAAGGTAGATGACATCGGAATTGTGACGGAGAACAAAGGGGGAGGATTCTGAGACACAGCTTTTAAAGTCAACAAAGATGATATAAGACTTGAGTTCATTGTACCAACCATGAGGGGCTTGTTTAAGACCATTAATAGCTTAACGAAGTTTGCAGACATGAGAGAGAAGAGAGGAATTGATAAAACCATGAGGTTGTTGCATATACACATATTTAGAAAGGGAACTTTGAAGGAAGGCATTATTTATGTCGACTTAGGGAAGGGACCAATTTATTCATTGATGAGAGAAATATATGTACAAGTTATTCACTATCTTATACTAAAGTAAATACTATTCTTAACCTTAAATAGATACTCGTATTAGGAAACAAGATGTACAAAAAATAATAGACTATGTAGTTGATTCGGGCAACTTCTACATCACGTCCTGAGCATTGGCAACCAACATGTAGGCAGGCCCATCTCAATAATTTTAAAGGCCTTGTGCTAAATTTAAATAGTTATACTTATTATTTATTAATTAAGATATTTACACAAAGAACGATATAATTCCTCCGACCCACTAAAAGTTGCACTTTTGTTTTAGACATGGATATTAAGATAAAGTGTAAATGGTGTAAGTTTTGTTAGTATGAAAAGTGAGGTAAAAGAAAGAAATTTGGGTAAAGAGGGCAACTTTTTGTAGGAGGAGACATGTTTAATATTAAAATTTTTATATATATATGAGAGGGCCAATTTTATTTTTTTAAGAGTTTAAAATAATATTTGTAAAAAAAACTAAGTTAAAATGATAGAAATTACAACCATAAGATGCCCTTTGAAATTTGAGGCCCTGTGCAATGGCATAGTTTGCACATGGGGATCACCGGGCCTGGATGTAAGCCCGGATAGCCTCGGCATGGCACTTACCCCTCATCTCAGCTCACGGGTGTTTGTGTTGTAGGCCTTGATATGTAGAAGACCTCGTTTTTTCTTGGTAGCATCACTTTCCATTTTTGCAATCTACATCATGTACAAATCTGATAGCATGCTCACCCTGTTTTCGGGCATGAATGTTTAGGTCTATTTGATTTACCTAAACTCAACATTTTATTTTTTTTATATGCTTCTATTTCATGACTAGTGATTTAAGTTTTGAACTTTTCCATGATTTTCACGTCTTATTGCATTTCTAGTTTGTACAAACTGACATATACTCTGTTTTGAGTTTTTGACGGTAGGCATATTATGGACTTCTTTTGGACATATAAATAAGTCTCTAAATTCAAACAAAAATCATGGTGATGCTTTTATGTGTTGGGGACAAAACTCAACTTTTGGTTTACAAATTTTCATGCCTCTAAGGTGATTAACTAAGGTATGTAACATAGTGTAGACACCCCGATCTCGCACCCCCCAAAAACCTACCTTTTAATCGGTCTAAATGCGATAATCGACCTAAAACCCCCAGATTTGGTCGTTCGAAGCTATCGAACGCCTTATCGGTGCATCGGATGCAAAAATTGCGTCCGGATTCATGATCAGGGCTCAAAACCGAGTAAAAATGTCTATCCTAGAAATATCGCGCGTCAGGATCCCGTAACGGGTCCCGCACTGCTAAAAAGCCTTTTACCCGTCATCTTATGCATTTAAAATATTATTTATGCTATTCCTTGATTTTTAACATATTATAGAAGTACCGGCGGAACCAGAAAAATATACCGAGCAACTTTCCTGTTGGGCCCGCAGGCAACCGGGACACCGGAGCGCGCACGCCGGAGCAGTTGCAGAGCGGAAAGCCGGAGCTGGAGCAAATGTGCCAAAGGACACAACTGGACCAGCCCTTAGTTGCCACTTGGCGTCGTTTGATTGGTCAAAGAGGAAAAGAAATAAAAAATCAAGAACTGGGCACCAAGCTTACAACGCACGGCCGTGCATGCACTATGCCCAGCTTTTTCACTTTTTTCCTATTTTCAACCTAGATCATCATCTTCTTCCATTTTTTATCGATCACCCCATCACCTCACCACCCTATCTGGCTCCCGCTCCTCTACCCCTACCTTAGGGGTAGTTTGGTCCAAAAATCACCTCCCTCCTAAAACCTCCCTAAAATGGCCTACGAAAGGAACACTCCCACACAACATTAACAACACACACAACTGTCCTAACAAAACTCTCCCTACCATATTCAGTCCCAAACACTCTCCCCACACCTTCATAGCCTCACCAAACAACCACCACACAACCACTAAAGCCCCACCATTCGGCCACCACTAAACCACCACCAAAACACTCCCAAACAAACACAAAACACTCTCATACTCAAGCAATCCCTCAAGCATTCCAACTCTCAAACTCAAACAACAAAAAAAGTCTTCCCTTGGAGTAAAATGAAGCACACTACACCCCCCCCCCCCCTTATCTAGGTAAGTATTTCTCTTGTAATTTATAGATTTAAAATATGTTTCTATGAGTTGGTTGGGAATCTAGTCAACTAGTGACTAGATCTCCCTAATTATCTATGTAATCTTGTTTTAACTTTGTGAATAAACATGTTCCATGTATTATAAATGTTCAAACTTCAGTCTTAGCATGTATATATACTCCCTCCGTCCCAGATTAAGAGCCCCATTTTCCTTTTTGGTCCGTCCCAGAGTAAGAGCCCCATTCCAAAAATGGCAAAGAATCTTTACTATTCATCCCACTAATTCTCTCTCTTACTTTACTTTTACACTCACAACACCAATCAATTTACTATTCCCTCCGACTCATTCTCTCCCCTACTTTACTTTTACACTCACAACACTTCCATCACTTTCACTTTTTCTTAATAAGCGTGAGAATTGGGGTGGGGCTCTTACTCTGGGACGGAGGGAGTATGTTTTAAGTTCATTTTGGTATTAATCTCATGGTTTAAATCTTAAATACATGCATGATATGGCCTATTTACTCAGCATGTGCATAATCTGCCCTCATCTCTTTCTTTCATGATTATTCTCATTTTTGTTCATGTTAGTCCATAAATAGATACATGATAATGTTAATAACATGTCAATAAATAAGTTTCTCAAGTTCCATGGGTTTTCTCTGAGTTTAAGCCATGTTTAGATGTTCATCTTCATGCTATGAATAATCTATCCAGCATATTCTGTTTCAACCAAGTCTTTTGATGCACTTTTTACTATATCAAAACTTCGTTTCTAGACTTATCTTAAAACATAAAAGTTGTTCATTGTATAATTAATATGATCTATGCCAAGTTTCATTGTCTCATTCCATGTCTAGGTCATGTTTTGGTAGGTATTTTCGTAGCTCAAACTTGCTGCCTTGCTTGCTGCACTTTTGGCTAACCTGGGTTTTCAAGTCTAAAACCCTACCAAAACTCGATTTTCAAGTCAAAGTCAAAACATAAAATTTGTTATTAACAAACTAATAAAGATTTTAATGCATTTGAAATAATTTTATGACTAAAGGAAAGGCTTCTTTCCATTTTTTAATTCAAGTGTTTGATCTCAGATATGTTTTTCTCAGATTCTGACACTAAAATGTCAGAGGTCTTTTGAAGCATCAAAAATTGTTTTATGAACTTGAAACATGGCACACATCATTTTTGATATATGATATTCAACTTTAATGTTTTGTTTTTTTTTCCAGAATCATAGGCTATGATAGTGTAAATTGTACATCAAAATCTGATATGCTATCTTTTGCTGTGCTGGGCTGTTTTTACATTAATGTTTTTAGCATGATCTAAGCATGAAATATTGATCCGTAAATCCAATGAAAATTCATATATGTTCTCTAACATCTTGGGAGTGAATCTCAAGTTTTATATCTAGTTTTGGATAGGTATTTCATAGGTACATCCCATGGCCATTCACAGCAGCCCATAAACTTGAAGGATCAACCTTGGCTTGGACATTTCATTTCATGGGATATTTCCCTTCTTTTCATATATTTGTATTATTTTTACAATATTCCCCCTTTCCCCTTTTATGTTCTTACTTGTCTATTTGATTCAAACCATTTCCAAAACCGATCGGAAACCCACCCAAACCGGTTTCCGGTTGTGATCAAAGTGAATCGACCTAGACAAGGAAGACACCTTTGTACATAAATACATACATATTCCTCAATGTTAGGGGATAAAAGGCATTTTCAAAAAGGTACATTAAAATCAATCGTAGGCGGAATCATGCTAGTGACCGTAAGGGCGAGCGGAGTGCTGCTAATCACCTTCTCTACTCGTAACTTAGCCCCCGTACCCACTTCAAATTCAAAAAAGGTTTTATCTCTATTTTCCTAAATAAAATGAGGTGGTGACTCTTCTGATTTTCAAAACCAAAAGGAGGGTAACCATTATGAGAAACCGAGCGGATTCAAACCGTTTCGCACGGATCCATTTCGAAAGGTTCGCGCGCGGGCTCTCACAGTGGCAACTCTGCTGGGGACATTTTCAAAAAAGTGGGCTCTCACAGTGGCAACTCTGCTGGGGACATTCGGTTTATCCGAATCTGACCCTCTAAAAATTTGGTCACTTTCCTGGTCCACTCGAGCGCTCGGGTTGGACCTCCCTCAGAACAATGCCCCGACTTGATTCCCGCGAGGGATACGTAGGCAGCTCGAATAGGAGCTTCAGTCTCCGATTTCTCTTGAATATGATGTTACCCTAATCCTTCGGCTCAGAGATATTGTGATCTCATTCACCAAGCCGTTCCTCCAGTCTATTGCCCATAAGAATTCCTCCGCCCCAATCCCTAAGCTCAGAGATATTGTGATCACACTCACCGAGCCTTTCCTCCAGTCTATTGCCTCATAAGAATTCCTCCGCCCCAATCCCTCGGCTCAGAGATATTGTGATCTCACTCACCAAGCCGTTCCTCCAGTCTATTGCCCCATAAGAATTCCTCCATCCCCAGCAAAGAGAATCCGAGTTTTCAATGCTCCCTGGCTCAGAGATATTGTGATCTCATTCACCTAGCCGTTCATCCAATCCATTCCCCCGCCGAGAAGTTTACTTCTCAATCTTCATTCCCCAGCCGAACTACGATTGGTCTGATTCTCGCAAGAGATACGTAGGAAACTTGGGAATCCGAGTTCGACCATACCTTTGTTTGTCGGTTTGCTTTCTTGCTTGAGTAGAACTACAGAGGCTTGATTCCCGCAAGGGATACGTAGGAAGCCCCACTTCGGGCCCAGCCGTTAAACCGAGACGAGATTGGTTGTCTCTTAGTGATTGTCGAATCCTTTTACTTTGTAAGTGAATTCGACGAGGGGCTCTGTAGACACCCCGATCTCGTACCCCCTAAAACCTACCCTTTAATCGGTCTAAATGCGATAATCGACCTAAAACCCCCAGATTTGGCCGTTCAAAGCTATCGAACGCCTTATCGATGCATCGGATGCAAAAAACCAAGTCCGGATTCATGATCAGGGCTCAAAACCGAGTAAAAAGGTCTATCCTCGAAAAATCGCGCGTCGGGACTCCTTAACGGGTCCCGTACTGCTAAAAAGCCTTTTACCCGTCATCTTATGCATTTAAAATAATATTTATCCTATTCCTTGCTTTTTAACATATTATATATATACCGGCGGAACCAAAACAATAAACCGAGCAACTTTCCTGTTGGGCCAGCGGGCAACCGGGACTCCGGAGCGCGCACGACAGAGCAGTTGCGGAGCGGAAAGCCGGAGCTGGAGAAAATGTGCACAAGGACACGCCTGGACCAGCCCCAAGGTGCCACTTGGAATCGTGTGATTGGTCAAAGAGGAAAAGATATAAAAAATCAAGAATTGGACATCAAGCTTGGTGCACGGCCGTGCACTTTACAACGCACGGCCGTGCATCCACTATTCCCAGCTTTTTCACTTTTTCCTATTTTCAACCTAGATCATCATCTTCTTCCATCATCACCTCACCACCCTATCTGGCTCCCCCCTCCTCTACCCCTACATTAGGGTAGTTTGGTCCAAAAATCACCTCCCTCCTCCCTCCTAAAACCTCCCTAAAATGGCCTAAGAAAGGAACACTCCCCACACAACATTCACAACACACACAACTCTCCTAACAAAACTCTCCTTACCATATTCAGTCCCAAACACTCTCCCCACACCTTCATAGCCTCACCAAACAACCACCACACAACCACCAAAGCCCCACCATTCGGCCACCACAAAACCACCACAAAACCACCACCAAAACACTCCCAAACAAACACAAAACACTCTCAAACTCAAGCAATCCCTCAAGCATTCCAACTCTCAAACTCAAACAACAAAAAAAAGTTTTTCCTTGGAGACGAAGGTAGCACACTACACCCCCCTTATCTTGGTAAGTATTTCTCTTGTAAGTTATAGATTGAAAATATGTAAGTTTGTATGAGTTGGTTGGGAATCTAGTCAACTAGTGACTAGATCTCCCTTATTATCTATGCAATCTTGTTTTAACTTTGTGAATAAACATGTTCCATGTATTATAAATGTTCAAAATTCAGTCTTAGAATGTATATATATGTTTTAAGTTCATTTTTGGTATTAATCTCATGGTTTAAATCTTAAATCCATGCATGATATGGCCTATTTACTCAGCATGTTCATAATCTGCCCTCATCTCTTTCTTTCATGATTATTCTCATTTTTGTTCATGTTTTTCCATAAATAGATACATGATGATGTTAATAACATGTCAATAAATAAATTCCTCAAGTTCCATGGGTTTTCTCTGAGTTTAAGATATGTTTAGATGTTTATCTTCATGCTATGAATAATCTGTCCAGTATATTCTGTTTCAACCAAGTCTTTTGATGCGCTTTTTACACTATCATAACTTTGTTTCTAGAATTAGCTTAAAACATAAAAGTTGTTAATTATATACTGAATATGATCTATGCCAAGTTTCGTGGTCTCATTCCATGTCTAGGTCATGTTTTGGTAGGTATTTTCGTAGCTCAAACCTGCTGCCTTGCTTGCTGCACTTTTGGCTAACCTGGGTTTTCAAGTCTAAAAACCCAACCAAAACTTGATTTTCAAGTGAAAGTCAAAACATGAAATTTGTTATTAACAAACAACTAAAGATGTTAATGCTTTTGAAATAATTTTATGACCTAAGGAAAGGCTTCTTTCTATTTTTTAATTCAAGTGTTTGCTCTCAGATATGTTTTTCTCAGATTCTGACACTAAAATGTCAGAGGTCTTTTGAAGCCTCAAAACTTGTTTTCTGAACTTTAAACTTGTCACACATCATATTTGATATATGATATTAAACTTTCATGTTTTGTGTTTTTCCAGAAGCATAAGCTATGATAGTGTAAATTGTACATCAAAATCTGATATGCTATCTTTTGCTGTGCTGGGCTGTTTTTACATTAATGTTCTTAGCATGATCTAAGCATGGAATATTGATCCATAAATCCAATTAAAATTCATACATGTTCTCTAACATCTTGGGAGTGAATCCCAAGTTTTATATCTTGTTTTGGATAGGTATTTCACAGGTACATCACATGGCCATTCACGGCAGCCCATAAACTTGAAGGATCAACCCTGGCTTGGACGTTTCATTTCATGGGATATTTCCCATCTTTTCATATATTTGTATTATTTTTGCAATATTCCCCCTTTACCCTTTTATGTTCTTACTTGTCTATTTGATTCAAACCATTTCCAAAACAGATCGGGGAACCCACCCAAACCGGTTCCCGGTTGTGATCTAAGTGAATCGACCTAGACTAGGAAGACACATTTGTACATAAATACATACATCTTTCTCAATGTTAGGGCATAAAAGGCATTTTCAAAAAGGCACATTAAAATCAATCGTAGGCGGAAGCATGCTGGAGACCGTAAGGGCGAGCGAAGTGTTGCTAATCACTTTCTCTACTCGTAACTTAGCCCTCGAACCCACTTCAAATTAAAAAAAAAAAAAAGGTTTTATCTCAATTTTCCTAAATAAAATGAGGTGGCGACTCTTCTGATTTTCAAAACCAAAGGAGGGTAACCATTATGAGAAACCGAGCGGATTCAAGCCGCGTTTCGCACTGACCCATTTCGAAAGGTTCGCGCGCGGGCTCTCACACATAGCTATAGTGCTAGTTGCTGCAAATTAATGGTAAAGTGTACGGAAATGATAAAAATAAGAATTGTCCTCCTTTCTTTTTTCAGAATGTGTTCGAAAATTATTGATGTCCTTCTTTTCTTTATTAGAGTGTCTAAGAAAATGACTGGAATAGACACATGAGAAGGAACACGCAGTAGTTTATATATGATTGTTTGTACATTGCTTGTACCCTGATAATTTTGCACTAACATTATTTTTATATTCCAAACGCGAGATTTATTTTGGGAGGGAAAAAAGAAAACGCCACAGTTTCTATTGCAATGCTCGTTGCCTTTTTTTTACGGGGACGCGTCTCATTAGCGCCACTTGATGTTGTAATTGTGATTATTTATTTATGCTTTATTTATTAAAATGAAAATGAATATATTATTCAGCTATTATAATCACCCCCATCCCATTTAATTCAATAAATAACTGATAAATATTAAAAATTATATATTTTCTTCAAAAAAAGTTAAATAACATTATTATTGATTTATGCTTTAAATATTAAAATGAGTTTATTGGTGGCGGTGTTATGGTGGGGACTGTCGGAGTAGGCTGAGAGGTGCTCGACGGGAAGAGAGGGGCGGTGTGGAGGATTTAGGGGAGGGTTTGGTGTTGTTAATGTAGTGAACGAGAAAATGTGACATGGGCTGAAGATGTAAATTTAAAAAATGCTCGTTATACATTTCGTTAGCTTTTGTTAAGCACCATTTCTCTGAATTGCAATAAAATGTGAACATATTGTACTAAATTGCAAAGATTGAAACTTTAGGTCCTACATTACATTTTAGTGTGAATTTAGTGGCAGTAAAGTGTAATTTCACCTTCTCAAATTACTCTCGTAGTACATTTGATACATAGTTGATGAGCAAGTTTTTTTTTTTTTAACATACTTATCTATTTACTCCCTTTGTCTCTTATATATTGTCAACATTTGAATTTTTCAGTCAACACAAGTAAAAGTAAACTTTGACCAAATTTTAATGTCAAATTAATCATCTTAATGAAATTTTACAAATTGTAACTGATAATTTATTTAGTTATTGTCATTAACATTTTCTAAAATTATAGTAGAATGATTAGATTGACTTTAATGTTTGATCAAAATTCTCTTGTGTTGACCAAAAAGTTCAAACGTGGACAATATATATGGGACGTAGGGAGTATTTTATTAAAAAGATATGCTCAGAGCTTATAAAGTTGTGATACATTTTCCTAACATAAACTGCATTATTGTGCGCAAAATGAATTACATTCAACTTTACGAATGTTTGAGCTATTACATTGAAACATAGGAAAAGTAATGTCCGATATGATTGAGTCCAAAGAGAAGTCTTGTCTTGTTGGATCTTGAATATAGTTTCGTGCTTGTGTTGAGTTTGTTAGGATGAGAACATTGGTATAATTATTAACCGCTCATTCAAGACCTTTCCAGATAACCAAGCATTTTGTTTGTATGCTGGAAAGATTACACTTGCCAAAATCTTGACGATTGCAACATGCATTTACTTTGCCAAGACCTTGAGTCCTTGACAATTGCCCCACGTATTTTCAATTCTTATCCAAGTCCTTGCTCACATCAACATCGTTTTCATCAAGCCAATCCCAAGATCTAGATGTACACAAGTGACTTCCGACTAACACAAAAAAATTGACCAACAACGTACTTAACAATTAAGTGGGCTATATTTGTGCCATATTTCTCAAATTCCAATATTTCCACATTTACCCACTTACATGTTCTTAAATGTTCAAAGTATGATTCGGAGCAAGGACAGTTTGACTGCATACAAGTTAGTATGTGAGTTCAGCCTCACAATGTCTAAGTCAACGATGATGTGTGAATGAAAGAAAATGTTTGAAATAACTCAACATTAAAAAGAGGAAGTCTTGTGTGAGACGGTCTCACACATGAGACGGATCTCGATGAGAGAGGAAATGGGCTTGCCTTTGCCCGCCCATAGGGGGGCAAACCATTTACTCTCTCAAACAGATTCGTCTCACACAAGTTTTTGTCAACATAAAATACATGTTATAATAGGCTAGTCCAAATTATCAAGGGTCCGTATACATTTTTTTTTATAGTAGACTAGTCCAAATTTCTATACAGTCGAACTCGAATATACCAGTAATCCGTTCCAAGTATCACTTACATTACAATAGTCACGGATGTTTATGTAATTGTCCAAAAACTGATTTAACATCAACATCATTTATTTATTTTTTTGTTGCAAAAATTAAAAGGCTCACTTTTTTTTTCATCTATTAACATTGGGTTCGCATTAACTATTGCTGCACATTTTTATTTTTTTATTTTTTTTCTGATAAAAGTCGTGGTACTTAATTTATTCTTCCTATGTTGAAACCAAAAGTTAACACAGTATTTTTGTAATTGTGGAATTTGATGTAAAAGAGTCAGGTCAGCTATGTAATTACGAAAATCACCTGTACAAGTAGATGTAATACAGTCATGTAAGCTCTGTTATTACGAAAATCACATGTATATGAAAATAATTATAGTACATATACTTTTATAAGAAAAAATAATCAGTGAAATGGTATTAAAAATCAACTAAATAGCAGTGTTCTAAAAGATGTCCGTCTAGGCTAGTATGCTATAATTATTTTGGAATTCTCGGCCCCGACTAAGTTCCTTCTAGACCCGTCTAGGCGCTAGGCGGCGCTGCGGAGCCTAGCGACCGCCTAGCGCTTTTTAGAACCTTGCTAAATAGGATGAATAAATAAAAAGTCTACCCGATAATGGATAAACATATAAATGGATATACTCCTCCCGTCTCATAATGATTTTCACATTTGACTATTCAAACCTTTTAAGAATATAAACATTTGCTTCACTAAGCATGTTGTGTTTATATACATTTAAACTTAAATTGTAAAAATGAGAAAAACTTTTTGGGACAATGAAAAATGGCAAATGAGAACGGGAGAAAAAGGAGTAAATGACAAATATATGCATCACCATTTTGACCCACGTACGTTACAGTCATGCGAGATCCATGAGTGGACTAAGATAAAATTTATCACAAGAAATTTTTTTTTAAATGAAAAAGAATTCTCATCTTGTGTCTGACATAGCATATAAAGAAGCAAGTATAATCAAACTCCAAAACAACACCAGCAAGAAACAACATGTCTGCCACCTCCGGCCTCTCCACAACCACCGTACAACAACCCCGAGCCACCATCAATAAAATCCACATCCTATTCCACTCCATCGCCACCACCGCCCTCCTCCACTACCGAATCTCAAACCTTATCCATGGTAATGTACCCGTTTTACCATGGAGTCTCATGACAGTCTCAGAACTTATTTTCGCCTTTATATGGCTCCTTTCCCAAGCATTCCGGTGGAACCCTGTGGCTCGGGCAGTTTCACTATCTGAGCTGCCCGAAGATTCGAAACTGCCCGGGGTTGATGTGTTCATTTGTACGGCGGACCCCACTAAAGAGCCGACGGTGGAGGTGATGAACTCAGTGATTTCAGCTATGGGGATTGATTATCCGGCTGAGAAGCTGGCGGTGTACCTGTCGGATGATGGTGGTGCCGCCTCTACGCTTTTTGCTATAAAGGAGGCTTCCTCATTTGTTAAGATTTGGTTGCCGTTTTGTAGGCGTTATGGGATCAAGACTAGATCGCCTGAATTATATTTTTCACTTGGTCGTGATGAGAATGTTTTTCGACCTGATGGATTCAAAGAAGAAGAAGAAAAGATCCATGTAAGTCCAAACAAAAAAAAAGATGTCTTTTATAAGAACTTTTGTCCTTGAATAAGAGTTAATTTTCCAAGAAGATACAGAATTCACTTGTAACTACTCCATCATTTATCAAAAATATACTAGCAATACTTTATCTATTTTGGGAGGCACATAAAGATAAAGGGAAAGTGTGACATTTGTTATGAGACGGAGCTAGTACAAGTTAGATCGATAGTAAGGGGGCTACTTGTCTATACTTTGCTATTAATATTGGTTAAAAGTGAACTTGCAGGCGGCATACAAAAAGTTCAAAGCAAAGGTTGAAAACAGAGCTTCTCGAGACTCAGTTGTCAATGATCGCCCTCCCCGTATTGAGGTATTAACATTCTGTATATCTCCTTCCATCAGAATATAAGTTACTACATGACTGTTTCCTCTTAGTTTTTTTTTCCTCTTAAAATTAACATTTGAAAGGATAAAAAATTGAGAAATTTGAACATGTTTCAGATTATAAATGATAATAGAAAGAATGTAGGGAGCGAGAACAACTTGCCTCTTCTTGTTTACGTGTCTCGTGAAAATCGTCCATCTCGTCCTCATCGTTACAAGGCTGGGGCTCTCAACGCTCTTGTATGTTTCTCTCTCTTGATCTCTACAAAGAAAATGCAAATATACATATACGTACATACATATACAGTCATAGTAATATAGTGTTAGCTGTACTCAACTAAAAAAATGCAATTCTTGACTAATTGTTTATAGCTTCGAGTGTCGGGAATATTGAGCAATGCCCCTTACATGATGGTCTTGGATTGTGACATGTACTGTAATGACCCTGCTTCTGCAAAGCAAGCAATGTGCTTCCATCTTGATTCCCAGATCTCTAATACCCTTGCTTTTGTTCAATATCCACAAATTTTCTACAATGTTAGTAAGAGGGACATATACGATGGCCAAGGAAGATCTGCATACAAGGTTAAATTTTTTCTTATGACTCGATAATTTGCCTGCCCATTTATGCAAATTTACATTGCATTTCTTGGTAACATTTCGTTTGAATTTGGTCCAGACAAAGTATCAAGGTATGGATGGGGTAGGAGGACCAGTTTGCGGGGGTACGGGCTATTACTTGAAGAAAAAGGCTTTATACAGCTATCCCAATCAAGAAGGTCAATATCTTGACACATTTGATCATTATTTTGTTGGGTTCTCTATCTTTTTCTTCCTAAATACCAACATTTGGATAAGAAACTGACAATTCCGCTTATTTTTTGTTTTAACTTGGATTCACAGACGAGTATCTTTCTGATCCAGAAAAGAAGTTTGGCAATTCTAGCAAGTTCATTGCTTCACTTAATGGCAGTAACCAAGAATACAACCAAAGCGAAGAGATTTCCAGAGTCATGATTTTGGAAGAGGCGAGGAATCTCGCTTCTTGCTCATATGAAGAGAACACAAAGTGGGGCAAAGAGGCAAGTTGTACATCATGTTACTCTAACTTCACAACCTCAAAATTTGCATACAAATTTATGAAATTGTTCATTTTGTATCTACTTATGTGATGACAGATTGGCTACTCGTATGACTCATTGCTCGAGAGTTCAGTCACAGGGTATCTGTTGCACATGAGAGGATGGAGGTCTGTGTATCTTTATCCAGAAAGGCCATCTTTTCTCGGGTGCACAACCATTGACATGAAAGATACCATGGTTCAACTCATGAAATGGTCCTCTGGATTGCTCCAAGTCGGTCTCTCAAGGTTTAGCCCTCTTGTATATGGTATGTCAAGGATGTCAGTTTTGCAATGCATGTGCTACGGATACTTCATGTTTGTGCCCATACTCTTTGTTGCGTGTGTGCTTTATGGTGTTGTACCTCAGTTGTGCCTCCTCAATGGCGTCTCATTATTCCCTGAGGTATAATTTCATGAAGTTTTCAATTTATTGTCATCATTTTAATACCAAGAGCCAAATAGTACTTTCGGAGAGACATAAATTCAATAATAGTTAATAATCCGAAGATTGTAAAGCTCATGAGGCCGATACGGTCCACTTTACATCTATCGAATTGTTTGTGCAATTTAGGAAAAGTGCATTACCCGGTACATGTGCTATCATTACATCTTTGCGTAAATTTTCTTTTCTTTTTTGCAGGTTTCAAATCCATGGTTTTTAGTGTTTGCAACAGTTTTACATTTCCTCAAATCCAACATTTATATGAAGTCTTGTCTAGTGGTGGCTCAATCATCACATGGTGGAATGAAACTAGAATATTCTATATAAAGTCCGTTACAGCATTACTATTCGGATGCCTGGACGTGGCAATGAAGTCATTGGGTGTAACCAAAGCGAGTTTCAGGTTAACAAACAAAGCCGTGGATAAACAAAAGCTTGAAAAATACGAGAAGGGCATGTTTGATTTCGAGGGTGCCGAGATGTTCATGATACCCTTGAGGGTATTGGTACTTTTGAACACGATATGCTTCATCGGAGGAGTAAAAAGAGTGATAAGTAACAAAAACATTGAAGAGATGTTTGGACAAGTTTTCATCTCTGCAACTTCATTACTTTTGGGTTATCCAATACTTAGGGAGCTAATACATTATTAAGTTAGGATTTGGCTAGCGCCATGAAATTCCTACCTAGGAGTGTCATCTTTGTAGGATGGAGAAGGAGAATAAATGTTTGAAAAAGGGCTTGTTTAGATTATATATCTATATATAAGTCTTAATGCTCAAAAGTTTCAATGTTGATAATTTTTTTTGGTTTGAAAATTCTTAGGTGCATTATTCTGTGTAAATCTATGACTCATGTCGTCCCAAATATCCATTGCATCCCAAACTAAGAGTTTAACGGAGATTTCTCACAATCACCATTAATGATTTTGAATCTTCACTGAAAGTGAAATCATGATCTACCTCTTCCATTGATTTGATTCAAGTCATTCAAAGTTAGACGAACACCATACTAGGATCCTCAGTACATGTCAATTAAATATTTAAACCATTTACGGCACAGAAATTGACTTCATCTCTAACAGTTGCAGTGCAAGTATTTAGAAATATGTCGAACAGTTCAAATCAAAAGAGCAGGAGATGAAATTAAACCTGAATCAAGAGATTCAATGACGGTTTGACAAATTGCGCTGAATCAAATGAATCAATGAACAACTCTTCAGTACCTGTTGACGAAATCAGAGTAGATGCGGAGTTAGAGCATTGATTGCTTTGATGAAAGAGAGAATTGACGAACGAATTTTTTTTTTGCTGTACCTTTCTGTAAGAAACGTTGAGGAAAAGAAAATTTTGTTAGACCTTTCTGAATTGTGTATCTGGAATTACATCTCAAAAAGCAACAAAACAAATACCCAGTGTTATAAAACTAAAGAACCAAGAGCATAATCTCAATAGATAATATTTTATTTCAAGACTATTATAGAGAGGGTGTACAAGAGAGAAAGATAGAAGTTAAGAACTTCTGAAGTATATTGAAATGAAAACTAGAGCCTACTATTTATAGGTGGAAATTGGCTTCCTCTATAAGCTTCCATAAGGATAAACACTATCCTTTAGTAAGGCTTCCTTAGTAAGCTTCTCTGAAGATATTTACCAAGCTTCCCTAGTAAGCTTCACTGAAGATATTTACAAAGCTTCCTTAGTAAGCTTCGCGAAAGATAATCTTGCAAAGCTTCTCTTGTACACTTCTGGTTCAAAGGACATCCACATAATAATATATTATAACACTCCCCCTTGGATGTCCGCAGCTAAGTAGCATGCCTCATTAAAACCTTACCAGAGAAAAACCCTGTGGGATAAAAACTATTGTGAAGGAAAAAGAGTACACGATTTCTTAGCTTCATGATGCTCCTCTTGAACAAAACATTACTCGCGATCTCTTAGTCGCCTACTCCTCCTTGGAGATTCCTATTGAATGGTAATTGTGCCGCACGTGTTGCCTCATTAAAAACCTTCCGAGCAAAAACCCTTTAGGAAAAATAATCTCGAAGGAAAAGAGTACAACTCACAATCTTTTCAATAAACGCTCATTGCCTCGTTAAAACCTTGGCGGGTAACAAAACCCGTTGGGAAAAATAACCCCGCGCGAAGGAAAAAGAGTACAATGAAATCTGAGTATCGTCTGGATACTCCCCCTGAAAACTACAAGGGTGGAAGCTCTAACAATCTGCGTAAGCCAATTGTTTTCATATACTTCTCAAAAGTGGCTTTAGGTAGTGACTTCGTGAATCAGTCGCCGCAGTTGTCTTGACTTCTGATCTGCTGGATCATTATCTGACAAAATATCATAATCTAATAACTTCCATAACGTGCGAGTATGTTTTATCAAAGTCAATCCCAAGCCGTTGAGAGAAATCTTGTACCACAAGGCGAGCTTTATATCTTGTAATCTCATTTCTCTCATTCCTTTTTCTCGTAAATACCCATTTATATCTCACGGGTATAACCCTAAGAGGTGTAGGAACTACTGGTCCAAACACTCCTCTTTTCTTTAAGGAATCGAACTTTGAATGGATTGCTTTCTCTCATTTAGGCAAATCAATTCTTTGTTTACACTCATTTACGGAGCGAGGTTCAATATCATTACCACATATAATCTCAGTTGCTACTGTATAAGTAAATACACCGTTGATAATTGTTTCATCCCTATTACATAACTCATATATGCATGCATGACTAACTGATATTTCTTTATTCTCGGAAATGGATGTCAATGTCGAGGCGTCCCCGACTTCGTTTTCCAAACGAATCCATAATCTGGAACAATATCATGAGATAGATCGGATGAGATTCCAATTTTATTATCGCTAACAGGATTCGACTTTTGTGCACTCACCCGTTTACGGGGATGCGAATCCTTGGAATCAATTGGCCTCCCTCTCTTCTGGGCAGGGGTATGTATTTCGTTAGGTGAGATCACTGGCCTTCCTGATAATACTCCTTCTGTGAGTTCTATCCTCGTAGGCACATTTGCAGCTTAACAACTATTGAAAGTTCTTCTGGACTTCCAATAACATTTAGATTAACATAAATAGCTTTGATAACAAATCCTGAAACAGATTTTCTAATGAAAAATACATGGGCAAATAGGATCATTCTTGTATCCTTCTTTCGCCAAGTATTCACTGAGACGGTTATACCACATCCGTCCAGATCGTTTTAAACCATACAAAGATCTTTGTAATTTAATTTAACAAACTTCTCGAGAATTTGAATTGAATCCTTCTGGAATTCTCTTAAATCCTTCTGGGATTCTTATATAAATATCATTGTCAAGTCTGCCATACAAATATGCAGTGACAACATCCATTAAACGCATATCAAGCTTTTCATGTATTGCCAGACTAATGAGATAGCAAAATGTAATTGCATCCACCACAGGAGAATATGTCTCCTCATAATCAATTCCAGGTCTTTGCGAAAAACCTTGTGCAACAAGACATGCTTTATTCTTGTACAACAAGACGTGCTTTATTATTGTGCAACAAGACGTGCTTTATTCTTGTGCAACAAAATGTGCTATATATTTTGTTTTCGCACTTGTACTCTACTAGTTTTACACCTTCAGGTGTATGGACTACAGGCCCGAAAACCTCACGCTTCTCAAGTGAGTTTAATTCTGCATGAATTGCGTCTTTCCATTTTGGCCAATCATTTCTGTATCGACACTCGTCGATAAACCTTGGTTCATGATCCTCGTTATTTTCCATAACATTAAGCGCTATATTATATGCAAAAATATTGTCGACAATTGTTTCCTCTCGGTTCCATCTTTTTCCTGCACTGACATAACTGATCGAGATATCATCATTTTTAATGATTACAGGTATCTAAACTTCTTCTGGAAGCATTTGATCAGATTTGTCATGTATCTCTTCAGGAGATTCATTTACCTCGACGGGGCTTTTCTCATAATTTGCTCATTTTCTTTTTCGAAGATTTTTGTCTTTGGAACCGATAGGGATTCCACGCTTCAGGCATGGTTTAGATTCATTAGCGGATTGTCCAATCAGGACACCAATCCGTATATGAGCATTTACAGCTGGAACATGTGACTTTGTCACTCTTTTTAGGTCAGTAAATGCGTCTGGCAATTAATTCGCTATTTCTTGCAAGTGGATTATTTTTCGAACTTCTAGTTCACATTGCTTTGTACGAGGATCAATATGATATTGCAACGTATTCCACTTGATTTCCTTTTCCAGCTTATTATTTTCTCCCCCTAATGTTGGGAATATTTTTTCATCAAAATGACAGTCGGCAAAACGTGCCGTAAATAGATCTCCTGTTAATGGTTCAAGATTTCTTATAATTGAAGGAGAATCATACCCAACATATATCCCCCAATCTTCGTTGGGGTCCCATCTTGGTGCGTTGTGGTGGAGCAATTGGAACATATACCGCACACCCAAAAATTCTTAGATGGGAAATATTTGGCTCCTGACCATAAGCCAATTGTAATGGGGAGAACTTATGATAACTCGATGGCATGATGCGTATAAGTGTTGCTGCATGTAAAAATAGCAGGTCCCCAAGCTACGATAGGTAGCTTTGCTCTCATAAGCAATGGTCTAGCTATTAACTGAACTCGTTTAATAAATGCTTCAGCTAAACCATTTTGTGTGTGAACATAAGCAACTGGATGTTCAACATCTATTCCAATAGATGTACAATAGTTATTAAAAGCCTCTGATGTAAATTCACCAGCATTATCAAGGCGAATTGTCTTGATCACATAATCTGGAAATTGTGATCGTAATCGAATTATTTGAGCGGGTAATCTCGTAAACGCCAGGTTGCGAGTTGATAATAAACTTACGTGTGACCATCTAGTAGATGCATCTACTAAAACCATAAAATATCTAAATGGTCCACACTGTGGATCAATTGGTCCACATATATCACCTTGAATTCGCTCTAAAAATTTTGGAGATTCAACTCCAACTTTTGCTGGTGATGGCTTAATTATCAATTTTCCTTGAGAGCAAGCAGCACATGAGAATTCTTTAGATTGAAAAATCTTCTGGTTTTTCAATGGATGCCCATGTGAATTTTCCATAATTCTTCGCATCATATTAGAACCGGGATGCCCCAACCGGTCATGCCATATAATAAAACCATTTATATCTGTAAACTTCTAGTTTACTGGTAAAACCATTTATATTAGTAAACTTCTGGTTTATTGTCATTTGTACTTCAATTATGCTAATCTATGTATAGCATACTTTAGAGGAAAATACAGGTAACTTTTCTACCACATATTTGTTACCTGATTCAGTCTTTGTAATGCATAAATATTTCATTTCTCCTTCATTACTTGTCTCAATATGACATCCATTTTCACGAATATCTTTAAATCATAGTAAATTTCTTTGAGACATAAATGAAAACAATGCATTTTTATACTTATTTTTGTTCCTCTTAGTAGTACTATGTTAGCTCTTCCGGAGCCATCAATTATCTTTGTACTACCACATATTGTACTAACATTAGCATCATTCACTATCACTTGAGAGAAGTACTTTTTATTTTTGAGTATAGTATGTGTTGATGCAATGTCTGCAAGACACACATCATCATCTCTGCTAGCCATTTTCTTCAAGAAAAATAAAAGGAATAAAATATAAGACAATACTTATATTACAAACAAAAGTTAAATATGTTACAAACATACTGAAATAAAACACACTTAAGTAAAATATTACAATCTAGATATTTAATTTATTTGGGTCTCTCCACCATCAAGCATGTAATCATCCCCCTCTGGATTGAGAAAATCTGATATATCCAGATGTGTACTTGTAGATGGGTCTTGATTCACATCATCATTTTCATAGACAAAATTTGTTTCGACATCTTTCCCTTTATTCAGCATTGATGCTTGATACAGTTTAACAAGATGTTTTGGCGTACGACAGGTACGGGCCCAATGACCTTTCATTCCACACCGATAACATAAATTCTCAACTTTTATCGGTTGCTCAGTTTGTCTAGCTGATGATTTTTATTTATTATCTTCTCTATTCCACTTCAGGTGGCGAGATATATTTCCATCATTATTGGGTTGATTATTATTATGATACTGATTATAAAATCTTCCCCGACCACGGCCGCGACCACGTCCACGGCCCCGTCCACGACCACGTCCTCGGCCTCGCCCATTATTATCATATATACTCGCGTTCACTTCAGGGAACGGAGTAGAGCCAGTAGGGCGGGCTTCATGATTTTTCAATAAGATCTCATTATTTTGCTCAGCCACAAGAAGGCATGAGATTAATTCAGAATATCATTTAAAATATTTTTCTCGATATTGCTACTGCAGGAGCAAATCAAAGAAGGAATGTAAAGAAAGTTTTCTTTAGCATATCGTTATCAGTTATTCTTTCTCCACATAGTTTTAACTGTGATGTAATTTTAAACATCGTAGAATTATATTCACTTATTATTTTAAAATCCTGCAAACATATATAAGATATAATTTTGAAATAACTTGAAAAGAGACTAAGTAGATCTTACCGATACCGTACCTACTTTGGTGACTATAGCTCAGGATCTGGAACTAGAACGAAGTCGTGCTGATAACGTGTTATAAAACTAAAGAACCAAGAGCATAATCTCAATAGATAATATTTTATTTCAAGACTATTATAGAGAGAGTGTACAAGAGAGAAAGATAGAAGTTAAGAACTTCTGAAGTATATTGAAATGAAAACTAGAGCCTACTATTTATAGGTGGAAATTGGCTTCCTCTATAAGCTTCCATAAGGATAAACACTATCCTTTAGTAAGGCTTCCTTAGT
Organism: Campanula takesimana; assembly: GCA_026119855.1. Lineage (NCBI taxonomy): Eukaryota > Viridiplantae > Streptophyta > Magnoliopsida > Asterales > Campanulaceae > Campanula > Campanula takesimana. The sequence goes on from JAOWBW010000242.1 coordinate 830,950, forward strand.
AAGCTTCTCTGAAGATATTTACCAAGCTTCCCTAGTAAGCTTCACTGAAGATATTTACAAAGCTTCCTTAGTAAGCTTCGCGAAAGATAATCTTGCAAAGCTTCTCTTGTACACTTCTGGTTCAAAGGACATCCACATAATAATATATTATAACACCCAGTATATATCAGCTATATAACCTACACTATGTCACCAGTTTCTAATAATTTTAAGAAGCCTCTAGAGGGATATTAGTTAGATACAGGGAACAAAAAATACAAGGAAGAGATAAAATTACCAAAATACCCCCTTATATATACCTTAAAAAAAACCAATTCCATTCATTTTCAAAATTCCCCTCCGTCCCTCCACTGCGCTCAGAACCGAACGGCGACCACACACGACGAAGACGATCACAAACATGAAGAAGAAGCTCCCCACCATCGGTGGAAAGTCCGTCTCCGGCGCCGGCGCCTCCTCTACCGCCGCCACTACACATGCAACCTAAATTTATAAACCTAAATTTCAATTTCAAAAACTTGATTTTTATGCCTAAAATTCGATCCTATAATGCTTGATTGTAGTTTAAATTTCATCATACATTGTTGTATTTATGTTTGAAAAGATTTATTTGGGGTCTATTGTTCGATTTGTATACGAATTGGTGGGTAAAAATCTGAAACTGTCGGCGTGGTTGATTTCGTGTGCTTTTACACGAGAAGTTAGTGTGTGTTTCGTATGAACCTTACACGAGTTGGTTCTAACCATTTCGTGTGAATTTACACGACATGGTTCCTGACATTTCGTGTGATTACACACGAAATGTTAGCAACCATTTCGTGTAAATCCACACGAAATGCAATCTGTAACTGAAGAAAACAAAAAAATTATAGATTGATGATTTATTGTTGTATTTTTTTGTAGCACTGTTTATTTGTGTAATTGTTGCTTATTTATTTTCTCTTATTTACTTTTTTTGTTGGGACGTGAACGCTCGACTGCTTCTAATAGAAAGAGGAAGGCTGATGAGGCAGATTTGCGCACTAAAAGGAAGCATGACAAAAATGTCTTGCTTCCTCAGACTGAGACTGAGGATAGTACAGATGATGAGACGGCCCCTTATCTTCCCGAGGGAGATGCGGCGTTGTCATCTTCTAGTTCTGAGGAGACGGGATCAGAAGCACCCGAGGGAGATGCGGAGGCAGGGGCATCTGATGATGGTGATGAGGAGGAGGAGGTGGGCCACCTTTGAGGCCTCTCAGGAGGCATAGAGGGGCGGCACAGGCCGCAGAGGGGAACAAACCATGGGAGATTCAGAGTGACCCGGGTGGTGGGCCAGAGGTTTGTGAGCTGCTGTACGGGTTTGGTCACCACCGAGCCCGAGAGATTTGGGGCGACCCCACCTGTCAGTCAGTGTTGAAGTTCCATACCAGACAGCAGCATCTGGATAGGTAAGTTGTTTGTTTATAAATAGTTTTTTTATTTGTTTATAAATAGTTTTATTATTTGTTTTTATTGTGATATTTATAATGTTTTGTTTCGAATCAACAGGTTCTCGCGTGCTAGGCTGGCGGAGGATGATAGAGCTTGGTTGACTGGAGTTGATGCATCGGGTATCCAGCACCTCCATGATACCACCATTCGCCGGACTAGCTCGACGCCGCTGACGGCATTTGTGGAGCGGTGGTCTCCTGAGACTAACACGCTCCACATGCCGTGGGGTGAGATGACGATCACGATGCATGACATCACTCATATTCTAGGTATATTGTTGTTATTTTCTTTTGTCAATTTCATAAATTTTATCTATTTTATTAATTTTTTCATTTTCAATTTATAGGTATCGGTTGTATCGGTGCTCCTGTTAGGAAGGCGGATCCAGAGCCTGACCTACGCGAGATCCGGAGACACCTCAGCGGCTGTCTGAAGGGCACGGCCTATACTTTACATGACCTACGGGTTGCCTTTCAGACCCGTTCAGACATGACCGATGACCAGCGGGCTTCTACTTACATCTTGTTCCTCTTGGGTTGCACGTTATTCGTGGACAAGAGTCAGGATAAGATGCCTGCCGACTATCTCTCGTTGTGCATGGATCTTCCGAGAGTGGGGGTCTATCCTGGGGATCAGCTGCGTTGGCCTACTTGTACCACGAGTTGGGCAAGGCGTCCAGAGCCGGATGCGCTCAGATGGGTGGTTGTGGGACTCTGCTAGAGGTAATATTTAATATTTCTTTAATACTCCATCTGTCCCAACATTTAATTTGTTAATAATTTATTTACATACATTTCAGGGCTGGATATACGAGTACTTCCCGGACTTCCGACGACTTTTGGAGCCGCGATGGCAGGAGGGGCAGCCGAGAGCTCGTAGATGGGCACGTGGTGATAGAGCTGGGAGGGAGATGGATCATCTAGTGAGCTATCGCCGCACCCTAGACACGATGGCTGTTGAGAGGGTGAGTTATTTATATTTACATTGTTACAAAATTGTTATATTTGTTTACGTTGCCTAATAATGTGAGTTATATAGGTTTGTTGGACTCCTTATGGTACCGGAGCAGACGCGCTTCTGTCTGTGTCATACTTCAAAGGGATTATACGCTTCTTAGACATCACTGAGGTGTATATGCCTGACCGGGTGACCAGGCAGTTCGCGATCTAGCAGAGGATCCCCAGACAGCAGCCATTGCCTTGGGTGACGTGCGTTTTGATGGCTGGTCAGAAGGGTTACAAGAAGGCATATGGTGACCGGGGTGATATTTGGATAGATTGGATTGATTTCGACATGGATACTTACGATCCACACGTCGTCTAGGGCCATTAGTCACTGCGTCTTCTCCTGTGACTCCGGACTATATGGAATGGTTTCGGATGAGGAGTCATGTTTGGATTAGTAATCCGATACATGAGCCCGCAGTTGACATTCCACCTCGACATGGGCTTGCAGAGGCGCTACCCGGCATCAGAGATATGCTTCTTCCCTTGCTGACGGATGAGACGATACCTGAGGCCGCCAGAGCTACTATCACACGGGTCCACGAGATGTTAGGAGATCACATTTAGATGATGAGATGCTTTCGAACATTTTGTTTATTGGATCTTTATTATGTATATTGTAATATTTTGTTTATGGTTTTATGATAGCTTGTTTATGGTTTGGTGATTTGCTGTATCTTTATTGTGTATATTATAAGTTTAATTATCGCGTTATATATAATGAACAACACTTTAAATGTCATTTAGAACCTAGAAAAAAAAATTAAAAAAAAATAAATAGGTACCCGTATACCATTTTCACAACATCGCGTCATATTCTTTAAAACCCTAAAAAATGGCACAAATGGCACAAATTTCTAACTCAATTTCCATTTGGATTTTGAGTAAAGTCATACTAATGAACAATACTTTAAATGTCATTTAGAACCTAGAAAAAAAATAAAAAAATAAATAAATAGGTACCCGTATACCATTTTCACAACATCGGGTCATATTCCTTAAAACCCTAAAAAATGGCACAAATGACACAAATTTCTAACCCAATTTCCATTTGGATTTTGAGTAAAGTCATACTAATGAACAACACTTTAAATGTCATTTAGAACCTAGAAAAAAAATTAAAAAAAAATAAATAGGTACCCGTATACCATTTTCACAACATCGGGTCATATTCCTTAAAACCATAAAAATGGCACAAATGGCACAAATTTCTAACTCAATTTCCATTTGGATTTTGAGTAAAGTCATACTAATGAACAACACTTTAAATGTCATTTAGAACCTAGAAAAAAAAATAAAAAAAATAAATAGGTACCCGTATACCATTTTCACAACATCTGGTCATATTCCTTAAAACCCTAAAAAATGGCACAAATGGCACAAATTTCTAACTCAATTTCCATTTGGATTTTGAGTAAAGTCATACTAATGAACAACACTTTAAATGTCATTTAGAACCTAGAAAAAAAATTAAAAAAAATAAATAGGTACCCGTATACCACTTTCACAACATCTGGTTTAGGGTTTAGGGTTTAGTGTTTAGGGTTTAGGGTTTAGGGTCTAGACATCTCGTGTATAAACACACGAGATGTCTCGTTACATCTCGTGTACCTTTACACGAGATTTCTTCTATATTCTCGTGTGTATGTACATGAGATATCTCGTGTGCAAACACGATTCATCACGTGTAAAGTTACACGAGATTATAGAGGCAATCTCGTGTATACGTACACGAAACGGGCAAGGGAAGATTTGGAATATTTCGTTCCCTGTATATAATATTCCCTATATTTAGTATTTGCCCTCTAGAGTCTAGACTTCCAAATGACGAATCTAGAAAATTATGTCAGTGTGGGCTGAAAATTTTAATGACCTTATTGTCATGTTCTTCGATACACAAAAGCCTTTCCTAGTTAACAAATCAACAAAGTCACAAAAACATACTATCGAAATACGATTTGAGCTTAGAGAAAATTACGGCCTAATCTCTGAGTAATTTCGAATTTACCTTTTAGGACAAAGACATTTTGCATTTACGTCCTAGTCCGACTAAATATTTTTTCTATCCATATAGTCCCTCAACACTTTAAATTGCAATAGGTACACCCCTTCTCTCTATATACACACACACACACAAAAACACACACACTGCCTCCCTCTAGTTTCTCTCTCTACCCCTCCTGCTCCGGCCGACTCCCCACCCAACCTCCGGCAGCCCCTCCCCTCTCCGACCTCCGGCTAACCCCTCTACCCCATATCTCCGGCGAACCCCTTCCCGACCTCCGGCGAACCCCCGAACCCTAAAAAAACAATATTTCTCTCACTGCCTTCCATCTACGGCCAATCCCTTTCTTCTCCGCCTTCCAGACTCATTATTTCCGTTGTCTTTACCTCTTGAATAGCTCCACCACCGAAAGCACCACGATCTACCTTGTTCGAGCAACTAACGCCGGTGGCTATTCTCTGTCTCTACCAAACTAACACATCTCTTTTCCGGCTAGATCTACTACTCCGGCGACCTCTCTACAACGGCGACCTTCTCCCTCCCCACACCTCCGGTAAGCGACCTAAAGCTAGAACTTACATGGCATTTGCAGTCTCCACTTACACAAGCTAGATCCTCCACGACCACAAGTATGTGCCGGAGATTATTCATGCTCGCTCCGGAGACAAAGTTGCATCGACATGAATTTTGGCAAGAAAGAGAGAAAAGTGTGCTAGAGTTTTCAATTGAGTGTAATTGTGTAAAGCTGGGTGATGGGTCGAGGGGGTGATGCTATTTTGATCAGAAAAGGTTCGCTGGAAGGTTAGGGGTTTTAGAAATAAGTAAATAGTTAAATGTCTTTTTATTGGTTGTTGTTGACTAGTACTTGACTCATCTTAACTTAAAAATATTTTCACAAATTTAATATTATTTTTTTTCTTAACTGTACATTAAAGTACTTATATATGCAAGTAATATTGTGTATTACAATAATTTGTATTAAAAATAATTATTTTATTAAAACAAATAATAAGTACTCCATCCGTCCTATACTTATTGCTACTAAATGAGAGTGCACGGGAATTAAGAAAATATGTTAGAAAAGTAAGTATTGTGAGTGAGTTGGAGAGGAAAAATAAGTTAGTGGATAGTTGTTGTGAATGGATAAGAGAGAGAAAATGAACATTTTAGGTAATTTGCAATAAGTATGAGACGCTTAAATTGGAAATAAGTAGCGATAAGTACGGGACGGAGGGAGTAACAAAAAGTAATAATTTGTAGGATTATTTCTTTAAAAAAAACAAGTATACAAATTTATTTAAAAAATGTGCAATAAATTTAGTATTGTGCATGAGTATCAACATTCTGTTTTTAGTAGTCAGACCATTGTACTTATTCTAACCCATTTTAAAAAAATTTAAATGGGTATAAGAAAAGTGTAATTTTTCTACTATATTATTTTCTTAGTAGTTAAGTTAACTATTAAGAACTTACTGATAAGTTTTCAGTTTTTTAGGTCGTTGAAGTTAGTGGTCGCCGGAGTTGGTTGTGTTTCTAAGTAGTTTAGTTGACAACTGAGAACTTACTGAGACCTTACTGATAAATTCTCAGTTGTTTGGTTGTCGGAGTTGGTGGTCGCCAGAGTTGATCGTGTTATTAGAAGTTTAGTTGACAACTGAACACTTACTGATAAGTTATCAACTGTTTAGTCGCCGGAGTTGATTGTGTTCTTAGTAGTTTAGTTGACAACTGAGAACTTACTGATAAATTCTCAACTGTTTGGTCGCCGGAGTTGGTGGTTGTCGGAGGTTGTTCGTGTTCTTAGTAGTTTAGATGACAACTGAGAACTTACTGATAAGTTCTCAGTTGTTTGGTCTCCGGAGTTAGTGGTCGACGAAGTTAGTCGCCGGAGTTTGATCTTCTTCTTGCCAGTTTAGTTGAGAACTGAGAACTTACTGATAAGTTCTCAACTGTTTGGTCGCCAGAGTTGTTCGTGTTCTTAGTGGTTTATTTGACAACTGAGAACTTACTGATAAGTTCTCAATTGTTTGGTCGCCGGAGTTGGTGGTCGCCGGAATTGTTCGTGTTATTAGTAGTTTAGTTGACAACTGAGAACATGCTGATAAGTTCTCAACTGTTTGGTTGCTGGAAGGTCACTGAAGCTAAAAAATAAAAAAATAAAAAAATTGCCGGAGTGGTCGCCGGAGTTGGTGGTCGCCGGAAATGGTGGTTGCCGGAGTTGTTGACTGGAGAAGGTGGTGAGGGATAGCCTAAGGGGATAGTGGTTGAGGTGAAAATAAAATGTTGAGAGGGTGTAGTTAGTAATATGTTGAGGAAGATGTAAGCTAGGGGCTATATGGTTAGTTAAAATATTCCTTATCTTAAGAGGTAAATAAGGTTATGTTGAGGGACTATATGGTGAATGCCCCTTGAGCTTATTGCTTTGCTATGTTTTGAACTAATAAGACATTACATACATAATTTGTACCACATTTTAAATCACAAACAATAAGGAAGAATCTACACAAATCATAAAAAGGGTAACTAAATGATTTAGCACGAAGTCCTCAAGCAGCAGCAGCAATCCGGGCGGACCTCAAGAGCAACCCGGTCGGACCTGTCTTCGTGCGGCCGTGCAAGAATGGACACTCGACCGTGCCGAAAAGGAGTTGAGGGACAGCATCTTGTGTATTGAATTGCACGATCGTGCCTATTCATGAGCACGGTCGTGCCCGACGCAAGATCAGAATTCCGTTTTTGTTTTCCTTCCGAGTTTTAGAAGAAGTTTATTATTCCTTTTTTATTTTGAATTCCTTTTTAGATTAGGGTTTTTATTGATTTAGTGTAAATACTCTTTGTAGTCTTTTATTTTGGACAAGTTAATTTTTATTCAAGAATTGCTTTGCAATTATCTCTCCCTTTTTCACCTCATTTATTTCTTATTCTAGAATTTCATTGAAATTTTTCTTGGGAATTTTATTCCTTGCAGATTAATTGATTTCGATCAATTAATAGTTACTATTCCGCTGCGTCTTCACATCACTAAAGGGATTCAGCGTTCTGTAATCTGACTAAACAAAAGTGAATTTTCTTTAGTAAATGAAGTAATTTTTATAGTAACATGAGTTATGTTTTACGGTACGTATATTATATTTTATCGTGAGAGAGTAAAAATGAGTTATAATTTTATTACATGAGAGTTTCATTGGTAAGTCTCACTTTTCTAAAATGTGCAAGTATTATCTTCTTAAATGAAATTAAGAAGATACATGCTCAAGTCCGTGATCATATTATCAAACAGAATGAGCGCTACTGCAAGCAAGCAAACAAACATCGCAAGCATGCTGAGTTTAAAGAAGGGGATCTCGTGTGGGTACATGTACATCTAAGGAAAGATGGATTACCGCAAGGTCCTTATGCTAAGTTGAAGCCAAGAGAAGATGGTCCATTTAAGGTGCTGAGGAAAATAGGAGCGAATGCTTACAAGACCAAACTTCCAACAGAATATGAAGTTTCCGACACTTTCAACGTATCGGACCTTTCACCTTTTCGTGGAGATCATGAACTTATGGACTCAAGGACGAGTCTTCTTCAACCAGGGGAGTTTGATGCAGGAGCTGGGAAGTCAGTAATTGAAGAGGCTGAATATGGTGACTGTCCAGATTTCACCCGAATTCAGCTGGAAGTCTGTACCGATTGGGAAGTCCAAAAATTATAAGTGATCTACCATTGGAAATCTCTGAGTGTAGTTTCTGGAACATTTTTCGGTTCGTTCATTGCATTTCTTTACAAAGAGTTATGTCAGTTTTAGTGAAGGGTGGTCTCAATGGCAGATTCATCCGAATTTTGTCCAAGTCTTGAAGTTTCATGAATCTTTTGATTCATCCCCTATCTTATCCTCAAATAATTAATGTTTAGCTCATTCCCCTAGTATTTTGATGTTCATAAGCTTGGAGGGTTGTTCCAACTGTCCTATAAATACCCTACATCATGTCTTTGGCAGTCTATGTTTTGACTTATTAATAAAAGTTAAGCCTATTTGCTTACTTTTGTTGTTCTGTATCTCTTTGGTTTTTTTCCATTGAGTGGAGAACTTCCCTTATAACTCTGTATCTCATCGGTGGCTTCTGTTGAGTGGTGAGTTTCCTACCCAATTCTTTTCTTTTCTAACCACAAAACATACCTTTCAAAGTTATCCCCGTATCACTTTTCTTGTCAAGAGGTTCAATATTACCAGGCAGTTGCCCAAGGCTGTGTACTTTACTCTGTTAAAGAAAAGCTTATATTCCTATTTTCTCTACCATAGAATAACTGTTCAGCTGTCATGCATGAAAAACGTTCTAACAAATATCAGAAAATTATCAAGTCATTAATCTATATATATATATATACTCCCTCCGTCCCAACTCACTTGAGACTTTTTTGACCAAAACTGGTCAACTTAAGGTCGGTTTGACCAACACTTTATAGAAATATTTATGTTCCAAAAAAAAATTTAAAAATTGTTATTGAGAGGATTTTTAATGGTGGTCATTTTACATTTTTTTAATTTTTGTTCAGATCATAAATATTTCTATAAAGTGTTGGTCAAACCGACCTTAAGTTGACCAGTTTTGGTAAAAAAGTCTCAAGTGAGCTGGGACGGAGGGAGTATATATATATATATATATATACATTTGTTTTGTGAAACTTGTAGGAAAAGTGAAGAGTTTTCCGTGTCATATACTGCAGCAAATGTGCAACAATATCGTTAGAGGTGTTTTTTTCCCACTTTTCATTGATGATAATATATGATGATTACTGTTATCCGACCCCAAACCATTTTGGGATTAAAACTTGTTGTTGTTATTGTTAGTATGCACTAAAGTATGATACAATACTTACCAAAATTAATCAAATTTTTTAATACCTTCCCTAAAATTGAAGAATCCATTTGGAATAAAAAAAGTAATCACTTTGGAGTAAAGGAAATAATCACTCTGGAATAACGAAAGTACGTTTGTAAGATTTCTCATCCGTAACAAAGGTGAAAAAATGGAACTACAAGCTATTAGAGGGACCTGTGAACTCCTGCGTAGCGGTTCCAAATCCCTATTACACGTCAGGACTCAGGATCCATTATAAAATGTCCAAACAGAGGAGACTATCAGAACATCACAAAAAAAAACCCATTCCTCTCAACAAATACTTGGCCTAATTGGTTTGATCAAATGGATCCTGCAATATACAAGGCAGCAATATCAGGAGATTTCAATGTCCTCAGGGTAAACAAGGGCAAACTATTGGATGAAATGACTCCAAACAATAGTACGGTCCTCCATCTTGCCTCACAATTGGGCCATGCCGATTGTGTCGACGAAGTCCTAAAAATGGCACCATTGATGCTAGATAAACCCAACTCAAGAAATGAGACAGCGCTGCACCTTGCAGCACAGAATGGTCATATAAGTGTGTGTGAGAAACTCATCGACTCTGCCAAAAATGTCCTGCCAGACACCCGAGAGATAGAAAGTGGGGTCGGAGCTGTGAAGGAAATGATGTGGAAGCAGAACAAGGAGAAAGACACGGCCTTACATTTGGCTGCACGACATAATTTCCATCTCATCGTGGAGCTGTTAACTAAAGAAGATCCACACCACCCGCACTCAGCTAATGATTCAGGTGAAAGCCCACTTTATGTGGCAGCTAGTAGAGGGCATTCATTGGTAGTTGGTGAGATCTTGAACAACTGTGAATCGCCGGCTTACGATGGCCCGCAAGGTACAACAGCTTTGCACGGGGCAGTCATCAGTAATTCCTTAGGTATGCGCAACTTAAATACTCCCTCTGTCCTAAAATAATCTTCGCATTTGACTATTCAAACTTTTTAAGGATATGAACACGCGCTTCGCTAGTCATGTTTTGTTTATGCACTTTTAAGCCTAAAGTGTAGAAATGTGAAATTTTTTTTGGGATAATGAAAAATGAGAAGATCATTTCCGGACAGAGGGCGTATATTTGTTTTCGGATTGGAGGTTTTATTTAGAATTTCTCTATCTGAACAAAACATTAAATTATGCACGATTTCTTCTCAGGATGTGTAGGGAAACTATTGGGATGGGACGCTAGTCTGACGAGGAAGACAGATGTAGCTGGTCGAACACCCCTTCATTATTGCGCAATCTTGCGTTATTCAAAAATTGTAACAGAGCTCATGCTTGTGGATAGATCTTGTGCTTATATTCAAGATGGGGATGGAAAGAATACCGCACTTCACCTAGCCGCTATTCACGGTGACACAGAAGTCATCAAAATAATTGTATCTTTTTGTCCAGATATATGGGATATGGTCAACGGTGAGCAGCAGCGCAACATACTGCATATTGCAGTGGAAAAAGGTCATATCTATATGGCTACATTTATCCTAGACAGATGTCCAGTAATCAGTGGTGTCATAAATCAGAAGGATGTTGATGGCAATACACCTCTTCATATGATAGCCACTTGCTTATGTGATGTGCGAAATCTAATACATCATCCTTTGTTAGATAAACGAGCCTTGAACAACAAAAACTTGACTCCTCTTGACTTGGTCACTTCCGCTGACTATCCTCCAGAGATAGCAACAAGACAGGTAGTAGCAATGAAAACTTTGCTCTCTTTTTTTCTTTCAGTATTACATAAATATTTTTGTAGACATCTCAATTTATCGAAAGATCCTAACCTTGGCAGAGGGAGATTGTACGAGTTCTGAAAAGGTCAGGTGCTACTCGGAGTTTACACAATTCAATCATGCATAATCAAGATTGTGAGATCACTATGCCAAGCAGAGGCGGATACAAGGCCGCACAAATGGATGGAGGTGCACCCACTTACTCAAATAATATGTGTAGTTGAGTGGTTTATGTGTTAGGATTTTAACTTTAAGGTTATAAGTTGGAGTCTCATAACATGCAATTATAGTATATTTGTGCACTCACTTACAAATTGCACTGGGTCCACCAGGTGACATCAAGCCTTCACGCGGTAAGCGTAAGGATTATGGTGAGGAATTTGCTATTTTGAGGAGAAGAGGTGACACCCATATGATAGTGGCAGCACTAGTAGCAACAGTAACATTTGCAGCCGGATTCACATTGCCAGGTGGTTACCACGGAAATGAAGGACCTGATTCGGGATTGGCCATTCTTCGAAACAACAAAGCTTTCGGAGTATTTGTGTTAGCTGATACTTTGGCCCTAGCATTTTCACTTATTGCTATTAGCCTCCACTTCAATGCAGCAACTGAAGCAATGTTAGATGAGCTCGAGATCATGATTACATGGGCAGCTTTCTTCGTCAGAGTCTCCATGGGGGCAATGGTCACTGCATTCATTACTGGGACATACGCCTCACTGGCACCTTCAAAACTCGCCATAGCCACCTGCGTTATTGGTTCTATCTTTTCTTACATTGGATCCGGGTTTCTTCTTAGATAATGGCAATGGCTGATGGACTGAATGCTGTTTGTTTTGGCTGTTCTGAAAAAGCTTTTGAGCTGTCAAAAGCTAATTGATTCTGTTTGTTAAAAAAGTTAAAAAGTTGCTCTAACAAAAAAGTATGACAATTTCACCGAATCCGACCCTTTTCCAAGAGTTTTCGGCTTAAAAAAAAGTATTGGCCATATTTTAAGGTACAATTTTATATATACACTTAACAAATACCTGAAATAATTTGAAGTATTTAATCTTTTTTTTTTTTTTTTTTTTTTGAGAATTACAGGATTGTATTGGTGCAATTGATGGCACACATGTACGAGCTAGTGTTGTTGTTTCAGATCAGGGTGTTTATATTGGTAGAAAAGGATATGCAACTCAAAATATAATGGCAGTATGCGATTTTGATATGTGTTTCATTTTTGTTAAGCCTCGATGGGAAGGGAGTGCTCATGATACACGTATTTTCCTGCATACTCTTAGAGATCCATCATCAAAATTTCCTCATCCGGTTGCTCGTATGTTCCAAAAATTGTTTCTTAAGATTTTATTCTTCAATAATTTGTCATAATTAAATATATTAATTTCATCATTTTTGCAACTAAATATTACTTGGTTGATGCGGGTTATCCTAATAAAATAGGATATTTAGCACCATACAAAGGAGAGAGGTATCATTTACCAGAGCTTCAACTTAGTCAACAACCTAGAAACGCAGAAGAGAAGTTTAATGAACCTCATTCTTCCTTACGAAGTGTTATCGAAAGGACGTTTGGTGTTTGGAAAGCAAAGTTGAGAATACTGCAACATATGCCTTGTTATCGTTATGCAGATCAAGTATGTATTATTTCTGCAACAATGGCAATTCATAATTTTATTCGAAGAAGAAATCTTCCTGATGATGATTTTCAGTACTATGACAACCGACCCAACTTCATACCGAGAAATGAGCGCGATGAACCTATATTGGACAATCATCAACCAAATGTCCCCATTGTGGGTACTGAAGATCCAGAGATGAATAATTTTAGGAATAATATTTGTCATTAAATATGTAACGATCAATGAATTTTGGAAGATAACTATTTAGATCTTTAAGTTTCTTTATTTTGCAAGATTATTACATTTTAAATATATTGATAAATTTATATCTAAATTTTAAAGCATGATTTTACTTTATTTTAGGCTCTCTTAGTTTCTAATATCATAATTGTATAATTTTTAAAAATATATTATGAATTTAAAAATTTTATTGCATTAAAAAGGAGAAAATACGGTACTCATTTGGTTAAATTTTTTGAATAAAGTCTTAATAATATTTAGTACGAAAAGTGACTTTTTTAGAACAGAAAAGCCCCTCAAAAAAAGTGGAAACAAACAGGCACATTATCTATGCTATAGCTAGGTTGTACTTTTTTTTAAAATAAGATAATGGGAAAGATAGGGTAATTTGAGAATGTACTTTTTTTAAATTAAAGATGGAATGACGCGTGATTTCAAGAAGCCGGGAAAGCAATTTTTTTGGGCTTTTTACTTTTCTATGCTATAGCTAGGTTGTACATTACTTATGGGCTTTTGGCTGATAAGTCAAAACAAACATTACAAAAAATACTTATTTTAAGCCGAAAGCCAAAAGCCCCTAAAAAAAAGTGGAAACAAACAGGCACATTATCTTATTTGTTAATTTTTCGACTTGAGTCACGTGACCTAGAGAAGGTCCGTTTCAAACTTGTGGGCCAAAAACTCTTGGAAAAGGGTCGGATTCGGTGAAATTGTCATCCCTACTTGATTGTTCAGGGGATCATAAAACTATGTTCTAGGAGTTTTAGACGATCGAGAATTATATAAAAAACTGTAATTCCTTGGTAGATGTTGCTAGCTATGTTGTTTTAGGCAATGCTTGCGAACAGTCTAGTATGAGAACAAGAATTATTTGAATGAGCATTAGCTTCTATTCTTGATGAGAGAATTATATATACAAGTTATTTGCAGTCCTATACTAAAGTAAATACAATTCTTAACCTTAAATATACTCCAATTAGGAAACAAGATGTACAAATGATAATAGACAATGTAGTTGATTTGGACTGAGATTCTGAAGTATCTCTATCATGCTCCCGCAAGATGGACGATCGAGAGATGAATCCAATCTTGGACAAGATCAAATGAAACGGAGCACGAGCCAACGGTTTTGTAAGTGCATATGTTGGTCTTAAAGACACAACAAGGGTATGAAAAGGGTATGAACTGACAGAGACAATTAACAACAAATGATTTCTCCAACTGAGTGAGTGAAAGGTATTGTAAAGTACCAACCAAAGCAAGATGTTCAAAAGGATTAGAAATTGGTGATCCGGAGGAAGCCAAGGGTATAGAGTGAGCGGCCATAGGAGTTGAAACGGGTTTGACCTTAGTCATTTTAGCCCGAGCAAGAATATCGTGGATGTATTTGTGTTGGGAAAGTAGAAGAGTGTGTGGATGTGGAATGACTTCAACCCCGAGGAAATAGGAAAAGACTAAATCCTTGAGATAAAACTGAGAGAGGAGAAGGTAGAAATATATGAGTTTAGGAGGGAGAAGTTGGAACTAGTAATAATGATATCATCGACGTAAACAAGAAGGTATATGACATCGGAATTGTGACTAGAGGGAGGATTCTGAGACAATGTTTTTAAAGTCAACAAAGATGATATAAGACTTGAGTTCGTTGTACCAACCATGAGGGGCTTGTTTAAGACCATTAATAGCTTAACGAAGTTTGCAGACATGAGAGAAAAGAGAGGAATTGATAAAACCAGGAGGTTGTTGCACATACACATCTTTAGAAAGGGAACCTTAAAGGAAGGCATTATTTATGTCGACTTAGCGAAGGGGCCAATCTATTCACTGATGAGAGAAATATATGTACAAGTTATTCACTATCTTATACTAAAGTAAATACTATTCTTAACCCTAAATAGATACTCGTATTAGGAAACAAGATGTACAAATAATAATAGACTATGTAGTTGATTTGGGCAACTTCTACATCACGTCCTGAGCATTGGCAACCAAGACATAGGCAGGCCCGTCTCACTAATTTTAAAGGCCTTGTGCTAAATTTAAATAGTTATCCTTATTATTTATTAATTAAGATATTACACAAAGAACGATATAATTCCTTCGACCCGCTAAAAGTTGTACTTTTGTTTTAGACATGGATATTAAGATAAAGTGTAAATGGTGTAAGTTTTGTTAGTATGAAAAGTGAGATAAAAGAAAGAAATTTGGATAAAGAGGGCAACTTTTTATCGGAAGAGACATGTTTAATATTAAAAAATTTATATATGAGAGGGCCAATTTTATTTTTTAAGAGTTTAAAATGATATTTTGTAAAAAAAACTAAGTTAAAATGACAAAAATTACAACCATAAGAGCCCTTTGAAATTTGAGGCCCTGTGCAATGGCATAGTTTGCACAGGGGGATCACCGGGCCTGGATGTAGGCCCAGATAGCCTCAGCATGGCACTTACCCCTCATCTCAGCTCACGGGTGTTTGTGCTGTAGGCCTTGAGGAGAAGGAGTTGTTTCATATCTACCATGTAGACGACCTCGTTTTTTCGTGGTAGCATCACTTACCATTTTTGCAATCTACATCATGTACAAATCTGATAGCATGCTCACCCTGTTTTCGGGCATGAATGTTTAGGTCTATTTGATTTACCTAAACTCAACATCTTTATTTTTTTTATATGCTTCTATTTCCAGTCTAGTGATTTAAGTTTTGAACTTTTCCATGATTCTCACGTGTTATTGCATTTCTAGTTTGTACAAATATACTCTGTTTTAAGTTTTTGACGACATGCATATTATATACTTCTTTTGGACATGTAAATAAGTCTCTAAATTCGCACAAAAATCATGGTGATGCTTTTATGTGTTAGGGACAAAATCCCACTTTTGGTTTACAAATTTTCATGCCTCTAAGGTGACTAACTAAGGTATGTAACATAGTTGAAGGACATAAACCGAGGTGAGTACTTGGATCTGATGGACGTTGGGTCTTAGACCAACGAAGCCCATGGGCTTAATCAAATCGGTTTTAAATATATCGGCCTTGCCAACCTGGCTGCAAATAGCCCCAAGGAGATAAACTTGGTTACCTAACAAATACATCATCTCGGCCTCACAGCATGCCGAGGCGGGGCTTATACGCTGACTTGTCCCATCTCTACGGTGATAAAATCCTATTCTCCTAATACGAAACGGAGTCTATAAGAAGAGTCCAAAGTTATACATGAATAAAGAGAATCCTTACCTAACAAGGAGACCTCTTCTACAAGGAAACGATGACTACAATCCTTATCAGGATTCTACTGTCCTAATATACGAGTTCTACACCAAAACAGACTCCTTGGCTTCCTTAACAAGTCAAGACTAATCCACCGGCACCTATATAAACAGGCTCTGTAACGCCTAATCTGGTATTGAATTCTTTTGGCTCTTTCTCTAGTCAATTGATTTCTCTTTGTTTTATCTCACATACACACTTTCTTATTCTCACGCCGGCGGGCCTTCGCCAGTGAAGCCCCGACTAGTTTACGTTTAATTGTTTCGTGTGTGTAGATCCGATTGAGAAGGTTCTTCTGCTGCTGGGATTATCTGAACCGTTAGATAAAGGCTGATCCGATACGTTTCTTGCAGCATCAATAGTTATAGTGCTAGTTACTGCAAATTAATGGTAAAGTGTACGGAAATGATAAAAATAAGAATTGTCCTCCTTTCTTTTTTCAGAATGTGTTCGAAAATTATTGATGTCCTTCATTTCTTTATTAGAGTGTCTACGAAAATGACTGGAATAGACACATGAGAAGGAACACGCAGTAGTTTATATATGATTGTTTGTACATTGCTTGTACCCTGATAATTTTGCACTAATATTATTTTTATATCCCAAACGCGAGATTTATTTTGGGACGGAAAAAAGAAAACATGGCAGTTTCTATTGCAATGCTCGTTGCCTTTTTTACGGGGACGCGTCACATTAGCGCCACTTGATGTTGTATTGCGATTATTTATTTATGCTTTATTTATTAAAATGAAAATGAATATATTAAGCTATTATAGTCACCCCCATCCCATTTAATTCAATAAATAACTGATAAATATTAAAAATTAAATATTTTCTTCAAAAAAGTTAAATAATATTATTATTGATTTATGCTTTATATATTAAAATGAGTTTATTGGTGGCGGTGTTATGGTGGGGACTGTCGGAGTAGGCTGAGAGGTGCTCGCTTGCTCGGCAAGAAGAGAGGGGCGGTGTGGAGGAGTTGGGGGAGGGTTTGGTGTTGTTAATGTAGTGAACGAGAAAATGTGACATGGGCTGAAGATGTAAATTTAAAAAATGCTCGTTCTACATTTCGTTAGCTTTTGTTAAGCACCATCTATTTTTTCTCTGAATTGCAATAAAATGTGAACATAATGTCCTTAATTACAAAGACTGAAACTTTAGGTCCTACATGCATTTTAGTGTGAATTTAGTGGCAGTAAAGTGTAATTTCCCCTTCTCAAATTACTCTCGTAATACATTTGATACATAGTGATGACCGATGAGCAAGTTTTTTTTTTTTTTTTTAACATACTTATCTATTTACTCCCTCAGTCTCATATATTGTCCACATTTGAATTTTTCAGTCAACACAAGTAAAAGTAAACTTTAACTAAATTTTAATGTCAATTTAATCATCTTAATGAAATTTTAAAAATTGTAATTGATAATCTATTTAGTTATTTGTCATTAACACTTTCTAAAATTTTAGTACAATGATTAGATTGGCTTTAATGTTTGGTCAAAATTCACTTGTGTTGACCAACAAGTTCAAATGTGGACAATATATATGGGACATAGGGGTTATTTTATTAAAAAATTATGCTCAAGGCTTATAAAGTTGTGATACATTTTCCTAACATACTCTGCATTGTTGTGCGCAAATTGAACTACATTCCGATCAACTTTACGAATGTTTGAGCTAATACATTGAGACATAGGAAAGTAATGTCCGAGATGATTGAGTCCAAAAAGAAGTCTTGTCTTGTTGGATCTTGAATATATTTTCGTGCTTGTGTTGAGTTTGTTAGAATGAGAACATTTGTATAATTATTATGAACCGCTCATTCAAGACCTTTCTAGATAGCCAAGCATTTTGTTTGTATGCTGGAAAGATTACACTTGCCAAAATCTTGACGATTGCAACATGCATTTTATTTGCCAAGACCTTGACAATTGCCCCACGTATTTTCAATTCTTATCCAAGTCCTTGCTCATAGGGGCGGATCCACTGTATGACCAGGGTGGGCAGTTGCACACCCTGGATTCCTTGGATTTTCCCAAAAAAAATACTGAGTAGTTAAAAAAAAATAAAAAAAAATAGGGGTGTACATTGTTATTTTTGAAAGAAGAGGGGTGCAGAGTGTTAAAAATAAAACATTTACTAAAACTCAAAAAAAGAGGCAACACAGAAGGGAAACAGAATGGAAACCCTCTTTTTTTTCCCAGACTTCCACCCGCTATTCTGCGTCTCTGCTACGATCGACGACGGCGACGCACAGCCACCGGCCACGGCAAGTCGGCATACATCCGCCCCTGTTTTTCCTTCCTCCATAATAGCAATGTATCAATCTCAAAAAGGTGTTTTTTTAAAAAAAAAACAATTTTAGGGTTTTGAAATCTGAAATTGATGATTTGGGGATTTATTGAGCAATTGTTTTTATCATTTTTTATAGGTAAGCAATCTAAGCTTGATGGATTCTTCTCCAAACGCCCTCGATGTGAGCCATTGGCTTCGGTTCCAGTTGATACTCTTCCTAATATTGTCAGTGTTGAAAGGGTTCAACAAGAAATCGCACAAGGTACTTCTTCTCAACCATAAGTAAATGATAACTGTTAGAGCAATTGAACAAGACTTGATGAGAAAATAAAGAAATCAAAAGAACACGGATTTACGTGGTTCTGTAAGTACCTCGATCCGGATTACTATCCTCAAATAATCAAATTGTGGAATTAAGGTGTAATTTGGGATTTAATTGGGTCATTATAAAGTTCAAAGGGTATTTTAGGCATTAACTAAATTATTCTGGAAATACGAGGACTTCTGAGTAATTTTGAACCCAGTTTTATTCCCCACAATGCCCAAAAGGACTTTGTGGGAATATCTGGAAAATACTCAAAGGAAGGAGCGGTCGCACATGGGAAGCGTGCTTTCACCTCAGCCGCACAGATCAAGGAGCCGCCAGATGGAGCCACGCGTCCCCTCCTTACTCGCTCAGCCGCCAGCTAAGTTTGGGTTCAAAATTAAATTAACGTGGCAACTCCGTTTTACATTTGAACATAAAGTGCCGTGTTTGGCCTCTCGAGGGGAAAACCATCCGTTTTCGTCCCACGGGTACCTTACAGTGGCAACTCTGCTGGGGAATAAAGTGCTTGCAAACTTCTTTTTAGAAGCTTTGAGGGCACTTTTGTGTGGGTCAAACTCCCGTCCCCGTTTGTTAACTTTGTGCATATTTTTGTGTGTTTTATGTTTCTGTTTTGATTTTTGGAAGTGAAACTGTTCTGGAAATGCAATAACTGGGGCTTGATGATCAGAAACTGAAAATTGGTAAAAAATAATGGACCTACTGCTAGCCGTTCGGCTAGTTTGGCTGGGCCCACAGAATGTTTCGAATTAACAATTTTATGCAGGGTAGAAACATTCTGATGGTCCCCTTGCTTCTCCTTGTCCAGGTTCCAATTTACAGCCTCTACTCGTGCACATTTACCTTCATTTTCTTAGCCAAAAATGGATTTTCAAAGCTTGGTTATGCACAAATTTTTGGACATAAAATTGGGTTTTCAAATCCATTGTGCATAACCCTTTATTCGTAAAGATTTTGGTTTTCAAAACACTTGTTTGTGCAAACCTTTTTGTACAAATGACTTTCAAAGGTTGCTCTTCTTGCAAAAATTTTTGGTTTAAAAAACCTTTGGTTGTGCACAACCTTTCCATGTACAAAATTTTGATTCTTGCTTGTTCGTATGTTTGCTTGTTACTTTTGCAAATTACTTGTTCAATTATTTGTTTGTATCTTGCTTCCCCTTGCTTATGATATTAAAACGCATTGAAAATTCATATTTTAACTCAAAAGGGAACATGGAAGACTTCACACAATGCGCACTCGACCTTATGCACGTTCCAAAAACCCTTAAAACCCGGGATGGATGCCACGATGCAGCTTGATTGGCGCTCTTTTACCCTTCTCGCGTGCACGGGTCCATTCCACCTCCCCTTTTGAGCCGATTCAACCATACATGTCCGTGACACACAAATACCGTGACCATGGTTGGTTTTTGGTCTAGCTCACATCATCACGTCAAACGTTAATTATGGCCAAGTTAACGCCCGAGCTCACGACTCCTTGTGAAAGCAAGTGTGACCAAGGTCATCTTTGACCCGGTCCTTGACTTATGAGTTAATGCCAACCATAATTAACTCAAGTCATGTGTTAAGGATAGGATGACACCGTGCAATTAATTCCTAACGTTTGACCCATCCTAATCATCCTTAAGCCCAAGGTTAAGGTCCGAGATCCCTCGTTAAGATGAGGTCATGCCGGAATTTCGTTGAAGCGTTAAGATAATCTTGACCTTAACCGGGGCTTAACCATGATAAGAATGGCCCACGCATTGGAATTTTGTGATACACTGGACCTTAGGTTTGGTTCTTTTGGTCGGTGGAAGCCGCGTACCCTATAGAACCCTCGCCCAGGATAGTCGTCCTTGGGGGTGTGCAATACAGGTGAAAAACGAGGGGCTTATAGACATAGTGATGGCCTCCACTGATCCAAGATTTAGAATAGTTGCGAAAAGAAGAGAAATCTTTTCCAACCATTTAGGAATAAAAATACGTTTTAAGTAAATTTGAACGGATAATTAATTGCACCTTGCATGAGTTTGCTCCGTTTTTGCTTCTTGTCTTTGACACATTACATCCTTTCGTTAACAAGCGTTATTTCGTTAGGTCTTTGGACGGATCCCCGTTATCCTCCAAGATCTCCATTAAGCCTTAGGATTAGTTTCTTAATCTCCCGTTGAAACCCTAGGCCATAGTGCCCTAGGTCCCCGTTGAGATTCCCGTTGAAACCCTAGGCCATAGTCCCCTAGGTACCCGTTGAGATTCCCGTTGAAACCCTAGGCCATAGTCCCCTAGGTACCCGTTGAGATTCTCGTTGAAACCCTAGGCCATAGTCCCCTAGGTCTCCGTTACGACTCCCGTTGAAACCCTAGGCCATAGTCCCCTAGGTCCCCATTGAGATTCCCGTTGAAACCCTAGGCCATAGTCCCCTAGGAACCCGTTAAGTCCTTGGAAGATCTCCGAGGCGCCCGTCAATCTTTGGATGGGTCCCCTTATCCTCTAAGACTTCCGTTGAAACCCTAGGCCATAGTCCCCTAGGAACCCATTAAGTCCTTGGAAGATCTCCAAGGCGCCCGTCAATCTTTGGATGGATCCCCGTTATCCTTTAAGACTTCCGTTGAATACTTAGGCATAGTCCCCTAGGAACCCGTTAAGTCCTTGGAAGATCTCCGAGGCACCCATCAATCTTTGGATGGATCCCCATTATCCTCCAAGACTTCCGTTGAATCCTTAGTCATAGTCCCCTATGTCCCCGTTAAGAAGTCAGTCAAGTCCTTGGATGGATCCCCGTTATCCTCCAAGAAGTCAGTCAAGTCCTTGGACGGATCCCCGTTATCCTCCAAGAAGTCAGTCAAGTCCTTGGATGGATCCCCGTTATCCTCCAAGAAGTCGGTCGAGTCCTTGGACGGATCCCCGTTATCCTCCAAAATGTACGTATTATGTTAAAAAAAATGTATAAGAAAGAAAATAAAAGTGCTTAGGATGACTCTTTTCCCCTTCGTGGAGCTGTCATGTGATGACGAATTTTGTGCCCCTCGTGGCATCTCGTTCCCGTTAGTGTCATCACGTGACCATTCCCCTTCGAGTCTAGGTGTCATGGCACCACATGGTAATACACCTTGGTCAAACATTGACCTCCTCGATTTGTACTGCCGTGTGGTGACCATTTTAATTGTCCCGATCGCCCATGGGGCTTGGACTAGTGTGAGTACCGTTTAGTCTCAAACTAGTAATGTCTTGTCCCATGTCATCCCGACTATGTTCTGGCAAGCCAAGGAGGCTCCTTATCCCCGTAACCTTTATGTTAGGTCCCTCAAGGCCATTTCCCGTCGTCCTAGAAAGTTTGTTTGGAAAGTGAGTCAATCACTCACCTCTTCCCAAAAGTGAGTCAACTGAAGTCACGTTCGTCTTTTCCTCTTAAGAATGCTAAACCCGTTCGAACTACGGTGACCTGAGCCTCTCATCGCGTGGGCCCCCGTCCCTCGTGGTGAGGGGAACGTAGGCAACTTCGGCCCGGTCAATCCTAAAAAAAATTTAAAAAATGTGTGAGTCTTTTACTCAAATAAAAAAAATATACTTTCCAAAAAAATGGAGATCAAGTTTTCTTAAAATAAAAGATCAAGTTTTTTCTAAAAGGCTAATCCACTAATGAAGCGTTCTTCTCAAATCCCGGTTATAATTTCACCCTGAGGTTTAATATACTAAAGTCCTTAGCGGTTTTGTCCATTGAAAACATTGACCGAGAACCCCACATCTGAATTGCTGCAGGGGAAAAAGTTCTATAATTTAGGGTCAAGGCAATCCCTTGAACCCGCTGATTTGCAGGTACTGCCAAGACGCGAGTGCCTCCACTTCTCTCAGTCTAAAGCGCGCGCTTCCCGAGTAGGCTTCTGAATGCGCGCGCTTCTGGGCATTTCCCAGAAACAGAAACAGTGAACAGAATAGACAGTTTTGATAGTGTGTGGGCACCGGGCCTGCACAGAACAGCTTTTATTTCCTGTTCATTTTTATTGGTCACACGGGTGATTCGAAAGTTGTAAATTACCTGCTTATTTGTTTTTTTTTTAATTTCATTTGAAAAAAATAAAATAAAAAATTTGTCACTTGTTAGACCTCACACTACGCGCACAATTCTTATCAACTTCTCACTATCGAGTCGCACAAGTCCAACCCCAAACCCGTCGAGGCCCGTCCTAGGAAGTTTCAAGCTCCACTCGACCTTGACTCTTTCGAAGCGGTAAACCTCAGCCCGTGGCGTAGTTCACGACTGCATGCTGGGGGTGACCTTTAAGCCTCTCTTTAGCCGAGCACAAACTACACAATTCTAGCTAGGGTCTAACACTCCGTGACTCAAGTCGGTTTCCATGTGCCGAGATTTCCCTAAACTAATGTATTCAAATCATACATGCCACTCATTGTTTTGGACGAAATAAAACTCCGTCCCCAAGTGGTTATTATGGACGAAAATAAAAATCCGTCCCCGCATGTATGCTTTACTACATTAATTTAGTTTAATCCCGACACATGTAGGATTCACAAGTGTGGTGGAATCCGATGAGTATATGGGACCGCGAGAAGGTCTATATACTAGTGTGACGTTTCCACAATTTTTCTAGAAACCCCAAAAAGGACCGCGTCCTTCCGACTTTGTAAATAAATAAAAAAAAAGAGTCATTTTCCTTATGTGGTTTGAGTCTTTTCTCTTATTAGTGGGTTAATTATTTTACTCAAAATATGTTTGTGGGGCCAACCTAAGATCAACCGTGTTCTCTCAATAGGTCTAATGGCTTCCAATGGCAACAACAACAAGGGTGAGAACATCTCCGTGTCCAACGAAAGGCTCTTCAACATAATAAGAGCCTTGGGGGAACAAATAGATAGACTTGTCGAGGATGCCCGCCGCAAGGATGATTTGTGGCAAGACCGTCTTGATCTCGAGAGGAAAATTCACAAGGAAGAAGTGTCCGAACTTAAGGCTCGTTTGCAAGAGCTCACCGACAGCAAGGCAAAGGTCCATGGTAAAGCACGCTCAAGTGGCTCACCCCTCAAAAGTCACAAAGGTGCCACCAACGACCGTGTCTATACCCCTCTCAATGGCATGACCATCACTGAAGCCTACGAAGCTCTCAAAACCAAGGGACAAGTTTCTCCTCTCCAAGGGTACAAGCAACCACAACCGTTACGTCGCAACCATGCCCACCACAAGTGGTGTGACTATCACCAATGTAGCGGTCATCTCACCGAGGATTGCTTCTCCCTCCGCGACATCATCCAAGATTCGATTGACAATGGTGAATTTACCGTGGGTGAAGAACAACAGTCAGAGAGTGAGAACATGCAAGAACTCATCAAGGAAGGGGCTCAGATTTTAAATGGGGCCTCAACAAGAGATCATGCCATAAAGAAGACTACAACGACAATGGGAACTACAACAACAATCTCCGTTTCTCTTTCTCTACCTAGAAATAGGATAAAAAAAAAAAGGGTCAAAAGTCCTATTAAGTGTGCATCAATGTTTTCTCTCGTCCTATGTTAAATGTTTGAGTCCATTGAGTCATCAAATAAAAGTCGTTCTTGTCCTCATACACTCTTCCGAGTTGTTCAATTAATTCTTGGCAAAATGATGAAAAAATGTCTAAACAAGTTTTGGAATGAAGGCCATCGCTTGAACGCCTAGGGGCTAAACATCAACGACGGCATCAACAACGAAGACATCAACAACGACGAAATCAAGACAAAGAAAGGTGGAGCAATGGTCATGAAGCAAAGTTTTCAAAAGGGGACAAAAAAAAAAAAAAAAAAAAAAAGCTCGCTAGGTTGAAATCCTCAAATCAACTTAGGCAAAAGATAGAGCACCAAAAAAAAAATAAAAAAAAATAATCCCCTTCATTCAAAGAAGTTCTTAACAACAACATCATTCCACCAAACGAAGCAACATCGACAACAATCACGACGAAGCAACAATTCATCACGGCGAATGGAGAATCCGCAAGAACTACGGTGACCTGAGCCTCTACACTAGAGGAACGTAGGAAACCTTCGGGTCCGGTCTCATGCAAGAAAGAAGATATGTTTAACCCTAGCGCGTTATGGTGATCGGCCTTCATCTCGAACTTGTCAAGACATCTTTGTACGATTCATTTGCCAATGAATTAATCACCTCAAGATTGAACAACTTTCTTAGATTTGTAATCGCTTTCGGTTCCTTGTCGAGTCTAAGGGTTTCTCTTTTTTTTGCGATACTCCCAGTTTCTTGCAATCAAATTGGGGCTTTCTTTCTCTTCTCTCTTAATGACTTACTTGCCTTCGTGAGTCATTCAATAAATAAAAATACATGTCAATACTAGGGATGACTTCCCTAGTCGAGTCAATGTCACTCATCATTAGTGACAAAAGGTCTCCACCGCAAAATCATATGTCTTATCTCCTCAGCCAGAGTCAATGCACACTTCCTCATTAATCGAGTAAAAAAAAGACGCAAAAGAGATGCCCGCTAGATTGAAAACCCGAAAGGGCGGTCTAGGCAAAAACAGGGTGCGTCATAAAAAAAAATGAGAGAGTGAGAGAGAGAAGGGAAAGAGAAATGGAGATCTCCGGCCTCTAAGGAAGACAACTGCACAAGCTCTACATTGGATCTCCTCAACAAATTAATTCCCCACCGAGTCAACTTTGCGATTGCAAAAGGCTCGACAAGATATGGCACCATCAAAGGTTGTCTTGGGTTATCGGCATCATTCTCCAGCAGTGTGCATTTTTTGGGTTCATGAAAAGAAGGCCCCTGGTAACCAAGACCCATCTGAGAACGAGCCCATCATAAAAGGGCACGAGGTTGCACAAATAATCCCTAGCTAGTCAATCGGCTTGGGCAGCAAATAGCAACAACATGTGTCTCAGTCTTCAAAGCTCCTGCAAGTATGTGCTTCTAAAGTACACCGAAGGACTACCGAGAAATATGGTAGCTCTTGCCATGTCCTCTTATGTTTGTTCCCCCACATGAGGATGAAGTCACTCTTGCCTTGCTCAACAAATGATGACGCCCTAGGGGCTATGTGACTCAAGAACAAGGGCTTCTTTTGCTTCATTTGATAATCAATAATCCCTAGGGGCTATGCTCGAGAAAGATGTGTGAGACTATCCTCAAAGTCTCCCAAAAGGGATGTCAAAGAGCCCTCTTGTCATGTGTGCCCGTTCTCGTTCCCCCAATCAAGGATGGACCTTTCTCGCAATCAATAATGACACTCTAGGGGCTACGGTCAAGTCTTAAAGGCTCCCTCGGCAAGAAGCAATTCACTTCAATGTCCCCAGCAACATTTGAAGCTCTATACCGAAAGATCTCAAGGGGCTTCGCAATCTACAATCTTTTGGGCTACGGCATTACAGTGATACAAGCAAAGGGCAATATTGGGGCTTCGCAATAAACAAGCTTTTGGGCAGTGGTACCCGAGCAATGCAATTTGGGAGTAGTCTTATGGCTCCATGAAAGGGATCAAACTTCAATGGTCCCTCAACACTTCAAGTTAAAAGGCCTCTTGGTTTTAAATGAAGGCTCCGATGATATGAATGAATTTGACGATTCTTGTTAGAACTCACAGCGAGATTCTGAAGGAAGTCTTAGAGAATAGGAAAAGGATTCAATATGCTAGACTCACCCGGCTGAGTTATAGCGGGCAATGCCAATATGTTAACTCTATAAGCAGAGTTACGGCCAATCCCAATGTTTCTGCAATACAGCACCCCCTTCTCCAAGATCAAAAGCACAGGCTGCATCCGAAGATCCGCCGTCGGTTCAACTCAAGAAGACTCGAGCAAACATACCGTTCGAGACTTTATCACACCAAGACCTTATCATCTGCAACAACATCACCATCTCCTACGAGACGTCTCTCGAAGACCGTACTACACTTCCAACATGGGCCTTCCGCCATTTGGGTACCAACCACAAAAAGGGCCATCCATCTCCAAGCAAGAGAAAGAATGAGATCTCCTTCAAGAGTTCTTCCCAATAGCGCCATCCACACTCAAAAATGCTAAGCCGATTTGAGGCTTCACACCGAAAGGTCTACACATCCCGCCATCTACAAACTTGATAAGCCCATGACATTTGGGGCTCAGCAATCTCTCAAAGCTTGGTATCAATGATCTTCTCTTGGGCTTGCCCACGTCGACAACAAAAGACAGTTTATTTGAATGGGCTAAGAGTTGATTCATCTTGGGGCTTCATAAGCCACTCAAAGTTCAGCATTCGAGGGGCTTTACAATCAGCAACCCCTTGGCATCTCGGCATCAATAGTCCTTTTGGAGCCCCATAATCGACAAATCTCTTGGGGCTAGACATCAATTTCGTTGGACACCACGGCAACGACGACAGAATTCAAGCAAGGCAATCCGGACTTCGATTGAACATGACTTGATCTTGGGTTGGCTTTACAAACACACAATGGTTAAAATGGTTCACCCACGAACTAAACAAAAAATCTCTTTTTCTCACATGTGAGCATATTCTTTCCCTTCTAATCTAAATAAAAAAAAAAAATCTTTTTCTTTTTCTCCTTCTATGTGCAAAAGTATGTGCTTTACTTTGCTTTGTTCCTAGCTTCTCCTCCAGCATTCTCCATCATCCTTGAACTACGCTGGTCTGATTCCTTCCAAGGGATACGTAGGCAGCCTTTCGGCACGACCAACCCATCATCCAGAATACCATCTCGCCGACACTCCATAAAAAACGAATTCATCATCAAAGGCAGCGACACTCTCCGCCAAATCATCTACCACAACATCAAAAATCCATCCAACGGCAATGGTAAGTGAAGGTATGGACATCATTCATCTCTCTCAAGCAAATCTCTGCTTTCAAAAATCACACCGCACACTCTTACAAAAACTCTCTCTCATGCAAAACTGCTTTCAAATCACATTGCACCACGAGCACAATTTCTCTCTTCATTTCACACTTCATGCACAAACACATATACATGCCAAGCACACACATAAGGCCATGTCCAATAACTCAACCCCCTAAAAACATTCAACTACCTTAATATCACGACACCTCATCTTCTCACTCCATCCACTTAATCATTCAACTACCCTCTCAACTACACCCCCCACAATAAGCTAGTTTAGTTTAAAATTCAACTCCTCCCAACTCATCATTCTATACCCCACTACTTTTTATTTTATTTATAATCTTTATTTTTATGATTAATAAATAATAATTGTTGGTAGTGGTGCCCTAGGCACGTTTAATAAACGTTGTAATTGTTATCATTTATTTCATATCAATAAAGAGATGTTTTGATTATTATTATTGTTCATGTTTACTTATAATAATCTCCGTCCCTAGTACTTGTTAAGCACTAGTATAAAGGCTAAATGATCATAGGATGATCATGTTAGATTTATGGGTACTTGTTTGGAACAAGGTACTGGACAAGACCCGCTGTATGAGATTTATGTCATGGTCCATGTCAAACATATATCTCATATTAGTTATGTCATTTGAATCCTTAGACATGAAGTTATTATAGTCTTCCACTTGATGAACATTATGTTTGACATATTCAAACGCTACCTTTAACCGGGAAGTTATAAAGGGTATGATTGGCATAATCGGATTCACGTAGGGAAGAATAATAATCTAAATGAATTTGTCCCTCCTCGGAGAGATGTCAAGCTTGGGCCACTCGTAGGAATGATGTTGATGAAATGTTCGGCCGGACTCAAATGGATTGATTGGATCAATAGCATTTGAATTATCAACATATTCGGAATCGAGAAAGTATTGAACAAAACAAGTTGACTGTTTGACCATGACTTGTGTTCAATGACATCGTGGACAAAGGGATTGTGACATATTCTAAAGGAATGCGAACTTGTATCTAGTTATACTATTTGGGTAGGTATGACGGTTTGCTAGAACCTAATCATATCTTATGGTTTCATGTTTGAACCCATTGCCAACTTAGTATAATCCTAGAGGGTCACACACAATAGAACGAATCTTTAAAAGGACTACATTGGAATTTTGGAATTCTGGACTTTCTGGGAAGTGGGCGACCGCACATAATGGACTGGGCGGCCGCACACTTAGCTCAGAAATGTACCAGTTTTGTTTCAGATAGTTGTGCGACCGCACAGAGGTTTTTGGGCGGCCGCACAGTACTGTCGGGTGGCAGATTCCTAATTTGATTAGGAAACGAATTTTGGACGGATTTTGACACAAGTTTCCTATTTGGAATAGGTCATGCTTGTGTATAAAAGACCAAATTCGGCCAGCACTCTAAGCTAATGATTTTGTGAGTCTCAAAGAGTTTGAGAGAGGGTTTATTTTGTTCTAAGACATTCTTGGTTGAAGAACAAAATAATACACAAAATAAATTCTATATAGTTCTTTTGATTGTGAAAAAGTGTTTCACAATTTGGTCTAGCAACCAAGATCAAAGAAGCTACTTTGATATTCGTTCGAAGTGTGGATACCGCTAGAGGGTGAAAATCATCATCTTCAAAGTTCGTGTTCAAGCTTTGTGATCGTGATCAAGTCTTCAAACCTCCACCAAAGACCAAGAGAAAATTTGATAGCCATCAAGGGTTAGTTTATTCCTTTATTCTTATGTTGTATTTGATTTAATCGTATGAACGGATCCATGGCTTTGGGTTTCAAAATTTTAAATGCTAAATTCCGCTGCGCATGTTTGATCGAAACCCAACAGTGGTATCAGAGCCCCGTTCATGTTGATTAATTCAATACTTGGATCATGTTATGTGTATATAAATTGTTTATGTGCCTTGCATGATTTGAATATTGGAATATATGTTGTTTATGTGTTATGTGATTTTATGTGGTTTATTGTTTTGCAACTTTAATCGCACGATTCAATCGCAATAAATAAATTATGGTGGATTCAGAATTGTTGATTATTAATTTTTGATTGGATCAAAGTTTTAATAATCGGGGAAAAACAATTTTGAGACAAAATTTTCGAACTTAAAAATTCTGCACATTCTGATGGCACTGGGCGACTGCACAAAACTCCTTGGGCGGCCGCACAGTTTTGGGCGACCGCACAAGTATATTTTGGGCGGCCGCACAAGGTGATCAGAAGGTCTGATTTTGGTTGAAAACCAGAATCTGGAATTTTTCGAAAGATTCAACAGAACCAGTAACAGAACCAGTCCAGACTTGCTGATCTGGAATGGGTTTTGGGTAGTTGGTTTGTGTGTGGATTTGGGGCTTGATTTTCCTATTTGTTTTAGTCTTGTGATTCCTAGATTGGTTCAAGTTTTGGATGGCTAATCTGCGTTCATCGAGATTGTGTTTCCCAAAATTGATCGCAATCAAAGTTTCAAAGATAAAACGAAGTTAGAATTATGAAGAGTTCATAATTGCTAAAATTGAGAAACAAAGTTCTTGATTCAATGATTGGAGATCCATGTGGAATTGTGAATGCAATTGGCCTACGTTCATCGAGACCATCTATTGCTTAGTTTCGGCCACATGGACTACTTTCTTGGTTTCTTGAATTAGTGCGGGATTGTGGTTGCCTAATGGCTTAGTTCGACCGCACTTCTTGTTGTCTTGATTTGGAGATAATAACCAAAGTTGAAATAGTCTCATCCTCATAATTATAGAGAAACTAATGACACATAAATATCATGCTTAAATTAATGGAGATTAATTTAGTGGCTAAACTTGATGTGTAACATGTTTATATTATGTGCTCATAAATGTGTTATATGCTATATGTGATGAACCTTCAAAGAAAGTTTTAAGTCTTTTATTGCCATGCCATGATTAAAACACTTGTTAGTACATGAGTGATTTTAATGTAGATTCGCCCTAGCGAGGTGCATTAAATTTATTTATGTATGAGCAAGATAAATAATGTGGGCACGCCCTAGCGGGACACATTAACTATGCGTTTAAAATGGTTAGACTTAATTGGGCGTCAAAACAGTTTTGGGCCTAGGCAAAGATGAGGTTTAACATGCTTTTTGAAATTGGATTTCTTAAAGAATCTCATAAAAGGAACTAAGAGTCATATGAGATATGATTGACAAGAGTTGTCTACCTAATTAATTTGATTTTGTGTAATCCGCCTTAGCGGACTTGAAATTAAATTAAAGTTGGATCTTAACCCATTTAAATTATATTATACATTGGATGTATATGAAGGTTATATAATTTAGTGGGAGTATTTTTGTTTGAAAAATACATTATTTATCTCTTTAATGAAAATCGGTACTTATTGAATTTTGGAAATTTTGCATATTTGTAGATAATGACTAATAACACTCAATCAATATCGTTGCGATCGATCCTTGAGAAGGATAAGCTCGAAGAGAATGGTACTAACTTTATGGATTGGATCCGTAGCATAAGAATCGTTCTTAGGCAAGATGATAAGTTGTACATTCTCGATGGGCCTCTCCCCGCTGAACCACCGCCTACTGCCCCTAGGGTAGAAAGAGACAATTACAAGAAACATCGTAATGATTCTAGAGATGTAAGTTGTCTCATGCTTGCTGCTATGTGTTCAAAACTCCAACAAAGTTTGGAACATTTGGAAGCCTATGAGATAGGCGTGGAGTTGAGAACCATGTTTCAAGAGCAAGCTAGGCAAGAGAGGTACAAGACCATTGTTGCATTCACTACAAGTAAAATGAATGAAGGGCAACAAGTGAGTCCTCACTTTCTTAAAATGAAAGGTTATGTAGAGCACCTTGAGAAACTTGGCTATCCAATCCCATTGGAGCTAGCCACGGATCTCATTCTTAATTCATTGCCTAAAAGTTATAATCAGTTTGTGATGAATTATAACATGCATGGAATGGATAAGAATCTCTCTGAGTTGCATGGGATGCTCAAGACTGCAGAGATGAAAATTGTGGAGAAAGGTTCTCCCGTGCTCTTGGTTCATGATGGGAAGAAGGCTGGTGCCAAAGGAAAGGGTAAGGCAAAAGTTGTCAAACCCAAAATAAGCAAGGCAAAGGTTGCCAAGGCTTATGAGGCAAAACCTGATTCACAAAAGGATGCAATCTGTTTCCATTGTCAAGAAATTGGTCATTGGAAACGTAATTGCAAGGCTTTCTTGGAAGAGCAAAAGAAGAAGAAGAGCAGCAAGGCTGCGTCAACTTCAGGTATCTATATGATAGATATTCTCCTTTCTACCACTGATTCTTGGGTATTGGATACCGGATGTGGTTCTCACATTTGTCTAAATGTGCAGGGACTAAAGAATAGGAGACTGCTTAAAGAAGGTGAAGTAGATCTACGCGTGGGGAATGGAGCAAGAGTTGCTGCATTAGCCGTAGGGACTTATGAAGTCACTTTACCTTCCGGATTAATTCTTGTTTTGAACAATTGTTATTATGTTCCGGATTTAAGCAGAAATATTATTTCAATTTCTTGTTTGGATAATGAAGGTTTTAAGTTTCTTATTGAGAATAAGAAATTTTCTATTTATTTAAATGATGTGCTTTATGGTATTGCTAATTCATTTAATGGCCTTTATATCTTGGATGTCAAGAATGAAAATAATGTCTATCATGTAAATAAGAAATCTAAACCTAATGATGTAAATCATACTTATTTGTGGCATTGCCGTCTTGGTCATATTAATGAGAAGCGTATCTCAAAACTCCATGGGGACGGACTTTTGGGTTCATGTGACTTAGAGTCATATGATACTTGTGAGTCGTGTCGTCTTGGAAAAATGACTAAGACACCTTTTACCAAGTTAGGTGAAAGGGCAAGCGACTTATTGGGGTTGATACATTCCGATGTGTGCGGACCATTAAGTAGCAATGCTAGGGGAGGATTTCAATACTTCATAACCTTCACTGATGATTATAGTAGACTTGGGTATGTTTACCTAATGAAACATAAAAGTGAAGCATTTGAGATATTTAGAATATTTCAAAATGAAGTAGAAAAACAACTTGGCAAAAGTATAAAGGCACTTCGATCAGATCGAGGTGGTGAATACTTAAGTCAAGAATTTGACGATCATCTAAAGAATTGTGGAATAGTTTCACAATTTACTCCGCCCGGAACACCACAATGGAATGGTGTGTCTGAGAGGAGAAATCGGACTTTGTTAGACATGGTTCGATCAATGATGAGTCAAGTTGATCTTCCAATATCCTTTTGGGGTTACGCCCTAGAAACCGCTGCTTTCACACTAAATCAAGTTCCAACTAAATCGGTTCCAAAGACTC
This sequence comes from Campanula takesimana, assembly GCA_026119855.1. Lineage (NCBI taxonomy): Eukaryota > Viridiplantae > Streptophyta > Magnoliopsida > Asterales > Campanulaceae > Campanula > Campanula takesimana. Next base: position 864,011 of record JAOWBW010000242.1, read on the forward strand.
CATATGAGATGTGGAGTGGAAAGAAACCTAGTTTATCTTTCATGAGGATTTGGGGTTGTGAAGTTTATGTCAAGAGACTTATCTCTGACAAACTAGCACACAAATCCGATAAATGTATTTTCGTGGGATATCCTAAGGAAACTAAAGGATATTACTTTTACAACCGTGAGGACAACAAAGTGTTTGTTGCCCGAACTGGTGTCTTTCTAGAGAAAGAGTTTCTCTCCAAAGAAGTCAGTGGGAGTAAAATAAATCTTGAAGAAATTCGAGACCCAGAAAATAACATTGAACCAATAGTGGAACAAGAACAAGAACCACAAGGAGTTGTGGAACCTGTTCAAAGTACACAAGCAACTCGCAGATCTAGTAGGTTACGATCCGAGCCCGAGAGATATGGATTTCTCGTAACGGATAGTAATGAGGTAGAAATCATTGAGAATGATGAACCGTCAACCTACCAAGAGGCGATGTCTTCTCCTGATTCGGACAAGTGGCTTGGAGCCATGGAATCCGAATTGCAATCCATGCAAGACAATCAAGTTTGGAATTTGATTGATGCACCCGAAGGTGTAAAAACCATAGGATGCAAATGGGTCTTCAAGAAGAAGACCGACATGGATGGGAAGGTGCATACTTACAAAGCTAGGCTTGTAGCGAAGGGTTATAGGCAAGTTCATGGTATTGACTATGATGAGACCTTTTCACCCGTAGCAATGATCAAGTCTATAAGAATTTTGCTTGCCATTGCCGCATATCATGACTATGAAATATGGCAGATGGACGTCAAAACCGCTTTCTTGAATGGAAAACTCCAAGAGGATGTGTATATGACACAACCAGAAGGTTTTGAACAAGATTCTAAGGTATGCAAATTGCAGAGATCCATCTATGGATTGAAGCAAGCTTCTAGGAGTTGGAATCTCCGTTTTGATGAATCGGTCAAAGAGTTTGGTTTCATCAAGAACGAAGATGAGCCTTGTGTATACAAGAAGATTAGTGGGAGCATAGTGCTATTCCTTATTTTATATGTGGATGACATATTGCTCATTGGAAACGACATTCCTACACTTCAGTCTGTGAAGACTTGGTTAGGAAAGTGCTTCGCAATGAAAGATATGGGTGAAGCCGCATATATTCTTGGCATTAAGATCTATAGAGATAGATCAAGGAGGCTACTTGGTTTAAGCCAAAGTACATACATTGACAAGGTCATTAGAAGATTCCGTATGGAAAATTCTAAGAGAGGAACCTTGCCCGTGTTACATGGAGTTTCTCTAAGCAAGACTCAATGTCCTAAGACAAAAGATGAGCGTGAGAAAATGAATGATGTTCCATATGCTTCGGCAATTGGGTCCATCATGTATGCCATGATTTGTACTAGGCCGGATGTATCTTATGCTTTGAGCATGACAAGTAGATACCAATCCGACCCTGGCGAAAATCACTGGATAGCTGTAAAAGCGATTCTTAAGTACTTGAGAAGGACTAAAGACTCGTTTTTGGTCTATGGAGGAATGGAAGATGATCTCGTTGTAAATGCTTACACGGATGCAAGCTTCCAAACTGACAAAGATGATAGCCGATCGCAATCGGGTTTTGTGTTTATGTTAAATGGTGGAGCTGTAAGCTGGAAGAGTTCCAAGCAAAGTACAACCGCTGATTCTACAACAGAAGCTGAGTATGTTGCTGCATCGGATGCTGCAAAGGAAGCTGTTTGGATTAAGAAGTTCATAACTGAACTTGAAGTGGTTCCTAGTATTGCTAATCCAATAGACCTTTATTGCGATAATAATGGTGCTATTGCTCAAGCAAAGGAACCAAGAGCACATCAGAAATCCAAACACATACTTAGGCATTTTCATATCATTCGAGAGATCGTTGATAGGGGAGACGTAAATATATGCAGAGTACCTACTGATGACAATGTTGCGGACCCGCTAACAAAGGGACTTCCACAAGCTAAACATGATAGTCATGTTAGGTCCATGGGTATTAGATACATGGGAAATTGGACCTAGGGAAAGTGGGAGATTGTTGGTAGTGGTGCCCTAGGCACGTTTAATAAACGTTGTAATTGTTATCATTTATTTCATATCAATAAAGAGATGTTTTGATTATTATTATTGTTCATGTTTACTTATAATAATCTCCGTCCCTAGTACTTGTTAAGCACTAGTATAAAGGCTAAATGATCATAGGATGATCATGTTAGATTTATGGGTACTTGTTTGGAACAAGGTACTGGACAAGACCCGCTGTATGAGATTTATGTCATGGTCCATGTCAAACATATATCTCATATTAGTTATGTCATTTGAATCCTTAGACATGAAGTTATTATAGTCTTCCACTTGATGAACATTATGTTTGACATATTCAAACGCTACCTTTAACCGGGAAGTTATAAAGGGTATGATTGGCATAATCGGATTCACGTAGGGAAGAATAATAATCTAAATGAATTTGTCCCTCCTCGGAGAGATGTCAAGCTTGGGCCACTCGTAGGAATGATGTTGATGAAATGTTCGGCCGGACTCAAATGGATTGATTGGATCAATAGCATTTGAATTATCAACATATTCGGAATCGAGAAAGTATTGAACAAAACAAGTTGACTGTTTGACCATGACTTGTGTTCAATGACATCGTGGACAAAGGGATTGTGACATATTCTAAAGGAATGCGAACTTGTATCTAGTTATACTATTTGGGTAGGTATGACGGTTTGCTAGAACCTAATCATATCTTATGGTTTCATGTTTGAACCCATTGCCAACTTAGTATAATCCTAGAGGGTCACACACAATAGAACGAATCTTTAAAAGGACTACATTGGAATTTTGGAAATTCTGGACTTTCTGGGAAGTGGGCGACCGCACATAATGGACTGGGCGGCCGCACACTTAGCTCAGAAATGTACCAGTTTTGTTTCAGATAGTTGTGCAACCGCACAGAGGTTTTTGGGCGGCCGCACAGTACTGTCGGGTGGCAGATTCCTAATTTGATTAGGAAACGAATTTTGGACGGATTTTGACACAAGTTTCCTATTTGGAATAGGTCATGCTTGTGTATAAAAGACCAAATTCGGCCAGCACTCTAAGCTAATGATTTTGTGAGTCTCAAAGAGTTTGAGAGAGGGTTTATTTTGTTCTAAGACATTCTTGGTTGAAGAACAAAATAATACACAAAATAAATTCCATATAGTTTTTTTGATTGTGAAAAAGTGTTTCACAATTTGGTCTAGCAACCAAGATCAAAGAAGCTACTTTGATATTCGTTCGAAGTGTGGATACCGCTAGAGGGTGAAAATCATCATCTTCAAAGTTCGTGTTCAAGCTTTGTGATCGTGATCAAGTCTTCAAACCTCCACCAAAGACCAAGAGAAAATTTGATAGCCATCAAGGGTTAGTTTATTCCTTTATTCTTATGTTGTATTTGATTTAATCGTATGAACGGATCCATGGCTTTGGGTTTCAAAATTTTAAATGCTAAATTCCGCTGCGCATGTTTGATCGAAACCCAACAATAATTATTATTATATCATTTATAATTTAAAAATACTTCACACTTAATTAATTTTATAAATTGCAATTAAATAAATTTTAAAAATGATGATAATTATTATTAAAAAAATACTTCACACTTAAAAAGATGTTGAATTTTTTTAAATAAGGGTTAATAAAGTATAATTGAAAAATTTATATTGAGAAAAGAGGATTTTTTTTTTGGTGTCCAAATCAAATGAAACTTACATCAATTTATAAATGAAAAAAAATGATAAATTTTGGTGATTTTTTTTTTTATAAAAAAATCAATTTACTATGAAATAATTGAGCTCAAAAAATTGAGATAAAAAATTAATCCGAAAATATAAATCTTTTTTTTTTTTTTTTAAAAAAAAAAAAAAAGAGGAGCAGCAACTCGCCTAAATGGGAGGTGTTGTGCACTCTCCTTGTGCTGGCCAATACTATGCCGACACATGGATTTTCTTGGGCCCCACCAGAATTTCTCAACTAGGTTGAACACATTCAACTCCTCCCCTTCAACCCCCTCCTCTCAACCCCTTATTGCACCATGTCAACTAGTTGACCCCTCATTCAACCCCCTCCCTCAACCCCTTATTGGACTTGGTCTAACAGGTACCACCACGAAGTCAACAGCATCCGCTACTCGAGGCACTTCATCCCCAGCAGAAAATGGTCCACAATCAACCATGCCCGCATCCCCACGATAAAGTCAACAGCAGCTGTAACAGCAATTTGGTCTACGGTGATCTCGCATTCCAGCAAACGGATCCCGCATCAGCAAACGGATCCCGCACCAGCAAACGAATCCCGCTTCAGCAAAAGGATCCCGCAATCAGTAAACGGACCCCGCATCAGCAAACGGATCCCGCTTCAGCAAGACGGATCCCGCCATATCCTTTCTATATCAATAAATCCGCTCAAACAGGGAGCGCACCCCCATCTTTCACAATTTCAAAATTCCCCTCTTTCTTTAAATTGCGGCCGTGGTGGGCCGCCTCAAGCCACCACACCTTTTTAAATTTTTGTGGCCGTGGTGGGCCGCCTCAAGCCACCACACATTTTTAAAATTTTGTGGCCGTGGTGGGCCGCCTCAAGCCACCCCACCTTTTTTAAATTTTTGTGGCTGTGGTGGGCCGCCTCAAGCCACCACACCTTTTTAAAATTTTGTGGCCGTGGTGGGCCGCCTCAAGCCACCACATCTTTTTAAAATTTTGTGGCCGTGGTAGGCCGCGTCAAGCCACCATACCTTTTAAAAATTTTGTGGCCGTGGTGGGCCGCCTCAAGCCACCACACCATTTTCATCCGCGAAAGCCGCTCACACAGGGAGCGCACTCCTATCCTTTGTAATTTCAAATTCCTGCTTTATCGAGTCTTTGTTTTCTCTTGTCGATGTCCTCGGCGGTTGTCTTTCTTTCGTCGACGCGTTTTGCTTCGCAATCCACGTCGTCGAGGGGCTCTGTAGATACCCCGCTTTGGACCTCTCACCCCGATTGCATACATAGTATTTTTATTTAACTTGTTTTTGTTAATTTCTGTTACTTCCGTTAAGTTCCTAACTGATTCCGTTAGTTTTGGACTAAACTGCATAACAGAATTAATTTTAGAGTCATTTCTGTCATTCTGTCTTTTTCACCTGCGGGCGACGGCATTGCCTACGGGATGCGCGCGCCTCTCGCCCCAAAGGCCGGACCCGCGCGCTTCCCACTTTGGCAGTAACGGATAGCACCATTTTTCCCTCCCTATTCTTATTTGGATAATCTTTTCTTGATCACAAACACCTCCTTTTTATATCCACATTCATTCCCCCTTATTTCATAACTCCCAAATCCTTTATTCTAGCCATTCTTCATAAAAACAAAATATTCTTTTTTATTATTATTTGATTTTCTCTTTATTATTTATTTATTATTTTATTTATCTTATTTGTGATTGGTCAATTCCATCTCACATGGATTGACCAATTTCCCTCCAAACTTTCCCTCCTATTTTTACCTAGCCATCTTCTTCTACCTTAGAAAGGGACCTTGGACCTCAACATTTTCTCTCTAGCCAAAAGGACCTCATTTTTAGACTTGAATTTTCTCTATACACACACTATACACAATTCTCTACACAAATTCTCCCAACAAGAGTTCTTCGTAACAAGACTCTACATAAAATTATTCTACAACAATTTCTCCACAACAAAACACCATTTTCAAGTTCACGTTTGAAGTCCTCTTCTTAAGGTACAACTTCATTTTGCTTCTATTTTCTTCTTCTTAAATGTATGCAATCTCCATAAAAAGGGATACAACCAAAATACCACTTCACTATTGAAGTTTGGTAAAGGTTACATCGCAACATTTCAATTCCACTTTAATATACATTCTCATTTCTTAATGTAATTACCTAGCGATAGTTCAACATGTAATCTTTTAGCATTAAATTAATAAAATCATTCATCTTTTTATTTTCCCTTTTCCTTTACATTATAATTGTTAGCATATTTTATATTAATTAATTGAAGGACATTTAGCATTAGAATACCAAAAGTAGCAAGACCCGCGTAAGCGGGGCGGAGTGGGTGTTTAAGTACCTCCCACTCCGTCACCTAACCCCCGAACCCTTCTCTCCCGAATCTCTGGTTTTCATACAAAAAAGGCTATCTTTCTTAGGTTTTCTCGCGTTCCTCTAAAACGTGGGTGGCGACTCTTAAAATCAAATAGACATCCTAGGTAATTCACGCGCTCTAGCCAAGCCGTGGTTCCCCGGGGTATCTACACCCACAAAGCCCAAAAGGACTTTGTAGGAATATCCGGAAAATACTCAAAGGAAGGAGCGGTCGCACATGGGAAGCGCGCTTTCACCTCAGCCGCAAAGATCAAGGAGCCGCCAGATGGAGCCACGCGTCCCTTCCTTACTCGCTCAGCCGCCAGCGCCACGCACCTTGTCCCCCGGTGAGCCTCACGCACCCGATAAGCCAACCACTTCCTCGCTCTTGATTGGTCCGTCGTCCAACCCTTGTCTCCCTCACCCTCAAAGCCCCACGTGTCACTCTCCCATTCGCCCTTCACCCCACTTGGGTCACCCACACACCCCCTTCTAGAATATTAATTTCCATCTATTAGTACCCAACCTGAAAATGAGTTATTAGGCATTCTAGAACTCAGAGGGACCTCCCAGGTATTTACGAACTGCGCAGGACTTATCCAGGATTTCCTGAAAAGCCCAGATAAGAAGATATTAACGACTGATCGAATGAGGGATCGAAGATAGGCTTATATAATCATTCTCCAGAGTCCAGAAAGATACACCTCAAAAATTGTGCCAATCTACTGGACCGGCCGGGCGGCCACTCTTCCCGGGTCAGGTTTTTTTATAAATAGCTGACCTCAGTTCATTATTTCGATACACAATTCTTTCCCCCGAGTTCTACAAGCCAAACTGATGGCAGAACTCTCTCTTCAAGCCTTTCTAGCAATCCCGAAGGTCCGGCGAATCCGCGCGAGAGATTCGACTTCGTTCTTGTCAAGATTGGTGAGAATTTTTCATGTTTTCTTAGTTTAGATCTGATTTATGCTAGTTTCATCATGTTTATACATCTATATTCATATGATTCATAACGTGTTCTTCATGTTCTTGCTAGAATTCATAATATGCTCTATGACTAGGGTAGCGATTTTCATGTTTATGTGTTCATTCATACATGTTCACGATGTTCTTATTATCATGCTAGATCTAAGATTTATTCTACATAATATGCTAGATCTAATGTTTTAATCCCTGTTTATATTGTATAGCCGATGATGATCTCCAAGATCTAGGAACTACTTCTAAACCTTAAACTTTAGGTAAAAATTCCCATGATCAATATCTCTCCAAGGATGAATATGAGGACTACATATTGATCTTATCAATGGTATAATCATTATTCTAGGATGTGATCATCTCGTATGATTCTTTCTCCTCCCCCTTCATTATGCATGATCCCGCTTCCTCTCTCTATTCCGATTATGTGCGAACTACACTGACCTGAGCTTCTCATCCCGAGAGGAATTATCTTCGGATCCAGTCTCAATAACTAACACACTACTAACACACTCATCATGATAGAAATTCCGATCTATCGAGCGATAGAAGTGATAACGTAATATTCTTCTCTTGTCCTAACTTGACCCCCGAACCCTCTTGTTAGCTTTTTCTCAATGTTTTAGCTCAATAAAACAACGTGGCGACTCTTAATAGGTTAAATGCCAACTTGAATATCCAAATCCCATAGAAAAGATAAATAAAGATAAATAAAAGAAAGATTTCCCGTGCATCGCCCGCATCGTCGAAAAGGGGTATTCACAGTGGCGACTCTGCTGGGGATTGCTTTGAACATCTTCAAACATAGAGGGTCAAACTTTCGTCAATATCATGATTGTACTTACTTGTTTCTTTTCCCCCTGTACTTTATCTCTTGTTCATATTTGCTTCCCTTGTACTTTAGTACGTTAACATCTTAACTATTTCCTATTGTACCCCTTCTAACTATTTTGCATTGCATACATGTAAATACAAAAAACTCTCTGTTTTCTCCCTAAAAAATAACTAGTTCTTATCCTCACACTACCACTAGGTCTGTGTTACACTGCACACCCTACTGGATACTCCGCTGAGTGCACAGATTTTGGTGATCCTATCGCCTCTATCTTCGTGGCACCCAGGCTATCTAACTCACTGTTTTCACTTGTGAAGCAGTCGAGGTTAATCCCTTGTTCATTTCGAAACCATGCACTCACAGAGTCTAGGACACTCCAAAGTTGACCGGTTGGTTTGACTAGCTTTTCTTTATAGACAATTAACGTGTCGTTCATGCCATCATCTGTTAAGTCTTTAATGAGTCGAGATCCTTCGAGAGAAAAAAGCACAAAAAATGAAATTCCCTATAAGGGTGTGCATATAGTAAGCCGAGTGATACTTTGTACAAGGATCTCAACTCGTTAAAAACTTGACGGAAGTAACATAAACGTTACGTTAAATGCCTTTAAACAAGGGTTAGTCGCTAGGATCCGTTAGGTCGGTGGAAGTCGCTTGCCCTATAGGACTCTCGCCCAAATTGTCCGTTTGGGAGGTTTTGTAGATAGTAACCCAAAAAGGGGTATCCCTTCCAACCATTAGGACTAATAATACATTGTTTTTGTAAATAACAAAATACATTGTATGAGCCCTGTCCCGTCCTAAACCTCTCGTCCGCTACCTATACAGAGAAGCAAGTTTGGGTCCGTTCCGGTGGTCGTCTTCAATGGTCAGGCCTTCTGCAAGCTCAATCTTCAGTCTCTACATCAGCGATGACTCCATCATCAGAGCCTACTACTCCTAGCATCTTCACTCCGTCGGTCTCCGTTGCCTCTGACAATCCAGATATCGCCGCCAGTATCAAACCCTCGGACATTCCACCACCTCTCCGTGCTTTTTTTACCAACCTCATGCTAAAGGTCTCAAAGCTCAAGAAAGGGTCAACCAAAGCAAGTCTCTAGAAAGGGTCAACCAAGAGCTCAAAGATCATCTTCATACTGAGATGAAGAAGAAAGGTATAGAAACTAGCTTCCATAATGGGGAGACTATTATTATCGAAGACGAGACAGTGCCTGTGACTTACCCTGCCAATGATGATGCTATTCCTCTCAGGGTGCCCAATTACCAAAGGGTTCCTCCTCCCGATTTCGGTACTAAAGCAACCTCCAGCAAGGGTCCGTATGAGCCGTCACCAGAATTGATGTGTAGTTACTTGTCCTCCACCAAGTTGCCATCACCTTCAATACCATTGAGCATCGGTGCCGCTGTACCTACAATATCCACTGCTCCTCTCGCTACTCAAGCCAATGATAGCACAGATTTCTCCAATCACCCTCTAGTGGTTTCTATGCAAGAACAGATTCGCAAGTTATCCGACACGGTCTCCAAGCAATTCGCTCCGATAGTCAAAACTATTGAACCAAGCAATGTGGGTGCTCTACCCAGAGACTTCAAGATGCCGAAGGTCTCCACATTCCATGGCATTACTTTTCCCAAGACTCATCTCGACAGTTATGTGCTAGCCATGAGAGCTCGTGATTGTACTAACGAGCAAATGGCCCGAGTCTTCCACACCACCTTAGACGAAATTGCCCTCAGTTGGTTCTTAAGTTTGGATCCCTCCGAACGAGAGACATGGGAACAAATCACCGCTACTTTCTACGAGAAGTATCAGTCAAACCTAGATTGGCATGTAAACCGCACTGATTTAGAGAACACAATGCAACGGCCCGGCGAGCCTATCTATGACTTCTACAAGAGGTGGAACCACAAGTTAGCAGAAGTTCAATACCCTCCTAAGGCAAAGGAACAAAAGCAAATCTTCTTCAAATGCTTGTTGCCCGAGCTTAGGGTTGCGATTGGTAATGGTTACTTCCCCGATTTGCGGGAAATGGTTGATGCTGGAGTCAGACACGAAGCCGGCATTACCGGTGTTGTTAAAGAAGCTGCCAAAATAGGAAACTCTTCCTTCCGCTACAAAGCTCCGACAAGTACCACTCCCAAAGCCAAAGAAATCGCCGGACAAGTGAGTATGGTCCAAGACAACTCCGCCTTTGATGTTCAAGCAGTGACAAACAGCTTTCCCCGAAAAAAAAGATCATTTCGATGACTTCGGCATGCCTACTAGTAAAGTCTTTGAAGTATTGCTAAATAAGGGCTTGATCAAGCCACTTGAGAATTATGAACCCTTGACTAAAAGGGCTAACCTCGATGAAAAGAAGTTCTGCAAGTACCATCACTACATCGGCCATACTACCGATGATTGCATACTACTCAAGCGAGCTATACAAAAACTCATAACCGAGGGGAAGATTGAGAAGCCTAAAGGTCCGAACACCGTAGCAAACCTGCTCCCCGACAGTGGTGGCGTGAACATGGTCGAAGTCATCGGAGGTAACATTGGCATTCTAGAAATGGTGGACGCCTTCGCCGAACTGGGGCTAGACATGAGTGCTCTATTCGGAGGACTAGTCAAGATTGGGTTGATAACTCCTATAGAACATGGTTTTCAATGGCCTAAGCATGGGTGCGATGTGTCCAAGTTCTTTTACTACCATAGAATGTCCGGTCACACCAACAACGAGTGCTTCACCATCAAGCAAATCGTGCAGAAACTCATCAAGGATAATGTCATCGCCGACCCCAGGAAGATCGTCGCAATGGATGTTAATATGGTAGAAATTGACCAAATCACCATGCTCGAACTCGAGGACTGCATCGATCAATTGAAAATCTCAATGAAGAAATTTCTCTGTGACCTTGTGAACAAGGGGCTCCTCAGACAACTCAAAGGTCACTCCACGTATGGAAATACTGTCACTACCATCAGGCCACTGGGCATAGAACAAGAGAGTGCTTCGCCCTAAAAAAGGATATCTTGAAGATCATCCATGACGGCTCACTCGAAGATCCAAGGATTTCCTTAGACAAAAATAGTATAGCAACAAACATCGGTGATCTAGCCGAACCTATTGTGGCAGACTACGAGTTTTATAGTGATGATGAGATAGGTTGTACTTCAAAATTTATTAATGATAGTAATTCTTCTTGTTATATGCTGTCATTAGATGAACTATCTCTAGAAGCCTGTCTTCTAGGAGATCGCGACTCCGGTCCACTCAAATCTCCACCGTTGTCTATAGCTGAAATCTTCGCAGAATCCGCCAAAATACCGCAGTCTCCATACGACATGAGAGCAGAAATCAACCTACTCACAAGGTCCGGACAGATGTATCAGTTAGACCCCAAGAGTACAAACAAGGTCCTCGATAAAGAGTCAGAGACATCAAATCTTGAGAAAGAAGATCCCATCCTCACGCAGCTGAGGCAAACCCAAGCTCACATCTCTCTACGGTGTCTACTCACCTCGTCTCTAGCTCACCGGAAAATGCTAGAAAAGAACTTAGCCGCCACTATGGTCCCATCAGACACAACTCCCGAGAATGTCACACAAATGATCGGCAACATTCACTTCGGGAATATCATCACCTTTTCAGAGCTTGATGAACCTCCATTCGGCATTGATCATAATGAACCACTGCACATTACAGTTGAAATTAGCGGGAAGAAAATCCCTCGAGCTTTTGTGGACAACGGATCCGCCATCAATGTACTACCGTCTCGAATGATGGACGTAGTGGGCGTAGACCCAACTACTCTGAGACCTACCAAGCAAACAATCAAGGCTTACGACTCCACATGCAGATCAGTATTGGGGATTGTCACGTTGCCCGTTACCGTGGGAACACAAACTCTGTCTACGGATTTCCAAGTGATTGACATACCGTCATCTTTCACCATCTTACTAGGGCGCCCTTGGCTCCACAAAGCCAATGCTGTTCCATCCTCCTTACATCAATGTGTCAAATTCCAATCAGCGAATGAGGTGACAGTTATCTACAGCGACTTAGTAACAGCATAAGGCACCGACACAAAAGGAGTACCCGTGTTACAAATTCAGCATGAGGAGGACCGCCGACTCTTCAGTGGGTTCGAAATAGTAGCACAAGCCCAGTTATGTGACAAAGACCTCACCAGAAACTCCGACAAAGTACAACCTATCTACAAAATACTTTGAAATATGGGCTTCATATCGGGGCTGGGGCTAGGCAAGCGCTTACAAGGTCCAACACACTTAACTGAAGAAGTAGACCATAGAGGCCTGTTCAGGTTAGGATGACTCCCACTGACAAAGCAGAGAATCAATAGATAGAGGTACTTAAGAAGAAGCAAATCCCTTACAAGAAGTCTGATATGAAACCTTACCACCTTTCTCTCAACAATTACTATGTGAAAGAAGGTGAAGAATATTCTAACTTTGAGTTTACAAAGCCATGGTTTGACCACAACGGAAAGCTGCAAAAGGGTTTTGAAATCTTCAGAGATGTCGAGTTCGAACGAGCCAATCTAGAGCTAAGGTACATGGAACCTCGAAAGACTGCTGGCAGAGTTACTACCATCCAGAATGAGTATTGCATCAAAGTGAACAAAGACCTGACTTACGATACCGAATTCGTATCACTCGACGAACCGTTAGTAGGTGAAGCCAAAGAAACAGAGTCGTGGGATGGCCAAGATTTGTTCCAACACTTGAACCTAGAAGATGACCTTGTAGCTATTATTGAATACGGACCTGTGACTACTACTATCGAGAATCTGGGGCTGTCCAGCTCATCTCCCAAAGAGTCAATTCCCCCTAGGTCAGCTAGGTCTCCTTTCCTCACTTATGAGTACGTGTCTCTATCTAAGTCTAATGACCTCAAGTCAAAAGACTATGATATAATCGCAAACACTATCTTTCCTCGTGTATTAATTCAAAATCTCGACCTTTTCGAGTATCCCGCCATAGCCACTCTTATAAATGATAAATTAACTAATCAACCTAATGATATACCAATAGTTAATAACAATTCCTTAAAAGACGCAGACACAAGCGAACTAAATGACAAATACATCCGAGAAATCTCAGAGCAGGTTATGAATCAAAGGGAAAACCGAGCCCAAGCTGCCGATGAGGTGTTAACATGTGTGAATCTGGGAAGACAAGACAAGCCGAAGTGGACTCAGATTGGAAGCTTCTTTCATGACGAAGAACATGAAGCGCTGATCAAACTGCCCAGAGAATACGAAGACATCTTCACATGGTCCTATGACGATACACCGGATAGAAAATGGGAATAAGTGACAACGCCAGACATTGGGTCAGTGAAACAAGCAGTGCTGCCAATCAAACCCGAATGGTCCCCTCGTATGGTGAAAGAAATAGAAAAACTGCTACAAAGAGACTTCATCAAATTCACATACTGGCCAAGGTGGTTACTCTACATCATCTCCGCAAAGAAGTACAAAAAGAAGGTGACAGTTCATATAGATATCATGAGTCTTAACGAACTGGATCCCAATCACAAGTTCCCACCGTTTGACATAGAATCACTGCTAGAGGCCACTGAAGGCAGAGATGCTCGATCATTCCTCAAAGGTTTCCCTGGTAAAGGTCAGATACCCACCGCGGTACAGGTACACGAGAGGTTGCTCTTCCACACTCCATGGGGTACTTATTGTCACGCCAACAGATTACTAGAATGGAAAGGCATTGGTGTCTCCTACCACATGCCAACAAGATCGCCATCAGATACAAATGTCTACATAGACGACCTAGTGTTGCACTCAAAGAGACCTTACGGCCGACACATTGAAGATCTGTAGAAAATTTTCAACATTCTGCGAAGTCAGAAAATCCTCCTGGATCTGTCAAAATGCAGATTTGGTACTACTCAGACAAAAGCCCTAGGCTACAGGTTGGGACAGAGGTTCGAAACCGATCCCGAGAAAATCAGAGAACTAATCACGATGTTACCCCCTCACCAAGAAAATCAAAGGACCAAGCTCATAGGCCTATTGCACTACATCAGTCGCCTCACCACAGCGAGAGACACGCTCCTCAAAGAATTACAGAATTGCTCAGAAGAAGTTTGGAATCAGAAGTGTGAGTTGGCTCTAACTCATCTAAAGGGCCACTTAGCGAAAACACCGACTTTACGACCACCACATGGGAAATCCAAGTCACATAATGGATCCCCCATCAGTTTCCAACATTAAACAAGCTCGGATCTACCTTTGGGCCTCATATTCAAAGCACTAAGGAAAATTGGTAAACTACAAGGACCATGCTCTGCTACAATGTTGCGAACAAGTGAGCCAAACAGAAGATGCTCATATCACCAGAAGGAAGGACATGACACAGATGATTGCCAAGAATTAAAAGAAGAGGTTCAACTACTCATCGAGACGGGTCGCTTAGTCAAGCAGAATGAAGATTGGGTGTATATGGACGACAACGCCCTCCTCCCAGTCAAAGTTTACAAGCTCCGCCGCTACTACAACTAACCACCGTGGTCAGTGTCCACAAATGGTACTCTTCATCAATGGTACACTCCACCAGCAGAGCTCTCCACCAATGGTCTTCTACAACGGCCGTCCCCTTTATAAAAAAAAAAAAATTCTCTCTACTTTCCCCTCTTCTATCTTCCCTTTCTACAATCAGAAATGAACTACGGTGACCTGAGCCCCTTAGCCCAGTTGTAAAAGGGGAACGTAGGCAGCCTTCAATGGTGCGGTCTCAAAAATAAATAAAATCCCAAATCTGGTTTGAGCGAAGTAAAGCAAACAATCTATTTATTACTAAAGCAAAATATCTATTTCCACAAGTCACTACACGTTAACATTTATTTGACGAGTCTAAGCTCGAAAGAACCTGTGACTAAATAACCTGCTTTGAAATTTAATAAACTAAAACAAACTAAAATCTAAACTATGTGTCTGCAGCGACTGTGGTTGGATACCCGGAGTCATTCCTCCTCCTTCTCTTCATTATCCTCCTTCGGTTTCTTGTCTCTTCGTCCGCGTCTAGCCTGTCTAATAGGATCTTCAAACAAAGGCTTCTTAAGCTGAGTCACCCCACTTGGGCCTTCTCTCTCTCTTTTCCTTTCCATAGGTGCTAGCTGAGCCAACTCGGTCTCCAACTCCCGTTGTACATTCTCGTTCTCCCTCAAGCGTCTGCTCGAGACATAAGGAACCACCACCCTACGTCTCAATCTTCTCAGAGTCCGTCCCATATTTCCCAGAGTCGTCTGGTACCAGTCCAAGTATTCTCGAGACAAAAGTATGTCATGTGGTCACTGTATACAGAGCGTGCTGGGCATGAGATCATAAGACCAACATCGCTCCAAGAGCACTGCAACCCCGTTATTCATGGGGAGCATTGGGTCAGTAACCTTGCTACTAGTCTCGTCCCATAAGGAAGGTATAATCTGAGGCATCCCGTACTGACGGCACACCCGCACTGCATAAAAGTAAGTGGTTTCATCAAAGGCAGGGACTTGAATCATGCAAAAACTGCTTTGAATCCACCGGGCCCTGATAATCTCCCAATGAGGCACCATCCATTTGATCTGAGTGGTACTCACCTGTGCTATATATGTCACCCATGCAGTCTGAACCATCCCTACAAAAGGCGGTCTCACTCGCCTACTCTGACAAACCCAAGGTGATACTGGTCCAACAGGTTCCTCCAAGACTCGAAGTCTCTCCTGCAGCCATAAGGTTAACAACCTGGTACTTCCTCTGGTCATCTTCCTAGCCCCCGAGGCCAACTCTCCAATGCCATGCAAGGTCTCCCCGAGCAAGCAAGGGACAATGTTGCGGTCGGCCCGAGCTTGGTCCACCATGTCAAGACAACCCATGGTAGCTACTCCTACGTAAGGTGGAAATAATACCGAGGCAAACAGATAAAGTGCCAGATAGTCCAAAGCCGTGTCAGATTCCACCGTACTACTAGTAAACCTGGTGGGAAGCTCACAAAGATTAACGCAACCATCCAACAGTAAGCCCCTAGCCTCTTCGATAGAAACCCTCAGCAGTTGGGAAATCCGAGTTTCTGGAGGCACTTGAGGCTGCGGCATGGCTACCCTATCAGTCACCATCGCACCACAAAGAGCCACAAAATCTTCATACGTTGGAGTGATCTCATTATAAGAAAAGTTGAAGACATGGTTCTCGTTGCCCCAAAACTTAGCAGCAGCGTGAATTAGATGCTCGTCTGACTTAACCCTATACAAGGACCAAAGGCACTTAATTCCAAATCTCTTATCAAATATTGCACGGGTCGCCCTCGAAATCTTCCCAACCTAGGTCTTCAATCTCTTGATGAAGTGGTTTTGTCGCTCCTCAGAAATCCTAAGATGTCTATCCATCAGAAAGGCTCGGAAAGATCAAAATCTAGAGCAAAAGGGAAGAGAACTGCAATCTGCCTCGTCTGTTTACGTAGACTGTTATTATATAGAGTTGGGAGTTCAAGTCTTGATCATACAAGGAAAAATGTGACAAAAATCGTGTCAGATCAAAGACCAGCCGCGCGGCCAGTCCTTCCTGCAAAAATTGGCCAGGCGGCCACATCATCCGGTTCAGACAGATTGCCGGTCCGTCCCCGACAAACACCGGAATGGACCCATTTCAGACATATTGAAGGTCCCAGATCACAAAAGTGGTCCGATAAAGAAGGCAGAATTACCCGGCAGGGTGTATAATCCCTATTTTACCCCTAGGGCTCATGCATTGTACTAAATGTAAAAGACATGTAAATAAAATACTAATTAATTACACACCAAAAGCAAATAAAATATTGTACATAAATATATGTCTGTTTCTCCTCTCCTCTCTCTAACAAGTGCATGAAATCAATGGACTACACATAGTCCGAGTCGGACCCCTCGACATCAACATCCTCCTCTTCTCCACCCGGCTCCGTATGATAGGACCCACTAGCTCCCGAGCTCCTGCTCCGGACAGACCTCGAACTCTCAGCCCCTGTGGGAGACCTCCCTCTACGCTGAGGCAGCACCACATCATCCCGACGGCAGGTACAAGCAGCGGCCAAACTGTGGAATAGCCTCTCAAAGATGTTGCCCCGACGAACAGAGCGGATATAAGCTTCCCGAGTCACCTAGGACAAATAAAGCACAGTTCAGATACATGTCAAAGTGCTGTCCCATGGTCAAATGCCATTCGTCAGGACGGAAGTTGCGAGAAGCCATCCTCGCTCGAAGTTGATGTTGCCCCTCTTGTTGAGGCGGGTTCACTCCCTCGCCATGCTCAAAGTGTAGCCCCGCACCTTCGCCTTGTTCAAACTACTGTCCCGCACCCGCACCATGCTCATACGGTTGATTCGCGCCAAAAAGATAGTTAAAATCCATTTCTATAACAACAAAATAGCTCAAAATCTCTCTTTTCCTCTCTTTCCCCGGCAAGAACAAAAAGAAAATGGAGTATGAAGGCAACAACCGGCGGCTGTTTGTAGGGTCTGTCCAGCGAAAGGACTAGCCGCACGGCCAGTCCTCCCGGGCGACGTGGCGCGATCTCCGGCCTCCACCTCGCGCGCTCATCATTGATTCTCGTCAACGCGAGTTAGCCAATCGGCTGTTTGTAGGGTCTGTCCAGCGAAAGGACTTGCCGCGCGGCCAGTCCTCCCAGGCGACGTGGCGCGATCTCCGCCCTCTACCTCGCGCACTCATCAGCGATCCTCATCAACGCGAGTTATCCAATCGAAGGGACTGGCCATGCGGCCAATTATTCCCCCAACGCCAAATTTCGCAATTTAGCCCCTTGGCTTATTTTTAATCCAAAATTGGCCTCATTAGCTAAATTTAACCAAAATTAATCTATAATTAAAGGTCCTAAACCCTGAAAATTATAAATTAAAAGGTCCTAAACCCTAAAAATCCTTAAAATTAATCTATAATTAAAGGTCCTAAACCCTGAAAATTATAAATTAAAAGGTCCTAAACCCTAAAATTCCTTAAAATTAATCTATAATTGAAGGTCCTAAACCCTGAAAATTATAAATTAAAGGTCCTAAACCCTAAAATCTCAAAAAAAAATAATAATCTATAATCGAAGGTCCTAAACCCTGAAAATTATAAATTAAAGGTCAGAACCTCCGTAAGCCCTAACTGAGTCCGTAAGACCTCTATAAAAATTACAAATTGGGTTCAGAAATCCTCTATAAAATTTCTAAAATCTAAAACAGGGTTCAGAAATCCTCTATAAAATTTCTAAAATCTAAAATTGGGTTCAGAAATCCTCTATAAAATTTCTAAATTAATCCATAATGAAAGGTCGAAAACCTCCGTAAACCCTAATTCTCCAAAATAAATTGATTACGGGCGCTCTATAGGAAGTTATAATTCATCCCTATTTCCGTTCTCGATTCTTTAAACTTCTTGTCGCACCGTGCGTATGGCCTTCCCTCCTTTCCCCAGTAGGGTCCACGCGACTTTATTGTTTACAAATGCTTGATTATCCCCAGCAAAAGACGGCATCTCGTTTCTTCCTTTCCCCACAGATCTCGAACTACGACTGGCTTGATTCTACTTGGATAGGTAGGTAGCCTGACAAAGGTTCAGCCACTCGACCAACCTGGTCACATTCTTTCTCACTCCTCTCTCGATTTGAAACTCATGTTTCAGATCGGTTCCTTTCTTAATCGACGACCCTCCATTGCCTTGCAAGAAGCGTCGCCGAGGGGCTACTGTTAGTACCCAACCTGAAAATGAGTTATTAGGCATTCTAGAACTCACAGGGACCTCCCAGGTATTTATGAGCTGCGCAGGACTTATCCAGGATTTCTTGAAAAGCCCAGATAAGAAGATATCAATGACTGATCGGATGAGGGATCGAAGATAGGCTTATCTGATCATTCTCCAGAGTCCAGATAGACACACCTCGAAAATTGTGCCAATCTACTGGACCGGCCGGGCGGCCACTTCCCGGGCCAGGCGGCCACTCTTCCCAGGTCAGGTTTGCTTATAAATAGCTGACCTCAGTTCATTATTTCGATACACAATTCTCTCCCCCGAGTTCTACAAGCCAAACTGACGGCATAACTCTCTCTTCAAGCCTTTCTAGCAATCCCGAAGGTCCGGCGAATCCGCGCGAGAGATTCGACTTCGCTTTTGTCAAGATTGGTGAGAATTTGTCATGTTTTCTTAGTTTAGATCTGATTTATGCTAGTTTTATCATGTTTATACATCTATATTCATATGATTCATAACGTGTTCTTCATGTTCTTGCTAGAATTCATAATATGCTCTATGACTAGGGTAGCGATCTTCATGTTTATGTGTTCATTCATACATGTTCTTGATGTTCTTATTATCATGTTAGATCTAAGATTTATTCTACATAATATGCTAGATCTAATGTTTTAATCTCTGTTTATATTGTATAGATGATGATGATCATCTTGCATGATTCTTTCTCCTCCCCCTTCATTATGCATGATCCCGCTTCCTCTCTCTATTCCGATTATGTGCGAACTACGCTGACCTGAGCTTCTCATCACGAGAGGAACGTAGGAAATCTTCGGATCCGGTCTCAATCACTAACACACTACTAACACATTCATCATGATAGAAAGTCCGATCTATCGGGCGATAGGAGTGATAACGTATTATTCTTCTCTTGTCGTAACTTGACCCCCGAACCTTCTTGTTAGCTTTTTCTCAATGTTTTAGCTCAATAAAACAACGTGGCGACTCTTAATAGGTTAAATACCAACTTGAATACCCAAATCCCATAGAAAAGATAAATAAAAGAAAGACTTCCCGTGCGTCGCCCGCATCGTCGGAAAGGGGTATTTACACCAGCCCATTTTACATCAAAAAATACACCATTTTGTGCACAAAAATGATCCAATTT
This sequence comes from Campanula takesimana, assembly GCA_026119855.1. NCBI lineage: Eukaryota > Viridiplantae > Streptophyta > Magnoliopsida > Asterales > Campanulaceae > Campanula > Campanula takesimana. The sequence goes on from JAOWBW010000242.1 coordinate 883,834, forward strand.
CAACCCATTTTGTACACCAAAAATTACCCAATTATTGTGATCAAAATATCTCTTTGGTTAGCCCCTAAGCAAATAAAAAGCCAATAGTTGAGGGACCAAAATGTTACTTTTCAAGTTACAAACAAGCCCCCAATCAATCCTATAAATAGAGAGCTCATCCTCTCTCATTTGAAGGAGAATTCTCCCCTAAAGTTACTCTCTAAAATTTTCCTCTCTCCAAAATTAAGTAAATTTCTTTGTGAAAGATTGCGATCAATTCATGTCAACTGAAAATCTTAGAGTCCAAGATCTCTAAGTGAAGAAGAAAAGAGGCAAACTTGGGTCAATCAATTAATGATTTACCCCAATCATGATTAAAGGTTGAGTCTTCACTTTATTGTCATCTTCATCTTTTTCTTGTTGGAATCTTAGCTTTGTTCATCTTCTTGCTCATAAAAATATAGTCTTTATATATGTACATGATTGGATCCAAGTACTCTCATGATCCCAATGGTTTCACCTTACACTTTTATGGTGTATTAAAACGATGAACTAAGTGGAGAGGAGTATTTGTTATATTTATGTCATTTATATTTATGTCATTTAAATTTATGTCATTTATATTTATGTCATTTATATTTATGTCATTTACATTTATGTCCTTACTTTTGGCTTGGTGATCCATTGCACATATGGAGAGAGCCTTGCACATTTATTATTTATTGTCATAATCTCTATTATATATATATATATATATATATATATATATATATATATATATATATGTATATATATATTGTTTATATAATGTTGTTATTTCAAAAGCTCTTTTATAGAAATTATCAAAAGGGGGCATTAACATGCCTATATTTTATTTCCAAAATCACTTTCTAAAAACAAGTCGGTTTCTCCCATTTTTAAAATACACACACACACACTTGCACATTTTTGGTCAACAAACTTAGGGAGACTCGGTTTTCTGAGGTCTTGGGTGAACCGCGATAAAGTTCGTTCCAAGACGTAACTTGACCTCCGAACTCATTTTCTCTAATCTTTTCCGTTATGTTTGGCCTGTTGCTTAGCCAAAAACATTTTTACTCATTCTGTTTTGGAATTACGAACTTGTTAATTTAATCCATTTAAATTTAGGCGTTCCCAAATTCAAAGGCATTAATCCTAACAAATCTCCACCTTGACTTTGAATCTCCCAAATAACAAATATTTCCTCCCCCTCCTTCTGCTATCTAATAGCTGCGAACATTAAGCAAGTCCAAGCAATGTTGGAACTTGCTCCCAGTCACAAGTTTCATGAACATATCTGCAGGGTTGTCCGCCGTCCCTACCTTCTTCACCTTTACCCGTTTCTCATCTCTTAGGAAATGATATCTGACATCAATGTGCTTGAACCTCTCATGATGAACTTGATCCTTGGCCAAACAAATCGTGCTCAAACTAATGCAATAAATAATAGCCTGATCCTGATGTATCCCAAGATCGCTAATCAATCCCTTCAACCATATTCCTTCCTTAGAGGACTCTGTAAATTCCATGTATTCAACTTCTTTTGTAGACCACGTCACTATCGCCTGCAATGTAGCCTTCCATCTGATAACTGACCCACCAAGTGTAAATACATATCCGGTCATCGATCTTCTTGTATCAACATCACCTGAATAGTCAGAATCTGAGAACCCCTCTACTCAACATTCTGCTCCACCTCCATATATGAGACGGACATCATTGGTACCTCTAAGATACCTAAAGATCCTCTTCACAGCCTGCCAATGTTCCTTACCTACCAATGTTCTTTACCCGGATTACCCATGAACCGACTAACAACACTAACTGCTTGTGCAAGATCTGGCCTAGTGCACACTATAGCATACATCAAACTACCAACTGCACTAGCATAGGGTACTCGAGCCATATACTATTTCTCCTCCACCGATTTATGTCCAAACGCAATTGACAATTGTGCATTCGCTGCACTCGGAGTATCTATAGCCTTAGCTGTCGACATACCAAACCTCTCTAAAACTTTCTTGATGTAACCTTTCTGGGATAAGAACAATTTTTGTTTGGATCTTTCTCTATAAATCTCCATACCCAGAATTTTCTTCGCGTTACCAAAGCCCTTCATCTCAAACTCTGTGGACAATAAGCCTTTCAGCTTCTGAATCTCTAACTTCTTAACTTCCGCTATAAACATATCATCTACATAAAGCACCAAATAGATGTATGACCCATCTACCAACTTATTGTGATACACACAACAATCATACGGGCTTCTTGTGTATCTGATCTCTGTCATATAGCCATCAAACCTCTTGTACCACTGCCTAGGCGACTGCTTAAGTCCATACAAGGACTTCTTCAACCTATAAACATAATTTTCCTTACCAAGAACTTGGAATCCTTCCGGCTGTGTCATGTATATCTCTTCCTCCAACTCTCCATGCAAGAAAGCTGTCTTGACGTCTAGTTGCTCAAGCTCCAAATCCCTTTGTGCTACTATCGCTAGCAACACTCTGATCGAAGTGTGTCTGACCACTGGTGAGAAGATCTTATTGTAGTCCACCACCTCTGCCAGTGTGAAACCCCTTGCAACAACGCGAGCTTTATACTTAACCCCTTCTGCCTGTGACATACCTTCCTTTTTCTTGAAGATCCACTTACAAGTCATAATCTTTCTGCCTTCTGGCCTTTTGGTCAACTCCCAAGTCTGATTCTTGTGAAGAGACTCCATCTCATCACCCATAGTCGCATACCATTGAGATGACTCTGAACATGTAATTGCTTTCTTGAAAGTAGAAGGTTCCGTAAGATCGGGCTCTACTTCCTCAGCAACCTGTAGTGTATAAGATTGTATGTCTTCAAATCCAAACCTCTCCGGAGGCATCCTGAAATGAGCTCTTCTAGACCTTCCTTGTGCTAACCCATGTTCTTCAGGAACTGAACTTGAACTTTCTGGTGCTTCAATATCTGTCTCTGTTGGTGGATCTTGATCAACATCTGACTGTGGGACAGATAACTCTTCAGTATCTTGTTTCTCCACATGTTTATCAATACCGCCAACACCCGAAACAATCGTAGATCTCATAATAGGGTTAATAACAGAATTCTCATCAAATACGACGTTCCTACTGATAATTACCCTATTTTCTAATGGAGACCAAATACGGTATCCCTTGACACCATCCCCATACCCCATGAATACTCCTTTTCTAGCTCTAGGTTCTAACTTCCCATCATCCACATGATAATAAGCAGCACACCCCAAAACTTTTAAAATAGAATAATCAACAGGCTTACCAGTCCATACCTCATGGGGAACTCTGAGGCCAATACCAGCGTGAGGACCACAGTTAATCAAGAAACATGCTGTACTATCCACTTCTGCCCAGAACCACTTAGACAACCCTGCATTGGAGAGCATGCACCTCGCCCTCACAAGCAATTTCTGATTCATACGCTTTGCTACACCATTCTGTTGTGGCATACCTCTAATGGTGAGTGTAGACACCCCGCTTTGGACCTCTCACCCTGATTGCATACATAGTATTTTTATTTAACTTGTTTTTGTTAATTTCTGTTACTTCCGTTAAGTTCCTAACTGATTCCGTTAGTTTTGGACTAAACGGCATAACAGAGTTAACTTTTAGAGTCATTCTGTCATTCTGTTATTCTCACCCGCGGGCGCCTCCCGTAATGGTCATGGGGCGCGCGCGCGTTTGGTCCAATATGCCGGACTCGCGCGCTTCCCACTTTGACTGTTACGGATTGCAGCCTTTTCCCTCAATTTTTAGAGTCAAAAACATCTTCTTATCACATGTCTTAATCTAGTATTAACCCCTTTTATTTTGTAACCTCCCAATCCCATATTTCTAGCCTTTTTCATAAAAACAAAATATTTCCATTTTATTTTATTTGATTTGATTTTATTTATCTTATTTTTGATTGGTCAATTCCATTTCACATGGATTGATCATCTTTTCCCTCTAACCTTTTACCTATAAAAAGGACCTCCTAGGTTCATTTCAAGGGACTCTCCTCTTAAAACAAAAAGGACCTCAACATTTTCTCTCTAGCCAAAACTCTAGACTTTTAGGACTCTCTTTTTGGACCAAACTTTTATCATCTACAACTACACTATACATAAATTCTCCCAACAAGAGTTCTTAGTAACAAGACTCTACACAAATTGTTCTACAACAATTTCTCTACAACAACACCATTTTCAAGTCCAAGTTTGAAGTCCTCTTTCTTAAGGTACTTTATTCTTCTTCTCTTATTTTACATGTCTTAGTAATGTATGCAATCCCCATCAATTGGGACATGACCAAATGACCACTTTACTACATTAAAGTTGGTTAAGGTTATCTCCCTACATTTTAATCTCTACTTTAATTTACCATTCTTTACTTAATATGATTGTTAGAATAGTTTGACAAGTAATCTTTACCATTAAATAAATAAAACAATTATCTTTTATTTTCCTTTGTAAATTTCCCCTTTCTTTTCATTGTAATTGTTAGCACTCGTATATTAATAAATCGAAGGACTTTCTCATGTATTAGAACACCAAAAGTAGCAAGACCCGCGTAAGCAGGGCGGAGTGGGTGTTTAAGTACTTCCCACTCCGTCACCTAACCCCCAAACCCATCTTTTCCCTAATCTCTGGTTTTGTATATAAAATTGGATCTTTTTAGGTTTTTCTTATGTTCCTCTAAAACATAGGTGGCGACTCTAAAATCAATTAGACATCCTAGGATAATTCACCGCTCTAGCCAAGCCGCAGTTCCCCGGGTATCTACAGTGGCGACTCCGCTGGGGATATAGAGGGTTAAACTTGCAGTTTCTGCTTTTGGTGTTCTAATTTTTGTTTTCTGGGCATTCTGGTAAAAAGGGTGGGAAGCGCGCGCTTCTGGCCTTCTTGGCCTAAAGCGCGCGCGTCCGACCCCTTCTACCAGAATCGCCCGCCTCTCATTTTGTTCTTCGAATTTCATGTTTCTGTGCTAACAGTTTCTGCAGGGGAAAGTTACATGATTTGGGACCAGGGCAATCCCTTGAGTCCACAGTTTCTGACATTCTGACAGGTACCCCAGATGCGCGCGCCTCTAATCTTCATGGTGCACTGCGCGCGCTACCCATATCAATGCTCTGAGGCGCACGCTTCTGGGTAAATTCCCAGAACATCATTCAGTTGTCAGAACAGAAACAGTGCACAGAAATAGAACAGAATGACAGTGTGGGCACCGGGCCTGCACAGAACCTCCTTTTTTTGTTCTGTTTATTTTTTTTATCGGTCACACGGGTGATTCAAAAGTTGTAAATTATGTGCTTATTTGCTTTCATTTTCTTTAAAAAATAAAATAAAATTGTCACTTGGCTTGACCTCACACTACATGCACATATTGTTATTAATTGCTCACAATCGAGTTGCACAAGTCCAACCCCAAACCCGTCGAGGTCCGTCCTAGGAAGTTTCAAGCTCCACTCGACCTTGACTATTCCGAAGCGGTAAACCTCAGCCCGTGGCGTAGTTCACGACTACATGCCGGGGGTGACCTTTAAGCCTCTCTTTAGCCGAGCACAAGCCACACAATTCTTAGTTTAGGTTCTAACACTCCGTGACCAAGTCAGTTTTCATGTACCGAGATTTCCCTAAACTAATGTCATCAAATCATACATGCCGTTTCCAAAAGAAACAAATGGTTGTTATGGGACAAAATAAAAATCCGTCCCCAAAGTGGTTATTTTGGACAAAAATAAAAAATCCGTCCCCGCATGTATGCTTTATGACATTAATTTAGTTTAATCCCGTCACATGTAGGTATCACAAGCGTGGTGGAATCCGATGAGTATATGGGACCGCGAGAAGGTCTATATACTAGTGTGACGATTCCACTATTTTTCTAGAAACCCCAAAAAGGACTACGTCCTTCCGACTTTTGTGGGTCCAACCTAAGATCAACCGTGTTCTCTCCATAGGTCCAATGGCTTCAAGCGGCAACAACAACAAGGGTGAGAATACTTCCGTATCCAACGAAAGGCTCTTCAACATAATAAGAGCCATGGGGGAATAAATGGATAGACTTGTCGAGGATGCCCGCCGCAAGGATGATTTATGGCAAGCCCGTCTTGATCTCGAGAGGAGAATTCATAAGGAAGAAGTGTCCGAACTTAAGGCCCGTTTATGAGAGTTCACCGACAACAAGGCAAAGGTCAACGGTAAGGCATGTTCAAGTGGCTCGCCTCTCAAAAGTCAAAAAGGATCTACCAACGACCGTGTCTACACTCCCCTCCAAGGTATGACCGTCACTAAGGCCTATGAAGATCTCAAAGCAAAGGGACAAATTTCTCCTCTCCAAGGGTACAAGCAACCACAACCATTGTGTCGCAACCATGCCCACCACAAGTGGTGTGACTATCACCTATGCAACGGTCACCTCACCGAGGATTGCTTCTCCATTCACAACATCATCCAAGACTTGATTGACAATGGTGAGTTTACCGTGGTTGAAGAACAACAGTTAGAGAGTGAGAACATGCAAGAACTCATCAAGGAAGGGGCTCATATTTGAAATAGGGTCTCAACAAGAGATCATGCCGCAAGGAAGGCTACAACGACAATGGGGACTACAACAGCAATCTCCGTTTCTCTTTCTCTACCTAGTAGTAGGAATAAAAAAAAAAAAAAAAAGAGTCAAAAGTCCTCTTAAGTGTGCATTAATGTTTTTTCTCGTCCTATGTTAAATGTTTGAGTCCACTGAGTCATCAAATAAAGGTCGTTCTTGTCCTCATACACTCCTCCAAGTTGTTCAATTTAATTCTTGGCAAAATGATAAAATAATGTCTAAACAAGTTTTGGAATGAAGGCCATCGCTTGAACGCCTAGGGGCTAAACATCGACGACGGCATCAACAACGAAGACATCAACAATGACGAAATCAAGACAAAGAAAGGTGGAGCAACAATCATGAAGCAAAGTTTTCAAAAGGGGATAAAAAAAAAAAAAAAAAAAAAAAAAAAAAAAAACTCGCTTGGTTGAAATCCTCAAATTAACCTAGGCAAAAGTTAGAGCACAAAAAAAAATAAAAATAAAATCCCCCTCATTCAAAGAAGTACAAGATCAACATCATTCCACCGATGAAGGACGAATCAACAACCATCTCAACGAATGGAGCATCCACAAGAACTACGGTGACCTGAGCCTCTTCACTGGAGGAACGTAGGCAACCTTCGGGTCCGATCACATGCAAGAAAGAAGATATGTTTAGCCCTAGCGCGTTATGGTGATCGGCCTTCATCTCGAACTTGTCAAGACGTCTTTGTACGATTCATTTGCCAATGAATTAATCACCAAAAGATTGAACAACTTTCTTAGATTTGGAATCGCTTTCCGTTCCTTATCGAGTCTAGGGGTTTCTGTTCTTTTTGCGATACTCCCAGTTTCTCGCAATCAAACTGGGGCTTTCTTTCTCTTCTCTCTTAATGACTTACTTGCCTTCGTGAGTCATTCAAAAAAATCTATACATACATGAAGTCAATACTAGGGACACTTCCCTGGTCGAGTCAATGTCACTCATCTTTAGTGACAAGAGGACTTCACCGCAAAATCACATGTCTCTCATCCTCCGCTAGAGTCAATGCACACTTCCTCATTAATCGAGTCAAAATGAAGACGCAAAAGACATGCCCGCTAGATTGAAAACCTGAAAGGGCGGTCTAGGCAAAAAACAGGGTGCGTTATAAAAAAAATGAGAGAGTGGGAGAGAGAAGGGAAAGAGAAATGGAGATCTCTGGCCTCTAAGGAAGACAACTACACAAGTTCTACATTGGGTCTCCTCAGCAAGTCAGTCCCCACCGAGCCAACTTTGAAATTGCAAAAGGCTTGACGAGATATGGCACCATCAAAGGTCATTTTGGGTTATTGAAAGATTGTTCTTGCAATGTGCATCTTTGGGCTCATGAGAAAGAAAGCCCATGGTAACCAAGATCCGTCCGAGAACGAGCCTATCATTCAAGGGGTACGAGGTTGCACAAAATAATCCCCAGCTAGTCAGTTGGTTTGGGCAGCGAGCAACAACATGTAATTCAAGCTTCCACAAGCATGTCCTTCTAAAGTATGCCGAAAGACTCCCGAGAATGGAGTAGCTCTTTCCATGTCCCCTTGTGTTTGTTCCACACGAGGACGAGTCTCTTGTTTTGCTCAACAAGTGATGACGCCCTAGGGGCTATGTGACTCGAGAAAGAAAACTTCTCTTACTTCATTTGACAGTTAATGAGCCCTAGGGCTATCTCAAGAAAGATGTGTGAGACTATCCTCAAAGTCTCTCAAAAGGAATGTCGAGAAGCACCTTCTTGTCATGTATGCTCATACTTGTTCCCTCGATCAAGGATAGGCCCTTCTCGTTCCACTCCTAATCAATGGTGTCACTCTAGGGGGGTACAATCAAGTTTTAAAGGCTCCCTCGGAAAGAAGAAATTCACTTCAGTGTCCCCAGCGGAGTCATGTGCAACATTGGAAGCTTCCTCAATTCGGTACCGAAGGTCTCAAGGGGCTTCGCAATCTACAATCTTTTGGGCTACGGCATTACAGTGATACAAGCAAAGGGCAATATTGGGGCTTCGCAACCGACAGTCTTTTGGGACAACAATGCTCAAGCAATGCAATGTGGAGAAGTCTTATATGAAAGAGATCAAGCTTCAAGGGTCTCCCAACACCTCAAGTCAAAGGTCTCTTGGTTTTAAATGAGGGCTCCGATGTTATGAATGAATTTGATGATTTTTGTTAGAACTTACAACGAGATCATGAAGGAAGTCTTAGAGAAAAGGAAAAGGATTCAAAGAAATGCCAATATGATAACTCGACCAGAGTTACGGCCAATCCCAATGTTTCTGCAAGTACTGCACCCCCTTCTCCAAGATCAAAAGCACACGCTGCACCCGAAGATCTGTTATTAGTTCAACTCAAGAAGACTCAAGCAAACATATCGTTTGAGATTGTATCACGCCAAGGCCTTATCTTCCACAACAACATCACCATCTCCCACGACTTTGAATAAGGGCTCCAATGTTATGAATGAATTTGATGATTTTTGTTAGAACTTTCAGCGAGATTATGAAGGAAGTCTTAGAGAAAAGGAAAAAGATTCAATATGCTAAACTCACGTGACTGGGTTATAGCGGGAAATGCCTCGGCCGATCCCAATGTTTCTGCAAGTACTGCACCCCCTTCTCCAAGATCAAAAGCACAGGCTGCATCTGAAGATCCGTTATTAGTTCGACTCAAGAAGACTCAAGCAAACGTACCGTTTGAGACTTTATCATGTCAAAACCCTATCATCCGCAACAACATCACCATCTCCCACGAGACATTTCCCGAAGATTCTACTGCATTTTCAACATGGACCCTCCGCCACTTGGGTACCAACCACAAAAAAAAGGGCCATTCATCTCCAAACAAGAGGAAGATCACTTTCATGAGTTCTACCCAATGGTGCATCTGCTCTCAATACAATGCCAAGATAAGTTGGGGCTTCACACCGAAAGGTCTTCACATCCCGCCATCTACAAGCTCGCAAACAACAAGCCCACGACACTTGGGGCTTAGTAATCTCTCGAAGCTTGGTATCAATGATATTTTCTTGGAGCTTGCTCACATCAACATCAAAAGGCGATTTATTTGAAAAGGTCAAGAGTCGATTCATCTTGGGGCTATGCAAGTCTCTCATAGTTTGGAATCAAAGGCATTCTAGGAGCTTTACAATCAGCAACCCCTTATCTCGGCATCGAATGTCTTTTGGAGCCCCATAACTGACACATCTCTTGGGGTTAGACATCACATTTTGTTGAGCACAACGGCAACGACGAAGGAATTCAAGCAAGACAATCCGGACTTCGATCGAACATGACTTGATCTTGGGTTGGCTTTGCAAACACACAATGCTTAAAATGGTTCACCCACGAACTAAAAAAAAAAGATTTTTATTTTCTTTTTTCTTTTCTCCTTACTTGCGCAAAAGTATGTGTTTCATTGCTCCTAGCATTCCTCCCCAGCACTCTCCATCATCCTTGAACTACGCTAGTCTGATTCTCTTAAAGGGATACGTAGGCAGCCTTTTGGCACGACCAACCCATCACCCAGAATACTATCTCACCGACACTCCATCAAAGGCAAAAACAATTCATCATCACCAACATCATCATTCTCCATCCAAAGCATGGACATTCTTCATCAAAAGCATCAAGGCATCAACCACCACAACACTAATCCATCCAACGGTAATGGTAAGTGAAGGTATGAATACATCTGAGGCTTTCCTCAAATCACACCGCACATAAAATCACTTTCTCCATTCTTACAAAAATTCTCTCTCCTGCAAAACTGCCTTCAAATCACATCACACCACAAGCACAATTTCTCTCATAATTGCCATTTCACATCTCATACATGTCACAAACACATATACCTGCAAAGCACACACTTAACAGGTACCACCACAAGGTCAACAGCATCTGCAACTCAAGGCACTTCATCCCCAGCAGAAAGTGATCCGCCGTCAACTACGCCTGCATCCCACAGAGTCAAACAATTACAGTTTAATGACAACAACTCGGTCCATGGTCAGTCGCAAAATCACCACCTTTCCATCAAACAACACAACAATATCACATATAGGCAGACGGAGCCTCGGTTCCCACCATCCGCAAACGGATCCCGCATCAGCAAACAGATCCCGCTTCAGCAAATGGATCCCGCATCAACAAACGGATCCCGCATCAGCAAACGGATCCCGCATCAGCAAACGGATCCCGCTTTAGCAAACGGATCCCGCATCAGCAAACGGATCCCGCCATCAGCAAACAGATCCTGTTTCGGCAAATGGATCCCGCTTTAGCAAACGGATCCCGCTTCAGCAAACGGATCCCGCACCAGCAAACAGATCCCGCCATCAGCAAACGGATCCCGCTTCACCAAACGGATCCCGCTTCAACAAAACGGATTCCACCATATCCTTTCTATAAAGCCGCTCACACAGGGAGCGCACCCCTATCCTTCGCAAATTTCAAATTCATGTTTTATCGAGTCTTTGTCTTGTCGATGACCTCGGCAGTTGTCTTTCTTTCGTCGACGCGATTTGCGTTACAATCCACGTCGCCGAGGGGCTCTGTAGATACCCCGCTTTGGACCTCTCACCCCGATTGCATACATAGTATTTTTATTTAACTTGTTTTTGTTAATTTCTGTTACTTCCGTTAAGTTTCTAACTGATTCTGTTAGTTTTGGACTAAACTGAATAACAGAGTTAACTTTTAGAGTCATTCTGTTATTCTGTTATTCTCACCCGTGAGCGCCTCCCGTAATGGTCATGGGGCGCGCGCGTTTGGTCCAATATGCCGGACTCGCGCGCTTCCCACTTTGACTGTTACGGATTGCAGCCTTTTCCCTCCATATTTAGAGTCAAAAACATCTTTTTATCACATGTCTTAATCTAGCATTAACCCATTTTATTTTGTAACCTCCCAATCCCATATTTCTAGCCATTTTCTTAAAAACAAAATATTTCCATTTTATTTTATTTGATTTGATTTTATTTATCTTATTTTGATTGGTCAATTCCATTTCACATGGATTGATCATCTTTTCCCTCCAACCTTTTACCTATAAAAGGGACCTCCTAGGTTCATTTCAAGGGACTCTCCTCTTAAAACAAAAAGGACCTCAACATTTTCTCTCTAGCCAAAACTCTAGACTTTTAGGACTCTCTTTTTGGACCAAACTTTTATCATCTACAACTACACTATACATAAATTCTCCCAACAAGAGTTCTTAGTAACAAGACTCTACACAAATTGTTCTACAACAATTTCTCTACAACAACACCATTTTAAGTCCAAGTTTGAAGTCCTCTTTCTTAAGGTACTTTATTCTTCTTCTCTTATTTTACATGTCTTAGTAATGTATGCAATCCCCATCAATTGGGACATGACCAAATGACCACTTTACTACATTAAAGTTGGTTAAGGTTATCTCCCTACATTTTAATCTCTACTTTAATTTACCATTCTTTTCTTAATATGATTGTTAGAATAGTTTGACAAGTAATCTTTACCATTAAATAAATAAAACAATTCTCTTTTATTTTTCTTTGTAAATTTCCCCTTTCTTTTCATTGTAATTGTTAGCACTCATATATTAATAAATCGAAGGACTTTCTCATGCATTAGAACACCAAAAGTAGCAAGACCTGCGTGAGCGGGGCGGAGTGGGTGTTTATGTACTTCCCACTCCATCACCTAATCCCCGAACCCATCTTTTCCCGAATCTCTGGTTTTGTATATAAAATTGGCTCTTTTTAGGTTTTTCTTATGTTCCTCTAAAACATAGGTGGCGACTCTAAAATCAATTAGACATCCTAGGATAATTCACCGCTCTAGCCAAGCCGCGGTTCCCCGGGGTATCTACAGTGAGATGTCTAGAAATCCCCACCTTTCTGCACAACGCATCGAACTCATTACTGCAAAACTCCAAACCATTATCTGTCTGGAGCTTCTTGATCTTCTTCCCTATCTGATTCTCCACTAATGTCTTCTAGTCCTTGAAATTCCTTAGAGCCTCATTCTTGTATTTCATGATAATCACCCAAGTCTTCCTCGAATAATCATCAACCATAGACAATAAATATATATGCCCCCTTAGTGATTCCTGACGTGAAGGTCCCCAACAATCTGAGTGGATGTAATCCAGAACTCCTTTTGTGTTATGTATGCCCTTGGGAAAACTATTATGCTTCATCTTCCCTAGCACACAATGCTCACAAAATTTAAGATCCTTGATCTTATGGCGACATAGAAGATCCCTTTTAGCCAACTCTTGCATCCCTCGAATGCTCATGTGCCCGAGCCTGATGTGCCACAGCTTAGACATATCTCCCTCGTTCACTTATGATGATGCAGCTATAGCTGACCCTGCAAGCGTCCTTCCTTGGAGGAAATACAAGGAGCCACACTTAAGGCCTTTCAGCACCACTTCTGAACTGTTAAAAACATTGACTGCTCCACCTTTACCTTTAAAACTGAACCCTTTGCTATCTAGTTGACTAAGAGAAATCAGATTCTTTGTCATAAGCGGAACGTGTCGAACCTCGTTCAAAGTGACAAACCTGCCATCATGAGTCCTGAGCTTGATTGAACCAATATCGATAACCTTGCAGACTGCACTGTTGGCCATGCTTATATCACCGCCATCTATCTGCCTATAATCAGTAAACCATTCTTTCCTTTGACTGATATGGTAAGAAGCTCCTGAATCAAGAATCTACGCATCGGATACGCGTGCTGATTCTGATGTAACTAGTGCATAATCCTCATCTGAACTGCTACCCCTGGCCAACATGGCCACTGCTTTGACTGGTGCCTCGCCTCACTTCTTTTTGGGACAATCGAATTTCCAATGCCCCTTCTCCTTGTAGAAATTACACACATCCCCAGCTTTCGGACCCCTCTTGTGTGAAGAATTACCTTTATTGTTCTTCTTCCCAATAGAACCCTTATTACTACTAGTAGCAACCAAACCTGATGACTGGGTATCTGCCCCATTCCCACTCGCCTTTCGGCATAACTCCCTCGTCTTGAGAGAAGTTTTTACTTCCTCTAGAGTGATACCATATTTACGATTTATGCACGAATCGACATAATGTAGGTAAAGATACTAAAAAAGCTGCAAGATTGCATCCTCGTCATCCACAATAACTCATATATTACGCAGTTCAAGTAATGCAGAAGTAAATCTATCAAGATGATCATTAATGGGAACACCTTCAGTCATACGACAATCATACAGCTTCTTCTTCAGGTATAACTTGTTGGTCAATGAACGTGTCATATACATATCTTCCAACAATAATCAAAGATCGCTTTCGGAGTCTGTTCTGCAACATTTGTTAGAGTCTCATCATCCAACTGTCTGATCATCTTGGCATGAGCCTTCTGATCTAACTTCTTTAACGCTTTCCTTCGCTGCTGTTTGTTTGTCCTTCTCTGCCAATTCTACCATAGGGTTAGATTATGTATCGACTCCCTTACCCTTGGGCTCCTTACGATCCCTGATTGCAATCTCTAACGGTTCCCATAAATCTTTGTCTATCAACAAAGCCTTCATCTTGATCTGCCAGAGAGAAAAACTATTCTTACCATTGAACTTATCGATCGAATATGCTCCTTGACCCATCTTCTCATTCTATGCAGCGGAATCCCTGAATCTCTAACCACGAACCAAAGCTATGGTGCCACTTGTTAGAGCAATTAAACAAGACTTAATGAGAAAATAAAGCAATCACAAGAATACGGATTTACGTGGTTCACCAACTTGGCTACGTCCACGGGGAGGGGAAAGAATATTATTATCACTGGAGAAACAATTACATAAGATCACACTAATCTACTTTGCACGAATTTTGATCACAAAATTCCTGACTGTGCAAACCCTAGATCTAGAATTATTGATCTCTCTATTATGTGTAAAACTGAGCAAACTGAGTAACTGAATTAATTAGAACGGAAGGAGTATAAAACACGTATACTCCATATACTCAGTTTCCTAATAATCCTTAATCACTTTGGAAGAAGTCAATCATTAGAAAACAAAAACAAGAAGGATTATTGTTTTCAAAGACTAAGTCAATCGACCAAACAAAGTAACTTGGGCCTAGCTGCAAGTCACAATATGGTGTGCTCTCTTGGCAAAGGCTTCAACCTTTGTACTGTCGCTGTTTTTATGGCCTTGGCCAAAAACATTTTTACTCCTTCTGTTTCGGAATTAGGAACTTGTTAATTGAATCCATTTAAATTTAGGCGTTCCCAAATTCAAATGCATTAGCCTTAACAATAACTCTTTTAGAATTGAGTTTGATCCGGGGTTGAGATTACCATTGTTTCGCGTTGCTAAAAATCCTAAAGAGCTTGAAATGATTCGTAGAGCCTACTTACTCAAAAAACGCTTGTCAACCACGCCTTTGTTATTTTCCTCAAACCATGATTTATGGGGGATGATATGCTTAATGATTCTTTAGTGTCTATTAGATCAATGAACAAGACTTGATAAGAAAAGCAACCAATCAAAAGAACACAGATTTACGTGGTTCACCAACTTGGCTACTTCCACAGGGAGGGGAGAGAATATTATCATCAATCTGGAGAAACGATTACAAGATCACACTATTACTGATGAACGAATTTTGATCACAAAATTCCTAACTGTGCAACTGTAGAATTACAGATCTCTCTGAGCAATCTAATAATTTGTCTATGACAATCTGAGGTGTTATATTGATCTAAACTAGTAGCTTCTATTTATACCACTCAAAGTCTATCTCAAAATCTGGTAGGAACTTAGAATACAAGTCCAAAACGGACTAGAAACTTTTCCTTCTGCGAATCTGGAAGTCTGCAACAATTCTTGCTTGAAAATCCCTTAGTTCAGCCGAGTCTTGAGCATGGTTCGGTCGAACCCATGCCTTGACTTGGCTGAATCCTTTCCTTCACTCGCCCGAACCCTGTTGCTTTCAAAAAACCAAGTTTCCGATTCGCCTGGTTCGGCCGAGTCCTTCCCTAGGTTCGGCCGAACCCTTGTCTGCTCTATCTTGGAATTATGAAACCTTCCTGTTGCTTAATCCTTTAACTCAGTGTCCCAAATTCAAAGGCATTAACACAACAATCTTCACCTTGACTTTGAATCTCCATGGCAATAAACCTTTTCTCCCCCCTCGCCTCTTCTACTATCTAATAGCTGCGAACATTAAGCAAATCCAAACAAAGTTGGAATTTGCTCCCTGTCACGGGCTTTGTGAACATATTTTCAGGGTTGTTCGCCGTCCCAACCTTCTTCACCTTAACCCGTTTCTCATCCCTTAGGAAATGATATCTGAAATCAATGTGCTTGGTCCTCTCATGATGAACTTGATCCTTGGCCAAATGAATCGCGCTCAAACTATCGCAATAAATAACAGCCTGATCCTGATGTATTCCAAGATCGCTGATCAATCCATTCAACCATATTCCTTCCTTACCGGACTCTTTCAATGCCATGTATTCTGCTTCTGTTGTAGACAACGTCACTGTCGCCTACAATATATCCTACCAACTGACAACTGACCCACCAAGTGTGAACACATATCCGGTCATTGATCTTCCTGTATCAAATCACCTGAATAGTCCGTATCTGAGAAACCCTCGACTGCACATTCTGTTCCACTTTCATAGACAAGACTGACGTCGCTAGTGCACACTGTAGCCTACATCAAACTACCATATGCACTAGCATAGGGTACTCGAGCTATATACTCTTCTCCTCAACCGATTTGGACCCAAACGCGACTGACAAATGTGCATTCACTGCACTCGGAGTATCTATAGCCTTAGCTGTTGACATACCGAACCTCTCTAAAACTTTCTTGATGTATGTTTTCTGGGATAAGAACAGTTTTCATTTGGCTTTGTCTCTATAACTCTCCATACCTAGAATTTTCTTTGCGTTACCCAAATCCTTCATCTCAAACTCTGCGGCCAGTAAGCCTTTCAGCTTCTGAATCCCTGACTTCTTGACTGCTGCTATCATATACTCCCTCTGTCTCACTTTGATTGGCCACATTTCCATTTTTGTTTGTCTCATTTTGTTTGGCCACTTATAAATTCAATGTAAATTTATACCCTATTGTCCCATTATACCCTTATTTAAATGAGCATTTTACAAACTAATTAATTAAATACAAAACTAATGTGCGACTTTTCATGTTTTAAAGAAGGATAGAATTGAAAATGTAAAAGATGAACAAGACATTTATTGATGTTCCTTAAACTAGGAGATTGTGTCTAGTGGCCAAACATAGTGAGACGAAGGGAGTAGCTGTCAAATCTCTTAGACCACTGGCTAGGCGATTGCTTAAGTCTATACAAAGACTTCTTCAACCAACAAACTTGATCTTCCTTACCAGGAACTTGGAATCCTTCCGGCTGTGTCATGTATATATCTTCCTCCAACTCTCCATACAACAAAGCTGTCTTATGTGAAACCCCTTGCAACAACGCGAGCTTTATACTTGATCCCTTCTGCCGGTGACATCCCTTCCTTTTTCTTGAAGATCCACTTGCAAGTCACAATCTTTCTGCCTTCTGGCCTTGTGGTCAACTCCCAAGTCTGATTCTTGTGAAGAGACTCCATCTCATCACCCATAGCCGCATACCACTGAGATGACTCTGAACATGTAACTGCTTCCTTGAAAGTAGAAGGTTCCGTAAGAGCGGGATCCACTTCCTCAGCAACCTACAGTGCATAAGACACCAAGTCTTCAAATCTATACCTCTCTGGAGGCTTCCCGAAATTAGCTCTTCTATACCTTCCTTGTGCTAACCCATGTTCCTCGGGAACTAAACTTGAACTTTCTGGTGCTTCAGTCTCTGTCTCTGTTGGTGGATCATTATCAACATCTGACTGTGGGACAACTAACTCTTCAGTATCTTGTTGCTCCACCTGTTTATCAACACCGCCAACATTTGAACCAATAATGGATTTACCAGTCCATACCTCATGGGGAACTCTAAGGCCAATACAGGTGTGAGGTCCACGATTAATCAAGTAACATGCTCCACTAACCGCCTCTGCCCAGAAATGTTTAGACAACCCTGCATTGGAGAGCATGCACCTCGCTCTCACAAGCAATGTATGATTCATTCGTTCTGCTACACCATTCTGCTGTGGCGTGCCTCTAATGGTGAGATGTCTAGAAACTCCACCTCTCCGCAAAACGAATCGAACTCAGTATTGCAGAACTCCAAACCATTATCTGTCCGGAGCTTCTTGATCTTCTTCTCTGTTTGGTTCTCCACTACCATCTTCTAGTCCTTGAAATTCCTTAGAGACTCATTCTTGTGCTTCATGATAACCACCCAAGTCCTCCTCGAATAATCATCAACCATAGACAAGAAATATATGTGCCCCCTTAGAAATTTTCTGACGTGAAGGTCCTCAATACTCTGAGTAGATGTAATCCGGAATGCCTTTTGTGTTATGTATGCCCTTGGGAAAAATATTACACTTCATCTTCCACAATGCCATAAAATTTAAGATCCCTGATCTTATAGCCACATAAAAGATCCCTTTTAGCCAGCTCTTGCATCCCTCGAGTGCTCATGTGACCGAGCCTGATGTGCCACAGCTTAGACATATCTCCGTTGTTCACCTCTGATGATGCAACTTAGCTGACCCTGCAAGCGTCCTTACATGGAGGAAATACAAGGATCCCCGCTTAAGGCCTTTCAGTACCACTTCTAAACTATTATAGACACTAACTGCTCCACCTTTACCTTTGAAACTGAACCCTTTGCTATCTAACTGACTAAGAGAAATTAGATTATTTGTCATAAGCAGAACGTGTCGAACCTCGTTCAAAGTGACAAACCTACCATCATGAGTCCTGACCTAGATCGAACCAATACCGACAACCTTGCAGACTGCACTATTGGCCATGCTTATATCACCACCATCTATCTGCCTGTAATCAGTAAACCATTCTCTCCTAGGACGAATATGGTAAGATGCTCCTGAATCAAGAATCGACGCATCAGATGCGCGTACTGATTCTGATGTCACTAGAGCATAATCCTCTTCTGAACTGCTATCTTTGGCCATCATGGCATCTTCTCTGACTGGTGCCTTGACTTGCTTTTTTCTGGGACAATCGAATTTCCAATGCCCCTTCTCCTTGCAGAAATTACAGATATCCCCAGGTTTCGGTTGTGTGAAGAATTGCCTTTATTGTTCTTCTTCCCACTAGAACCCATGTTACCACTACTAGCAACCAAACTTGATGACTGGGTATCTGCCTCACTCCCCCTTGTCTTTTGACGTAACTCCCTTGTCTTGAGAGAAGTTTTCACTTCCTCTAGAGAGATACCGTCTTTACGGTTTATGCATGAATCGATATAATGATCATAAGACATAGGTAAAGACACTAAAATATGCAAGGCTACTTCCTCGTCATCCACAATAACTCCTATATTACGCAGTTCAAGTAATGCATAAGTAAATCTATCAAGATGATCATTTATGGGCATACTTTTTGTCATACGACAATCATACAGCTTCTTCTTCAGGTATACCTTATTGGTCAATGAACGTGTCATGTACATATCTTCCAACTTTAACCAAATATTGCTTGTGGAGTCCGTTCCTGCAACATTGGTTAGGATCTCATCATCCAACTATCTGATGATCTTGGCGTGAGCCTTCTGATCTAACTTCTTCAACGCTGCTTCCTCCTTCGCGGCTGCTTGTTTGTCCTTCTCTGACTCTTCTGTGGTGATTTCCTTACCCTTGGGATCCTTACGATCCCTGATTGCAATCTCCAACAGTTCTCATAAATCTTTGTCTATCAACAAAGCCTTCATCTTGATCTGCCAGAGAGAAAAACTATTCTTCCCATTGAACTTGTCGATCGAATCTGCTCCTCGACCCATCTTCTCCTTCTCTGCAGCGGAATCCCTGAACCTCTAACCACGAACCAAAGCTTTGGTACTACTAGAGCTCTGATACCACTTGTTAGAGAAATGAACAAGACTTGATAAGAAAAGCAAGCAATCACCAGAACACAGATTTACGTGGTTCACCAACTTGGCCACATCCAACGGGAGGGGAGAGAATATTATTATCAATCTAGAGAAATGATTACAAGATCACACTATTACTGTTGCACGAATTTTGATCACAAAATTCCTAACCGTGCAACTGTAGATTTACAGATCTCTCTGAGCACTTTAATAATTTGTCTATGACATTATGAGGTGTTATATTGATCTAAACTAGTAGCTTCTATTTATACCACTCAAAGTCTATCTCAAAATTTGGTAGGAACTTGGAATACAAGTCCAAAACAGACTAGAAACCTTTCCTTCTGTGAATCTGGAAGTCTGAAACAATTATTACCCGAAACTCCCTTGGTTCGGCCGAGTCTTGAGCATGGTTCATCCGAACCCATGCCTTGGCTCGGCCGAATCCCTTCCTTCACTCGCCCGAACCCTTTTCCTTTCAAAAAACCAAGTTTCCGATTCGCTTGGTTCGGCCGAGTCCTTCCCTAGGTTCGGCCGAACCCTTGTCTGCTCCGTCCCGGAATTACGAAATCTTCATGTTTCTTTATCCTTTAACACGGCGTCCCAAATTCAAAAGCATTAACCCAACAGTGTCTTATGTTGAAAAAGATGTACTAGACAATGTAAGCGTTGATGAAGTCATAAAGTACTTTCAGAAAATGTCAGTGCGTCGTAAATCATTGTACTCCTTATTCTTTATTTATAAAAATGATGCACATTATTTTATCTTGGAATTTTTTTTATATTGCATTAAGTTTTGCACACCCTAACTTGAAATCCTAGATACGCCACTGCAGTTGCTCACATCAACATCGTTTTAACCAAGCCAGATGTACACAAGTGACTTCCGACTAACAGATAAAAATTGACCAACAACATACTTAACTTAGAAAGTGGGCTATATTTGTGCCATATTTCTCAAATTCCAATATTTTCACATTTACCCACTTACATGTTCTTAAATGTTCAAAGTAGGATTCGGAGCAAGGACAGTTTGACTCCATACAAGTTATGTGAGCTTAACGTCACAATGTCCAAGTCAACGATGATGTGTCAATGAAAGAAAATGTTTGAAATAACTCAACCATGATAAAGTCTGAGGTTCCATCCCAAAACCAATTGGCAATGGGAGGATTAGCCTGTTGTGGTATAGACCCTCCAAACCAAACAGATCGCAAGAAATCAATAACCCACAAACAAGCACAAGAAATAAATAACCCAAAGCAAAAGACAAAAGAACACAAGAAATTGTTTACCCAGTTCGTCAATAATCTTGACTACGTCTGGGGGCACTACCAAGCCAGGTTCTTGCACTATATTATGTTAAATCTGAGTTACAATGAGTTATGGGGCGGAACCCTGCATGTATAGCAAACCTAGAATAAAGACCAAAACCTAGTCAAAGAAGGAAACCTAAAACCAAGCAGTTTTGGCCAAAACTGTTTTCCCGCCATGGTGTGCGGCCGCACATATTACCCTGTGCGGTCGCCCAATATTTCCACCAAAGGCCCTGAAACAAACCTGACTAGTTGGGCGACGGAACACCCATTTTTTGGTGGCCGCCCACCTCACCTGTGCTGCTGCCTTGATTTCTTTCATCGTCTTTGATCGCTAGTCGGTTGATACTCTACTCCAACAATCTCCCACCTAGAGATCAACCGCGTATACAATCCCTGTATCCGTCTTCAACTTATCTTTAGTGCCATAGTGCTCACCTCGATCATGGTAGTGTCATCCTCCTCTTCTATTCCTCAAGCCCCGTTGAAGCTATGTATAGCTTCAACTTATCAAGGTTTACCACCTTGGTCAACATGTCAGCTGGGTTCTCCGATCCTTGAATCTTCTCTAGCCTTAAGATCTTCCTCTCCAAGAGATGTCTGATGTAGTGAAACCTCAGCTAGATGTGCTTCGTTCTGGAATGAAACGTTGAATTCCTTGCTAGATGAATTGTACTCTGACTGTCACTGTAGAGAGCATTACCACTTCGTGTCTTCCCAAGTTCACCCAAGAAGTTCTGCAACCATACCATCTCTTTGCTTGCCTTTGTCACTGCCACATATTCTGCTTCTGTAGTAGACTTAGCCACGATCTTCTGCAATTTAGAAGCTTAGGAGATAGCCGTACCACCCAATGTAAACACGTAACCCGTAGTACTTCTCCTCTTATTAAGATCACCTGATGCCAAATCCGCATCAACATAACCCGCTAACACAACATCCTTGCTTGAGAAACATAGAGCCTTACCAGCAGTACCTTTTAAGTAACGAAGGATCCATTTAACCGCTTCCCAATGATGCTTCCCTAGATTGCCCATGTACCGGCTGACTACTCCCACCACATGTGCAATGTTCGGCCTTGTACACACCATTGCATACATTAGACTCCCTACTGCCGAAGCATATGGAGTCTTTGCCATCATGTCACGCTCCTCCTTGCCCCTAGGTGAGTCCTTTTCGGATAGCTTAAAGTGCATACCCACTGGTGTACCAGTTGGCTTTGCCTCTTCCATGCAAAATCTTGCCAAGACCTTCTCGACGTACTCTGCTTGTGAAAGAACCAACTTGCCCGACTTCCTATCCCGGTCAATCCGCATGCCCAAGATTTTTCTGGCCTCTCCCAAATCCTTTATCTCGAACCGCTCTGACAACTGTGCCATTCAATTTGTTTACCTCTTTACTACTAGAGTCCGCTATTAGCATGTCATCCACATATAATAGCAAGATTATGTACCCGTTGTCAGTGTTCTTGAAGTAGCAACAATTATACACCTCACATCTGATAAAATCAATGTCATGCATGAATCCATCAAACTTTCTGTACCACTGCCTACGAGCTTGTTTAAGGCCATACAAGCTCTCGTTACCCTTAGACAAATATCCATCTGGTTGTACCATGTAAATTTCTTCCTCCAAATCCCCATGAAGAAGGGCTGTTTTTGCATCCATCTATTCCAGCAACAAATTATCTGCCACTACCAGCCCCAGAACCATTCTGATAGTAGTCATCTTCACAACAGGAGTGAAGACGTCGGTGTAGTCAATACCGTATTTTTGCTGAAACCCTTTCACAACCAGTCTGGCCATGTAAAGTTTACTGCCGTTTGCTTCCTCCTTGATCCTGTAAACCCATTTGTAATGCAATGCCTTCTTCCCCTTATGTAGTTTAATCAACTCCCAAGTTTCATTGGCCTTTAATGAGTCCATCTCATCATCCATCGCAGCTTTCACTTATTAACAAGTGCACTACGAACAGCCTCCGCATAACACTCCGGTTCACCACTATCTGCTAACAACAAATAGTAATTTGAAGGAGAATACCTATCAGGTGATCCACGCAATCTGCTGGATCTGCGCAGCGGAATATCCGGTCCTGGAGTATGTGGTTCATCTTCAGTGACCCCCTGATCTTGGTCATCATGAACCGTCCTGGTCCCACTCGAGTCTGGAATATCCACTTCAAAAATTTCTGGTTCCGAACTAACCTCATCAGATGCCCCCTTTCTATCCTTGTACAAAACCTGTTCATTGAATATGACATCCCGACTACGAATAACCTTATGATTTTGGTCATCCCAAAACTTATACCCGAAGTCATCTCCGCCATAACCAATGAACGTACACTTTACAGACTTAGCATCTAATTTAGTTCTATCAGCAGAATCTATATGAACATATGAAACGCAGCCAAATATGTGAAGAAAGGACAAATTTACCTGCTTGCCACTCTATGCTTCCTCTGGAATCTCATTCCCCAAAGGTACCGATGGTCCCCTATTGATCAAGAAAGCCGTCGTGTCAACTGCATATGCCTAGAATGTCTTCGAAAGTCCACACTTCAACCTCATACTTTTATCCCGCTCGTTCAATGTCATGTTCATCCTTTCTGCAACCCCGTTATGTTGAGGTGACCCCTTAGGGGTCTTTACCATACGAATCCCATTCGCATCACAATATTCATTGAACTCTTCGAGATCATACTCCCCACCATTATCAAACCTCAAGCTTTTGATTTTGAGTCCCGTCTGTGTTTCTACCAAGGCCTTCCACTTCTTAAATACCCCGAAAGCTTCAGCTTTCCCTTTTAAGAAGTAAACCCAGACCTTCCTTGTAGAATCATCAATGAAGGTCATGTAATATGACGCACCACCTAGAGAAGTTACTGAGGCCGGACCCCACAAATCCGTGTGAACCAATTCCAACTTTGCTTCCCTCAAAGCCCTACATGTCCTCGCGAAGTTACTTCTCGCCTGTTTGCCAAACACACAATCTTCGCAGACCCCACGTCGACTGTCTTCAAACCCGGTAGTCTTCCCGTTGAGCAAAGTACTTTCATCCCCTTCTCACTCATGTGACCCAATCGACAGTGCAACAAATCCGTATCACCCTTGGCTGACGCCACCGCGATTCTATCCTTGTTGTTTTTCGCCAAATACAATGTCCCCTCCTTATTACCTCGAGCGATTTCTAAATCCTCCTTGGTAATAACCCAGTTACTGCAGCCAAAAGTTACCGAGTAACCTTCTTCATCCAGCTGCCCAACTGATAACAGGTTCTTTTTCAAACCCGGAATGTGTCTGACCCCGTGTAGATGTAAGACCTTCCCATCCGATGCTCCTATTCTGACATTTCCCTTCCCCTTGATTTCCAAAGGCTCGCCATCCGCCAGATAGACCTTTCCGAAATCACCGGAAGTATAATTTTCCATCTCCTCCACATGCCCGCATGAGTTGAATGATGCCCCCCGAATCAAGCACCTATAATTCTAGCGCACTACTAACACTCAGAACCAGTACATCTTCACCCTCAGTTACCACATTCACTGATTTATCCCCTCGCCTGGGACAATCCCTCTTGTAGTGTCCTAACTCCTTACAATGATAGCACTGAACCGATCCCTTGGCAACCCTTGGTGCATTCTTGTTCTTCCTAGGCATGTACTCACCACCTCCTACGTTTTCCTTTGATTCAGTTCTCCCCTTGTTGCTATTGCCCGGCTTTCCCCTGCTAGTTGTAGCTAAAGCCCATCCCGAAGTAGATGGTGTCCCCAACTTCTTTATACGATTTTCCTCGCCTAAAAGAAAGTCATTGACATCATCATACTTCAATTTGTTCTTACCCGCTGAAGCATTTAACGCTGTCACCGTTCCGCTCCAACTTCCTGGTAAGGACGCTAGCCATTGACAAGCATGAACTTCATCCCCAAACGTAATATCCAGCGCCGCCAATGAGTATATAACATCCATAAACTCATCGATGTGTTTGGCTATGGATCCTCCCTCTTGCATCTTGAGATTACACATCTTGCGCATCAAATCAACCTTATTTGCAGCAGATG
Source organism: Campanula takesimana (assembly GCA_026119855.1). NCBI lineage: Eukaryota > Viridiplantae > Streptophyta > Magnoliopsida > Asterales > Campanulaceae > Campanula > Campanula takesimana. The sequence goes on from JAOWBW010000242.1 coordinate 908,794, forward strand.
GAGTTTCAAATCTCTCAGTAAGATAATCCAATAGCTCCTTGGTGGTTTTCGCCTTCTTGGTAGTCTTCGCGATCCACTTTGACAAATAGATCGAACTACCCTAGGGCTTTCCGATCCATAAGATCCCAATCTTCCTGTTTTTTGCTTTCCGGCTTGACTCTTGTTAAAGGCTTACAGAGATCTTTGTTGTACAAGAGATCCTCTATTTGCATCCTCCAAAACGCTTAGTCAGACCCATCAAATTTCTCCACCGCTTGTTTATCCTTGCCCATTCTTGACTACTTGAATAAACCCTTAGCATCTAACCAAAGCTCTGATGCCGGTTGTTGTGGTATAGACCTTCCAAACCAAACAGATCGCAAGAAATCAATAGCCCACAAACAAGCACAAGAAATAAATAACCCAAAGCAAAAAACAAAAGAATACAATAAATTGTTTACCCAGTTTGTCAATAATCTTGACTACGTATGGGGGAACTACCAAGCCAGGATCTTGCACTATATTATGTTAAATCTGAGTTACAATGAGTTATGGGACGGAACCTTGCTTATATAGCAAACCTAGAATAATGACAAAAACCTAGTCAAAGAAGGAAACCTAAAACCAAGCAGTTTTGGCCAAAACTGTTTCCCCGCCATGGTGTGCGGCCGCACATATTACCCTGTGCGGTCGCCCAATATTTCCACCAAAGGCCCTGAAACAAACCTGACTAGTTGGGCGACGGCACACCCATTTTTGGGCGGCCGCCCACCTCACCTGTGCTGCTGCCTTGATTTCTTTCATCGCCTTTGATCGCTAGTCGGTTGGTACTCTACTCCAACATAGCCCAGAATCTTTATATAGTGAATGCTTGGCTAGTTAATTCCTGATGTGGGATAATTGTCTCTAACATGGTTCCCATTAACTATTGCTGCACACTTTTTTTTTCTGATAAAAGTCGTGGTACTTAATTTTTTCTTCCTATGTTGAAACCAAAAGTCAACACATTATTTTTGTAATTGCGGAATTTGATGTAAAAGAGTCAGGTCAGCTATGTAATTACGAAAATCACATGTAGAAGTAGATGTAATACAGTCATGTAAACTCTGTTATTACGAAAATCACATGTATACGAAAATAATTATAGTACATATACTTTTATAAGTAAAAATAATCAGTGAAATGGTATTAAAAATCAACTAAATATAAATAGTAGTGTTCTAAAAGACGTCCGTCTAGGCTAGGATATTATAACTATTTTGGAATTCTCGGCCCCGACTTAGTTCCTTCTAGACCCCGTCTAGGCGCTAGGCGCTGCTGCGGCACCTAGCGACCGCCTAGCGCGCTTTTTAGAACCTTGCTAAATAGGATTAAATAGGATGAATAAATAAAAAGTCTACCCGATAATGGATAAACATATAAATGGATATTCTCCTTCCGTCTCATAATCCGTCTCATAATGATTTTCACATTTGACTATTCAAAATTTTTAAGAATATAAACATTTGCTTCACTAAGCATGTTGTGTTTATATACATTTAAACTTAAATTGTAAAAATGAGAAAAACATTTTAGGATAATGAAAAATGGCAAATGAGAACGGGAGAAAAAGGAGTAAATGACAAATATATGCATCACCATTTTGACCTACGTTACAGTCATGCGAGATCCATGAGTGGACTAAGATACTCCCTCTTTCTCGCTTTAAGGTTCTTACTTTCTTTTTTAGTTTGTCCCAATTTAATGTTCTTATTTTGCTTTATTACTTAAAATAGAAAGTGAGACCCACTTGTCATTCTCACAGCAAAAACTCCCTACCCACTTTCTCTCTCCCACTTTACTTTTCATACTCACAACATTTACTTTTTCTTAATCTCCGTGCAAAGTCAAACTAACAACTTTAAATTGGGACGGAGGGAGTAAAATTTATCACAAGATTTTTTTTTTAAATGAAAAAAAAATCTCATCTTGTGTCTGACATAGCATATAAAGAAGCAAGTATAATCAAACTCCAAAACAACACCAGCAAGAAACAACATGTCTGCCACCTCCGGCCTCTCCACAACCACCGTACAACAACCCCGAGCCACCATCAATAAAATCCACATCCTATTCCACTCCATCACCACCACCGCCCTCCTCCACTACCGAATCTCAAACCTTATCCATGGTAATGTACCCGTTTTACCATGGAGTCTCATGACAATTTCAGAAATTATTTTCGCCTTTATATGGTTCCTTTCCCAAGCATTCCGGTGGAACCTAGTGGCTCGGGCAGTTTCACTATCTGAGCTGCCCGAAGATTCGAAACTGCCCGGGGTTGATGTGTTCATTTGTACGGCGGACCCCACTAAAGAGCCGACGGTGGAGGTGATGAACTCAGTGATTTCAGCTATGGGGATTGATTATCCGGCAGAGAAGCTGGCGGTGTACCTGTCGGACGATGGTGGTGCCGCCTCTACGCTTTTTGCAATAAAGGAGGCTTCCACATTTGTTAAGATTTGGTTGCCGTTTTGTAGGTGTTATGGGATCAAGACTAGATCGCCTGAATTATATTTTTCACTTGGTCGTGATGAGAATGTTTTTCGACCTGATGAATTCAAAGAAGAAGAAGAAAAGATCCATGTAAGTCAAAAAAAAAAAAAAAGATGTCTTTTGTAAAAACTTTTGTCCTTGAATAAGAGTATTTTCCAAGAAGATACTGAATTCACTTATAACAACTACTCTCTCCGTCTCAAAATAGATGTCGTTTTGGGAGTTAAATTTTGTCTCAAAATACCTGTCGTTTCACTATTTTCAAAGCGTTTTTATTGCTCTATATCAATTATACTCTTAATAATGATAGTGAACTATCTCTTACCTAGGTAGTTGAATTGCTTTAGGGGTATTTGGGACTTCTACACATGTATAATTGTTAAACATGGCAATCCAGCATATAGAAAATGATGAACATTCATAGACAGGAAAACGAGAGAAAATTGGGAAAGCAGACTAACTCTTTCTTCTCAAAAATGAATTGTTACTATACAGAGAGAACATATCTAACTTATATACAAGAGACAACAACCTAACTACCAATTAAAGATTAACAGCTGTCCTAACAAGATACGCAAGTTGCACAACTAACTAACAAACTAACTAACTGACTCGCAAGTTGCACAACTAACTAACAAACTAACTAACTGACTAACAACCCACATCAGCAGCATTATCAACAGCAACCACATCATCAGCAGCAACCTCATCAGCAGCAGCAACATCAGTAGCAACCTCATCAGCAACCACATCATCAGCAGCAACCTCATCAGCAGCAGCAACATCAACAGCAACCATATCAGCAGATGATGATTTAATATATATATTTCAGACTAGTCCCTAAGTAGTGACCTCAGTCTCTTCTTGTTTAACACCCCCCTCAAGTTGGAAGTAGCAAAGATATTGGAGACTTTCAACTTGGATAACAAGAGAGACATTTGAGCAGAGGTTAAGGACTTAGTAAATAAGTCAGCTGGTTGAGACTTGGTGGAAAGATAGGAAGTGACAATTAGACCTTGTTGAATGCAATTCCTAACAGTATGACAATCCACCTCAATGTGTTTAGTTCTCTCATGGAAGACAGGATTAGCTGCAATGTGCATGGCAGCTTTACTATCACAATGAAGAGGAATGGGAGTAACATTGTCCACAGAGAGATCTTTAAGAAGAGCAGTTAACCAGAGAAGTTCACAACACACAAAAGCCATTGCCCTATATTCTGATTCAGCAGAAGATCTACTCATAGTGGGTTGTTTCTTACACTTCCAAGAAATCAAAGCATCCCCCAAACATACACAATAACCCGTTAATGATTTTCTTGTGATGGGACATGCAGCCCAATCTGCATCACTGTAAGCCTTTAAAGTAAGAGCACTTGATTTAGAGTATAAAATGCCTTGACCAGGAGATTGTTTGAGATATTTGACCAGTTTATAAGCAGCTTGCATATGGGCCTGAGTAGGATGGGACAGAAACTGGCTCAAAATATGCACTGCATAAGAGATATCTGGTCTTGTAATAGTTAAGTAGATCAATCTCCCTACCAACCTTCTATATACCTCAGGGTGTTCAAGAACAGGACTAGTCACAGTAGCTAAATTATGATTCAAAGCCATAGGAACTCTACTGGTATATATTTGCATCAGAGGAAATACAAGAGACAACAACCTAACTACCAATTAAAGATTAACAGCTGTCCTAACTACCAATTAATGATTAACAGCTGTCCTAACAAGATACGCAAGTTGCACAACTAACTAACAAACTAACTAACTGACTCGCAAGTTGCACAACTAACTAACAAACTAACTAACTGACTAACAACCCACATCAGCAGCATTATCAACAGCAACCACATCATCAGCAGCAACCTCATCAGCAGCAGCAACATCAGCAGCAACCTCATCAGCAGCAGCAACATCAGCAGCAACCATATCAGCAGCTGATGATTTAATATATATATTTCAGACTAGTCCCTAAGTAGTGACCTCAGTCTCTTCTTGTTTAACAATAATGACATTTCTTAATATATGTGGAACACTCCAAAACGACATCTATTTTGAGATGGAATGAGTATCATTTATCCAAAATATACTAGCAATACTTTATCTATTTTGGGAGGGACATAAAGGGAATGTGTGATATTTGTTATGGGACGGAGCTAGTACAAGTTCGATTGATAGTAAGGGGGCTACTTGCTTATATTTGCTATTAATATTGGTTAAATGTGAACTTGCAGGCGGCATACAAAAAGTTCAAAGCAAAGGTTGAAAACAGAGCTTCTCGAGACTCAGTTATCAATGATCGCCCTCCCTGTATTGAGGTATTAACATTCTGTATATCTCCTTCCATCAGAAATTCAGAATATAAGTTACTACATGACTGTTTCGTCTTAGTTTTTTTTTTTTCCTCTTAAAATTAACATTTGAAAGAAAAGAAAATTGAGAAATTTGAACATGTTGCAGATTATAAAAGATAATAGAAAGAATGTAGGGAGCGAGAACAACTTGCCTCTTCTTGTTTACGTGTCTCGCAAAAATCGTCCATCTCGTCGCCATCGTTACAAGGCTGGGGCTCTCAACGCTCTTGTATGTTTCTCTCTCTTGATCTCTACAAAGAAAATACAAATATACATATACGTACATACATATACAGTCATAGTAATATAGTGTTAGCTGTACTCAACTAAAAAAATGCAATTCTTGACTAATTGTTTATAGCTTCGAGTGTCGGGAATATTGAGCAATGCCCCTTACATGATGGTCTTGGATTGTGACATGACTGTAATGACCCTGCTTCTGCAAAACAAGCAATGTGCTTCCATCTTGATTCCCAGATCTCTAATACCCTCGCTTTTGTTCAATATCCACAAATTTTCTACAATGTTAGTAAGAGGGACATATACGATGGCCGAGGAAGATCTGCATACAAGGTTAAAATTTTTCTTATGACTCGATAATTTGCCTCCCCATTTTTGCAAATTTACATTGCATTTCTTTGTAACATTTCGTTTGAATTTGGTCCAGACAAAGTATCAAGGTATGGATGGGGTAGGAGGACCAGTTTGCGGGGGTACGGGCTATTACTTGAAGAAAAAGGCTTTATACAGCTATCCCAATCAAGAAGGTCAATATCTTGACACATTTGATCATTATTTTGTTGGGTTCTCTATCTTTTTCTTCCTAAATACCAACATTTGGATAAGGAACTGACAATTCCGCTTATTTCTGTTTTAACTTGGATTCACAGACGAGTATCTTTCTGAGCCAGAAAAGAAGTTTGGCAATTCTAGCAAGTTCATTGCTTCACTTAATGGCAGTAACCAAGAATACAACCAAAGCGAAGAGATTTCCACAGACATGATTTTGGAAGAGGCGAGAAATCTCGCTTCTTGCTCATATGAAGAGAACACAAAGTGGGGCAAAGAGGCAAGTTGTACATCATGTTATCCTAACTTCACAACCTCAAAATTTGCATACAAATTTATGAAATTGTTCATTTTGTATCTACTTATGTGATGACAGATTGGCTACTCGTATGACTCATTGCTTGAGAGTTCAGTCACAGGGTATCTGTTGCACACGAGAGGATGGAGGTCTGTGTATCTTTATCCAGAAAGGCCATCTTTTCTCGGGTGCACAACCGTTGACATGAAAGATACCATGGTTCAACTCATGAAATGGTCATCTGGATGGGTTCAAGTCGGTCTCTCAAGGTTTAGCCCTCTTGTATATGGGATGTCAAGGATGTCAGTTTTGCAATGCATGTGCTACGGATACTTCATGTTTGTGCCCATCCTCTTTGTTGCGTGTGTGCTTTATGGTGTTGTACCTCAGTTGTGCCTCCTCAATGGTGTCTCATTATTCCCTGAGGTATACTTTCATGAAGTTTTCAGTTTGTTGTCATCATTTTAATACCAAGAATCAAATAGTACTTTTGGAGAGACATAAATTCAAGAATAGTTAATAATCCGAAGATTGTAAAGCTCATGAGGCCGATACGGTCCACTTTACATCTATCGAATTGTTTGTGCAGTTTAGGAAAAGTGTATTACCCGGTACATGTGCTATCATTACATCTTTGCGTAAATTTTCTTTTCTTTTTTTGCAGGTTTCAAATCCATGGTTTTCAGTGTTTGCAACAGTTTACATTTCCTCAACAATCCAACATTTATATGAAGTCTTGTCTAGTGGTGGCTCAATCATCACATGGTGGAATGAAACTAGAATATTCTATATAAAGTCCGTTACAGCATTACTATTCGGATGCCTGGACGTGGCAATGAAGTCATTGGGTGTAACCAAAGCGAGTTTCAGGTTAACAAACAAAGCCGTGGATAAACAAAAGCTTGAAAAATACGAGAAGGGCATGTTTGATTTCGAGGGTGCCGAGATGTTCATGATACCCTTGAGGGTATTGGTACTTTTGAACACGATATGCTTCATCGGAGGAGTAAAAAGAGTGGTAACAAAAACATTGAAGAGATGTTTGGACAAGTTTTCATCTCTGCAACTTCATTACTTTTGGGTTATCCAATACTTAGGGAGCTAATACATTATTAAGTTAGGATTTGGCTAGCGCCATGAAATTCCTACCTATGAGTGTCATCGTTGTAGGATGGAGAAGGAGAATAAATGTTTGAAAAAGGGCTTGTTTAGATTATATATCTATATATATGTCTTAATGCTCAAAAGTTTCAATGTTGATAATTTTTTTTGGTTTGAAAATTCTTAGGTGCATTATTCTGTGTAAATCTATGACTCATGTCGTCCCAAATATCCATTGCATCCCAAACTAAGAGTTTAACGGAGATTTCTCACAATCACCATTAATGATTTTGAATCTTCACTGAAAGTGAAATCATGATCTACCTCTTCCATTGATTTGATTCAAGTCATTCAAAGTTACACGAACACCATACTAGGATAGGATCCTCATCAAGATGCAAATGTCATGTACAGGGGATGAGCACATGTCAATTAAAGATTTAAACCATTTACGGCACAGAAATCGACTTCATCTCTAACAGTTGCAGTGCAAGTATTTAGAAATATGTCGAACAGTTCAAATCAAAAGAGCAGGAGATGAAATTAAACCTGAATCAAGAGATTCAATGACGGTTTGACAAACTGCGCTGAATCAAATGAATCGATGAACAACTTCAGTACCTACCTGTTGACGAAATCAGAGTAGATGCAGAGTTAGAGCATTGATTGCAGTGCAAGTATTTAGAAATATGTCGACTTCATCTCTAACGAATTTTTTTGCAGTACCTTTCTGTAAGAAACATCGAGGAAAAGAAAATTTTGTTAGACCCTTCTGAATTGTGTATTTTCTGGAATTACATCTCAAAAAGCACAAAACAAATACCCCATATATATATCAGACAACCTACACTATGTTACCAATTTCTAATAAATTTAAGAAGCCTCATGTTATTCGATACACAAAATTTGTCAGTGTGGGCCGAAAATTTTAATGACCTTATTCTCATGTTATTCGATACACAAAAGCCTTACCTAGTTAATAAATCAACAAAGTCACAAAAACATACTATCAAAATACGATTTGAGTTTATTGCTTTGCTATGTTTTGAACTAATAAGACATTACATACATAATATTTTCAATCACAAACAATAAGGAAGAATCTACACAAATCATAAAAAGGGTAACTAAAGTAAGGGATTCAGCGTTGTGTAATCCGACTAAACTAAAGTGAATTTTCTTTAGTAAATGGGATAAATTTTATAGTACCATGAGTTATATTTTATGGTACGTATATTATATTTTATCGTGAGAGAGTAAAAATGAGTTATAATTTTATTACATGAGTTTCATTTTATAATTACATGAGTTAAATTTTATAATAAATGAATTACATTAAATTTGGACTACTGTACAGTCAAATTGCATGTATCCCCAAATCTTAAATAAATTATGTATTCATTCCGTCTCATAACAACTTGCACTAATTTTCTGATTGAGTGTCTCATTGGTAAGTCTCACTTTTCTAAAATGTGCAAGTATTATCTTTTTTTTTCCTCTATCTCACTTGTCTTACGCACACACTAAAATTATAGATCACACTCTTAAATCACCTTACTCACATCTCCTTTCCTACTCACAATACTATTGAACATTGTTGAACATTGAACATATATATTCTCTCATGTTAGAGAAAAATAGTGCAAAGGGTGTAATATTTTGACTTGTTTTAATTGTTTACCAGAGACAAAAGTTACAATCAAAAAAGGGAGAAATAATTTTAAAAAGATTAAAAAAAAAATATATTGAATTTCAGTGTCGCCTATACATGGAACCGCCACTGAGACTTACATATGAATATCTAATTGTCTTCCTGATCATTAGTAAAATTAGACTTTCGTTCCAAATAAATTAACAAAAAAACTATATATTTACGTATAACATCCATCCCTTAGGGGAAAAATTTTAACATCACAAAAGTTAGAGACAAATTAAACTAAGGGCTAGGGAACTATGTGTATTGGTAAGGAACCTTTTTAATTCATAAAAATGCATACTCCCTCCGTCCCACTTGAATTAGGACAAATTTTCATTTTGGGTATCCCATTCGAATTAGGACAACCCAAAAATAGAAGTGTTTTATTTAATGGGACTCACATTCACACTCACAACAACTTTCCATTCATTATTTTATACCCAACTTTCTCTCTCCTATTTCATTTTTCATACAACACCTATTTCACTAACACTTTTTCCTTAATCTCCGTGCCCAACCCAAAAATCATAATTCGGGTGGGACGGAGGGAGTATGTTTGTCACATGACCAAAAACCCGTGTATATTTTAAATGCATGTTGAGTTTTTCCTCTAAATGACAAATGTGAAACATGAAGTCCTAAAATCTAGGTAAACTTGCAATACATAGTTCTTTCCCATCATTCTAGATATTGGGTTCTAGATCAGTACCTACTTGGATAAACACTTCAATTATTAAGAGGGTGCCATACTGCAAACAACTGTTACTTGAAAGTACCAAAGTTCATTTTTTTAGTTGTTACTCAAATTAACTCATCGACCTGATAAACTCTCTCTCTCTCTTCCCCCCCCCCCCCCCCCCCCCCCCCCCCCCCCCACAATTATTTCTGCTTAAAACCACTGTTGGGGGTATGAAGTCAAAACTGTGGAGCGAGGAGTTAAAACCATGGAGAGAGGAAAAACTCTTAGGATAAAAATCAAGTTTAACTATCCAAGAAGAACGAAATGAGGAACCCACTAGGAGGTCTTTTTCCAGGGTACTCAGCAGAAAATACGGGCTACCTCCGACTGATGATTTATATGCTATCTCTAGAAGAATTAATATAGCAGCTAATCAATTAGATGAGTCATAACAGTTATCCCCATATTTATTATAAAAAGAAATATATAGGACTACAAGTTCAAAATGTGTCTAGAGGAGATCCAGACTATCTCTTCTCGGGAGGAAGAGGTGTAGATGGATGTTTTAAACAATTAAATAACATAAACTCTGTAATAGGAAATATACACATAATGTGTAACTTTATTTGTAAAACCCTAGGAATAAAAACATCTTTGATCAAGTCTATAAGAATTTTGATTGCATAGCCGCATATTATGACTATGAAATATGGCAAATGGATGTAAAAACAGCATTCCTTAACGGGAACCTGCTTGAGGATGTGTATATGACACAACCTGAAGGTTTTACAAATTCAAAAAATTCTAATAAAGTATGCAAGTTGTAGAAATCCATCTATGTGTTGAAGCAGGCCTCAAGGAGCTGGAATCTTCGATTTGATGAATCAGTCAAATAGTTTGGCTTCATAAAAAACGAAGATGAACCTTGTGTATACAAGAAAATTAGTGGGAGCGTAGTACTATTTTTAGTGCTATATGTCGATGACATATTAATCATTAGAAATGATATCCCTACACTTCAGTCTGTAAAGACTTGGTTAGGAAAATGCTTTTCAATGAAAGATATGGGTGAAGCCGCACACATCCTTGGAATTAAGATCTATCGTGATAGATCTAAAAGACTGATAGGTTTAAGTCAAAGTACATACATTGACAAGGTTCTTAAAAGATTCTGTATGGAGAACTCTAAGAGAGGTAACCTGCCAGTGTTACATGGTAAAAGTTTAAGCAAGACTCAGTGTCCTCAGACAACTGATGAGCGAGAACGCATGAATGGCATCCATATGCTTCGGCAATATGATCCATTATGTATGTCATGATATGTACTAGACCGGATGTCTCGTATGCTTTGAGCATGACGAGCAGATACCAGTCAGATCCCGGTGAGAGTCACTGGATAGCAGTCAAAACGATTCTTAAGTACTTAAGAAGAACTAAAGACTCGTTGTTGATTTATGGAGGCTTGGAAGATGATCTTGTTGTGAGAGGTTACACAGATGCAAGCTTCCAAACTGACAAGGATGATTTTAGACCGCAATCTGGTTTCGTGTTTATGCTAAACGGTGGTGCTGTAAGTTGGAAAAATTCCAAGCAGAGTACAGTAGCTGATTCTACAACGGAAGCTGAGTATTTAGCTGCATCAGATGCTGCTAAGGAGGCTGTTTGGATCAAGAAATTCATAACTGAATTAGAAGTGGTTCCTAGTATTGCTAATCCAATAGACCTTTATTGCGACAATAATGGTGCTATTGCTCAAGCAAAGGAACCAAGAGCACATCAAAGATCCAAACACATACTTAGGCGTTTTCATCTCATTCGAGAAATCGTAGAGAGGGAGGACGTAAAGATATGCAGAGTACCGACAGATGATAACATTTCTGATCCGCTAACAATGGGACTTCCTCAAGCTAAACATGATGGTCATGTTAAGTCCATGGGTATTGGATACATTAGTGATTGGGCCTAGAATTCAACTCTTTCACGTTTCATCTAGAATTCTTGAGGCGATGTTGTGTCATGCTGATACTCCCTCCGTCCCGGACTAAGCTACATTTCCCAATTTCAACCCCCCTTTATTTGTGATAAAATTTCCACTTCCATATCATTTTGACCCCCTTTGTACCAAATTTCTATATTAATTTTTAATTCCTTAATCAATCTTGACCCCCTTTTAAAAAATATTATGGCTAGTTGGGAGGTGGGTATTCAGAAAATAGGAATAGGGAGCATTTCCTTTGCTTCTCTCAATTCTGTCCTCTTTGGCTATGGTAAATCATCATCTGAGATCTCTCTCTCTATCTCTCTCTCATCAGCGCCCCTTCCTCTCCCATTTGGAAATTTTGGTAAAATTAACGGGAAATATTGGGTCTATGAAAATTTGAGAAATTGGAGCCATTGTTTGAAAGAGTGGTCGATAACCCAAGATCTGAGAGGGATGGTGGCCTGGTGGGTGTGGTGGTGGTGATCAGACTTGAGAGGGATGGTGGTGCGGTGGTGGGTTAGGAAGATGGTGTGGGGAGCTGGTTGTCAGGTTTGACAAAGATAATGGAGTTGTTTGTAGCAATCATGATCACAGTCACTACTCACTAATGTTAGGGATGGCCAAACCGAACCGGAAAACCGGACCGGAAAAGCCCGGAACCGGAGCAAACCGGGGAGGAAACTGGAATCGGACGAACCGGAACCGCAAGGCATACGGGCCGGTTCAGGGTCACATATATGCCGAACCGGACCGGAACCGGGACCGAAACCGGACCGAAGATCCCTTGTTTTTCAATAATTTTAAAGGGGGGACTGGAACCGTACCGGAACCGGACCGAATCGGAACCGGATTGTGCCAAACCGAAACCGGAACTGGGGTAAGCACGGGCCGGTTAAGGGTCACCCTTTTGCCGAACCGGAACCGGGCCCGGAACCGGTTTTGGCCATCCCTAACTAATGTCACTTTTTATCCGTTAACCGGTCATATAATGCATGAACCAACATTTAAGGGCAATATAGGAAAATCAATGCTAATTGAAATAAAACGGGAAAGATAGGAAAAGCAAGGCTAAGTGAAATAAAACAAACCTAAAGTGTTTACTTTGCAATAGACCATGACATAAACCTCATCTTTGGGTCATGTCCAGTATGTGTTCCCCAACACATACCCATAAGTTTAACTTGTATCCCATACACATGATCATCATATGATCATCGAATTAAACTTACACTAGTTCTTCATAAGTACTAGAGACGGAGATTATTATAACAAAACATAAAACAATAAATAATAATCAAAATATCTCTTTATATAAATAAAAAGTGATAACAGACATTGTCAAACAACGTGCTAAATAACATGCCTAGGGCATATACACCAACAGTCAGGATGTCACGTCAGGATGTAAAGTGAACATGTAGAACTAACATGTAAAATGTAAGACGTAAACTCAAACTGTTATCTCCAGGATGTAGATGTAGTGCTGCGAGATTTTTCACCCCAAACAGTTTTCTATTTGTTTAATTTTCGAGTTCGATTCCAGATCTAATTTGGATTTCGTTTTTTATTTTTCAAAGGTTTTGTGATTATGGAAATCAAACTCATCTTTGATTTGAATATGGAAATCTGTTTTAGTGGTTTTTGTATACAAATCATCGTTTTCAAGAATTTAATTTTATCATCTGGGTTCAAGAACTTAGTTATGGCAGATGGGTTTCCTCAAGAACTTAGGTACTTGGGTTTAGTGATTTGAGTTTAGGGATTAGTTTTGGTGCTTTCATATCTAGATCTAATGGGCGACCATTTATGGTTATGGATGGAGGCCGAAAAACTATGGTGGTGGATTGGTCTGGTTAGCCAGTGGAGGTGTGACAATGGCGGAAAAGGCACCATTTGGGTGTGGTGGGGTAGAAGAGCTGGAAGGATGTGGATGGCAGCCTATGTTGGGTTTCGGAGTAACATGCGCAGCAGAAAATAGCATTTAAAATTTTATGAAACCCAAAGCCCATAGATCCATTCATATGATTAAGTCAAATACACCAATATGAATACTAGAAAAACTAACCCTTGATGACTTTGAATTTGGTCTTTGATCTCGGTGGAGAAATTGAAGCTTTAATCACGAACAAGTAAGAACACGAATTTTGAAGATGATAAGCTTCACCCTCTAGCGTTATCCACACCACGAACGAATATCAAGGAGCTTCTTGATCTTGGTTGCTAGACCAAAATTGTGAAACACGTTTTCATAATCAATATGAACTATATGGAATTTTGTTTGTGTATTATTTTGTTCTTCAATCTAGGATGTCTTAGAATAAAATAAAACTCTCTCAAACTCTTTGAGACTTGCACACAAGCATTGGTTATTGTTCTGGCCGAATTTGGATGTTTATATACAAGTTAGACCTATTCCAAATAGGAAACTTGTGTCTAAACCCGTCCAAAATTCTTTTCCAAATCAAATCAGGAAACCAATCCCGGCATGGTGTGCGGCCGCCCAAAACCACCTGTGCGGCCGCACATCTATCTGGAAGATTCTGGTACTTTTTGAGCCAAGCTGTGCGGCCGCCCAAGCCATTTTGTGCGGTCGCACACTTGCCCAGATTCCCATAATTTCCAAAATCCCAATATAGTCCTTATTTAAGATTCGTTCTATTGTGTGTGAACCTCTAGGATTATACTAAGTTGGCAATGGATTCAAACATGAAACCATAAGATATGATTAGGTTCTAGCAAACCATCATACATCCCCAAATAGTATAACTAGAAACAAGTTCGCATTCCTTTAGAACATGACATAATCCCTTTGTCCACGATGTCATTGAACACAAGTCATGGTCAACAAGTCAACTTGTTTTTGTTCAATATTTTCTCGATTCCGAATATGTTGATAATCCAAATGACATTGATCTAATCAATTCATTTGAGTCCGGCCGAACATTTTCATCAACATCATTCCTACGAGAGGCCCAAGCTTGACATCTCTCCGAAGAGGGACAAATCCATTTAGCTTATTACTCTTCCCTACGCGAATCCGATTATGCCAATCATACCCTTTATAACTTCCCGGTTAAAGGTGGCGTTTGAATATGTCAAACATAATATTCATCAAGTAGAAGACTATAATAACTTCATGTCTAAGGATTCAAATGACATAACTAATATGAGATATATGTACGACATAGACCATGACATAAATCTCATACAGCGGGTCATGTCCAGTACCTTGTTCCAAACAAGTACCTATAAATCTAACATGATCATCCCATGATCATTTAGCCTTTATACTAGTGCTTGACAAGTACTAGGGATGGAGATTATTATAAGTAAACATGAACAACAATAATAATCTAAACATCTCTTTATTGATATGAAATAAATGATAACAATTACAACGTTTATTAAACGTGCCTAGGGCACCACTACCAACAGCCTAATAGGGGTTGTGCATGGTGGTGTGAAGTCTTTGACTGTGAGTACATGATAGGGTGAGCAAGATGATAAAATGGAAGTACCAAAATTACCCCTTCGAAAATGTCGTGTGTAATGCACATGATTAACTTAACAGAGAAAATTAACGGAGTTAGTGATAGTGACCTTGAATTCAAAAATAAATGTGTTGAATGTGTTAGACGCACAAAATGATTTTGGTGATCAAATCCACTTTTTTTTTGGCTGTTTTTCCTACATATTATTAAGATGTCAAAGAGGTAGTATTTTGCATTGTTTGTAACAAACGTGATATAATAGTATTTTTTTTCTTAGTTATTTTTGCATTGTTTGTAACAATGTTATCATCTGTCGGTACTCTGCATATCTTTACGTCCTCCCTCTCTACGATTTCTCGAATGAGATGAAAATGCCTAAGTATGTGTTTGGATCTTTGATGTGCTCTTGGTTCATTTGCTTGAGCAATAGCACTATTATTGTCGCAATAAAAGTCTATTGGATTAGCAATACTAGGAACCACTTCTAATTTAGTTATGAATTTCTTGATCCAAACAGCCTCCTTAGCAGCATCTGATGCAGCTAAATACTCAGCTTCCGTTGTAGAATCAGCTACTGTACTCTGCTTGGAATTTTTCCAACTTACAGCATCACCGTTTAGCATAAACACGAAACCAGATTGCGGTTTAAAATCATCCTTGTCAGTTTGGAAGCTTGCATCTGTGTAACCTCTTACAACAAGATCATCTTCCAACCCTCCATAAATCAACAACGAGTCTTTAGTCCTTCTTAAGTACTTAAGAATCGTTTTGACTGCTATCCAGTGACTCTCACCGGGATCTGACTGGTATCTGCTCGCCATGCTCAAAGCATACGAGACATCCGGTCTAGTACATATCATGACATACATAATGGATCATATTGCCGAAGCATATGGATGCCATTCATGCGTTCTCGCTCATCAGTTGTCTGAGGACACTGAGTCTTGCTTAAACTTTTACCATGTAACACTGGCAGGTTACCTCTCTTAGAGTTCTCCATACAGAATCTTTTAAGAACCTTGTCAATGTATGTACTTTGACTTAAACTAATCAGTCTTTTAGATCTATCACGATAGATCTTAATTCCAAGGATGTGTGCGGCTTCACCTATATCTTTCATTTAAAAGCGTTTTCCTAACCATGTCTTTACAGACTGAAGTGCAGTGATATCATTTCTAATGATTAATATGTCATCGACATATAGCACTAAAAATAGTACTACGCTCCCACTAATTTTCTTGTATACACAAGGTTCATCTTCGTTTTTTATGAAGCCGAACTCTTTGACTGATTCATCAAATCAAAGATTCCAGCTCCTTGAGGCCTGCTTCAACCCATAGATGGATTTCTACAACCTGCATACTTTATTAAAAAATTTTGAATTTGTAAAACCTTCAGGTTGTGTCATATACACATCCTCAAGCAGGTTCCCGTTAAGGAATGTTGTTTTTACATCCATTTGCCATATCTCATAGTCATAATATGCGGCTATGCAATGAAAATTCTTATAGACTTGATCATTGCTACGGGTGAAAATGTTTCATCATAGTCAATACCATGAATATGCCTATAACCTTTCGCTACAAGCCTAGCTTTATAAGTATGCACCTTTCCATCTATGTCAGTTTTTTTTTTGAAAACCCACTTGCATCCTATGGTTTTTACACCTTCGGGTGCATCTATCAAGTTCCAAAATTGATTATCATACATGGATTGGATTTCGGATTCCATAGCTCCAAGCCATTTATCCGAGTCAGGAAAGGATATCGCTTCTTGGTAGGAAGTAGGTTCATCATTCTCAATGATTTCTACTTCTTTACTATCCGTCATGAGAAATCTATATCTCTCGGGTTCGGATCTAACCTACTAGATCTGCGATGAGTATGTGTATCTTGAACGGGTTCCACAACTCCTTATGAAACTTGTTCAGATTCCATCATCGGTTCAATGTTACTTTCGGGTTCTCGAACCTCTTCGAGATTAATTTTACTCCCACTGGTTCCTTTGGAGAGAAACTCTTTCTCTAGAAAGGTACCATCTCGAGCAACAAACACTTTGTTGTCTGTGCGGTTGTAAAATTAATATCATTTGGTTTCCCTAGTATATCCCATGAAAATACACTTATCATATTTGTGTGAAAGTTTTTCAGAGACAAGTCTCTTAACATAAGCTTCACATCCCCAAATCTTCATGAAAGAAAGATGAGGCTTCTTTCCGGTCCATATCTCATATGGTGTACCTTGAACAGATTTAGTTGGAGCTCTATTTAGTGTGAACGCAGCAGTTTCTAATGCATAACCCCAAAAGGATAATGGAAGATCAATTTGACTCATCATAGATCGAACCATATCTAATAAAGTCCGATTTCTCCTCTCAGATACACCATTCCATTGTGGTGTTCTGGGTGGAGTTAATTTTAAAACAATTCCACAATCTTTAAGATGATCATCAAATTCTTGACTTAAATATTCACCACCACGATCGGATCGAAGTGCTTTAATAGTTTTTCCAAGTTGATTTTGTACTTCATTTTGAAATATTCTAAATATCTCAAATGCTTCACTTTTCTGTTTCATTAAGTAGACATAGCCATATCTACTACAATCATCAGTGAATGTTATAAAGTACTGAAATCCTCCCCTAGCACTGCTACTTAAAGGTCCGCATACATTAGTATGTATTAAGCCCAATAAGTCACTTGCCATTTCACTACTCTTAGTAAAAGGTGTCTTAGTCAATTTTCCAAGTAAACATGACTCACAAGTCTCATATGATTCAAAATCATTTGATCCTAAAAGCCCGTCCCCATGGAGTTTAGAGATACGCTTCTCATTAATATGACCAAGACAGCAATGCCACAAATAAGTATGATTTACATCATTTGGTTTAGATTTCTTATTTGTGTTATAGACATCATCATTATTTCTATTCTCAACATAAAGGACATAAAAGCCATTAAATGAACATGCAATACAATAAAGCATATCATTTAAATAAATAGAAAACTTCTTATTCTTAATAAGAAAACTATAACCTTCATTATCCAAACAAGAAATTGAAATAATATTTATACTCAAATCCGAAACGTAATAACAATTGTTCAAAACAAGAATTAATCCGCCTGGTAAAATGACTTCATAGGTTCCTACGGCTAATGCAGCAACTCTTGCTCCATTCCCCACGCGTAGGTCTATTTCGCTATCTTTTAGTATCCTCCTATTCTTTAGTGCTTGCACAGTTAAACAAATGTGAGATCCACATCCGGTATCTAATACCCAGGACCTAGAAGTAGAAAGGAGTATATATATAACATAGATACCTGAAGTAGAAGCAGTCCCACTGCCCTTCTTCTTCTTCTTACTTTCTTCTATATAAGCTTTGCAATTTATCTTCCAATGACCGGTCTCACCGCAATGGAAGCAAATTGCATCCTTTTGAGTGTCTACTTTAGCCACTTCAGCAGCTGCGGCAACTTTTGCCTTGCTTGCTTTAGGTTTGGCAACAATTGCCTTACCTTTACCTTTGTTTTTGAATCCCTTTCCTTTATTAACCATGAGCACAAGAGAAGTATCTTTTATGATTTTCTTTTCAGCTGTCTTTAGCATCCCATGCAACTCAGACAGTGTCTTATCCATACCATGCATATTAAAGTTCATGTCGAACTGATTATAGCTCTTAGGTAATGAATTAAGAATAAAATCAGTCGCCAACTCAATAGAGATGGTATGGCCAAGCCTCTCAAGATACTTAAAGTGAGCCTTCATCTTTAGAACATGAGGATCCATGGGCTGTCCATCACTTATCTTTCATGAGGTCAGAGCAGCTATGGTATCGAACCTCTCTTGCCTTGCTTGTTCTTGGAACATGTCTTTCAACTCAATGTTCAAGTCATAGGCTTCCAAGTGTTCTAGAGTCTTCTGATGTTCTGAACACATGGCAGCAAGCATGAGACAACCAACCTCACGAGAATCACTTTTGTGCTTCTTGTAGGCGTCTCTCTCTGCCCTAGGGGCAGTGGCAGCAGGTTCCTCCTCAGGAACGGGTCCATCGAGAATGTAATGCTTATCTTCATGGTTTAGAACG
Organism: Campanula takesimana; assembly: GCA_026119855.1. NCBI lineage: Eukaryota > Viridiplantae > Streptophyta > Magnoliopsida > Asterales > Campanulaceae > Campanula > Campanula takesimana. The sequence continues at coordinate 927,785 of JAOWBW010000242.1, forward strand.
ATTCTAAGGTTTCAGACCCAATCCGTGAAGTTAGCACCATTCTCTTGAAGTTTTTCCTTCTCAAGGATAGATCGAAATGATAGGTTGTTTGTGTTTTGAGCCATTATCTACGTTTAATGCAAAGATAAATTAATATGTATTAGTACCAATTTTCATAAAGAAATTTATAATTTTATTTCAAAAAATAGTCTCACTAAATTATATAAGCTTCATATATATCTAATGTGTCATATAATTTAAATGGGCTAGGATCCAACTTTAATTTAATCTTAAGTCCGCTTTGGCGATACTGCTCAAAATTAAATTAATTAGGTAGATAACTATTATCAATCATATCATATATGACTCTTAGATCCTTTATGAGATTCCTTAGACATCATATGTCATAAGCATGTTTTAATATCATCTCCTGCCTTAAGCCCAAAACCTTTTTGATAGCTTAATTAAGTCAAACCATGATAGACGCATAGGAACCACTCTTTCACTTATCTTGTTCATACAAGAATAGAATCAATGCACCTACGCTTTGGCGTAACCCACACAAAACTACCCGTGTAATCCCAAGTGTCTATCATGGGTTGGCACGTGACTTAAAATTTTTAAAGAAGGTTCATCATATATAGCATATAACACGTTTATGAGCACACAAGATAAACATGTAAAGCATAAAGTTTAGTCATTAAATTAATCTCAATTAATTTAAGCATGATATTTATGTGTCATTAGTTTCTCTATAATTATGAGGATGAGACTCTTTGAACTTTGGTCATTATCTCCAAATCAAGACAACAAGAAGTGCAGCCGAAACTAAGCCATAGGCATCCACAATTCTGCATTAATTCAAGAAACTAAGAAAGTAGTCCATGTGGCCGAAACTAAGCAATAGATGGTCTCGATGAGCGTAGGCGAATTGCATTCACAATTCCACATGAATCTCCAAACTTTGAATCAAGAACTTTGTTTCTCAATTTTAGCAATTATGAACTCTTCATAATTCTAACTTCGTTTTATCTTTGAATCTTTGATTGCGATCAAGTTTGGGAAACACAGTCTAGAGAACGTAGGCTAGCCATCCAAACCTTGATCCAATCTTAGAATTCACAAGACTAAAACAAATAGGAGTTTCAAACCACAAAATCCACCCCAAACCCTAGGTCCCCACCCGCACCAGAACCAGGGGTCCGGCCGGGTCAGTGCCTAGGTCCGGTCGGACCTTCTGTCGAAAAATCAAAAAATTTTAAATTCAAAATTTATCTCAAAATTGTTTTTCCCCGATTCAATTAGGATTTAGTGTTCTTGGTGATCAAATCACCATGATCATCAAAACCTTGAATAAACCATTTATTCATGAAGCTCTATATTATCAAAACTTTGATCCAATCAAAAATTGATAACCCAAACAATTTTAAATCCACCATAATTTTTATTGCGATTGAGTAGTGCGATTAATGTTACAAAAACAATAAACCACATAGAACGCATAGATCTCATAAAGCATCATGAATCTAAATTCAAATAGCATGCCAACACATATAATCCAATTATATTATCAACATGTTATTATTAAAATAATCATGATGAACGGGGCTCTGATACCACTGTTGGGTTTTGCATAATAAAACGCAGCGGAATAAACCCAAAAGACTAGATCCGCACAAGATGATTAAATTAATATGAAGTTGAATTTAGAATACTAACCGTGATGGAGCTTTAAAATTTTCTTGATCTTCAATCTTGGTTCTTCGTGCTTCTTCGAATCACGAACGCAGGAACACGAACAGAAAGATGATTAAGCAATCACCATCTATGGATATCCTCACTCGAACGAATATTAAGAACTATTTCTTAATCTTGACTGCTAGATCAAAAAGGGGCTATATGAATTTATGATATCTTGATCTTGATTCTCAATCATGATCAAGAATATTTTTTCTCCAAACAACTAGTTTTCACAAGCTTAATGGCTGGTGAAAAGATGTTTATATAGGTCCTAGTCCTTAACCCTTAAGGACCTAGGAAACCTAAATCCCGTCACCCAATTTAAGCAGTAAATTTTCGGTCAAGGCAGCACTGGCACGGTCGTGCCCTATATCTGGCACGGTCGTGCCAATAGGGTCGACAGTGCCTTGCCTTCTGCCGATTATTGGCACTGTCGTGCTTTATAATCGGCACGGTCGTGCTCCTTATCTGGCGCGGCCGTGCCAGACCAAAATTCAGCCTTTTCCCCATTTAACAATTCGCTCTATTATGTGTGACCCCATAAAATTATATTAAGTTGGCAATGAGTCCAAACACATTTTGTCCTCATAAATCATAAGCGGACCCTAGCAGGCCATCATGACTACCTAAATGATACAACTTTATCACAGTTCGTTAATCCTTCATAGAACATATACACAATCATTTTGTTCACGATGACATTGAGCGTAAGCCATGGTCAATGGTCAACTTACAATGCCCAATAGTTTTTTCGATCCTAAATAGTTTGATAACACAAATGATATCGATCACATCAATTCATTTGAGCATGGCCATGCATTTCATCAACACTATTTATCGAGGGGCCCAAGCCTGACAACTCTCTTAATGAAGGAGAAATCCTATCGTGACTTATTACACTTCCCTACATAGCTTCGATCATGTCAATCATATCCTTTATAATCACTTGGTTAAGAGTGACGTTTGAATATGTCAAACATGATTATGTTGAAGATCGCAATAATCTCAGGTACGAGGATTCTAATGATATAACTATTAGAGGTTTAATTATGACATTTTGACCATGACATAAACCTCATCTTTGGGTCATGTCCAGTATGTGTTCCCCAATACATACCCATAAGTTTAAGTTGTATCCCATACACATGATCATCATATGATCATCGAATTAAACTTACACTCATTCTAAATAAGTACTAGAGACGGAGATTATTATAACAAAACATAAAACAATAAATAATAATCAAAACATCTATTTATATAAATGAAAAGTGATAACAGACATTGTCAAACAACATGCTAAATAACATGCCTAGGGCATATACACCAACAGTCAGGATGTCACGTCAGGATGTAAAGTGAACATGTAGAACTAATATGTAAAATGTAAGACGTAAACTCAAACTGTTATCTCCAGGATGTAGATGTAGTGCTGCGAGATTTTTTACCCCAAACAGTTTTCTATTTGTTTAATTTTCGAGTTCGATTCTAGATCTAATTTGGATTTCGTTTTTTATTTTTCAAAGGTTTTGTGATTATGGAAATCAAACTCATCTTTGATTTGAATATGGAAATCTGTTTTAGTGGTTTTTTTATACAAATCATCGTTTTCAAGAATTTAATTTTATCATCTGGGTTCAAGAACTTAGTTATGGCAGATGGGTTTCCTCAAGAACTTAGGTACTTGGGTTTAGTGATTTGAGTTTAGGGATTAGTTTTGGTGCTTTCATATCTAGATCTAATGGGCGACCATTTATGGTTATGGATGGAGGCCGAAAAACTATGGTGGTGGATTGGTCTGGTTAGCCAGTGGAGGTGTGACAATGGCGGAAAAGGCACCATTTGGGTGTGGTGGGGTAGAGGAGCTGGAAGGATGTGGATGGCAGCCTAATAGGGGTTGTTCATGGTGGTGTGAAGTCTTTAACTGTGAGTACATGATAGGGTGAGCAAGCAGAGAAAATGGAAGTACCAAAATTACCCCTTCGAAAATGTCATGTGTAATGCACATGATTAACTTAACAGAGAAAATTAACGGAGTTAGTGATAGTGACCTTGAATTCAAAAATAAATGAGTTGAATGTGTTAGACGCAAAAAATGATTTTGGTGATCAAATCCACAAAAGCTTAAAAGTTGGGTGACTTTTTTTTTTGTTTTTTTTGTTTTTTTTGGCAGTTTTTCCTACATATTATTAAGATGTCAAAGAGGTAGTATTTTGCATAGTTTGTAACAAACGTGATATAATAGTACGCTCTATATGTTTGATCAATCATTCCACTATATTGTCATTAAAATTAAAATGTACATTGCGTTATGTACATAAAAAATTAATAGTATGATGCACTTGATGACGCCCTAGATTTCTGGGGTCATGGAGATTAGATCTCCGGTTTGCTGTCTCTTGATCCTGATCACAACACAAACAAGAACACCGTTAACACCAAGGCCGGGTTGGAATCCGGCTTAGGCCCTCGGGTGTGAGAGTAAGATCTCTGAGGAAAACCTAAGAAGAAGGTTCAATGAAAACCTTGTGTGTGTGAATGGGATAGAGCACGTACCTTGCTCATGGGAGCGGAAAGAAGTATATATATGACCAAGAGAAATAAACCTGCACAAGGTACTAACCACCCTGGTACTGGGGGGACACGTGGCGAGTCCCCAGTGGATCGGTCAGGAGAGTGGCTGGGAAGGTGGCGTGTCTGTCAGGGAAGCATGGTTCCATCACCAACCGTTATGGTGCGTCAGGTACGGATAGGTGACGTCTCGTGTACGTTTGTGCCAGCTGGGCACTACGGGCTCCTCAGGATAGCGGGAGGCAGAGTCATCTCGGGCATATATATCAGGGAGATCGGTCCCCTCGGGCTTACTTGCCCGCGTTCCTCGCCGGTTCGGCCCCAAGAGTTCAGGTCCGGTTCGGGGGTGTTAAGTCGCATTGATTTGGACTGGCGAGCATCCGGCCTAGAAGGCTCGGTCTCATCAGTGGCCCCTAACTCCGAGGGTTAGCTCATTCATGTGCGGCGCGAGGAGTTATACTTCCTAAGCTCGATTCGGGCAAATCGCATTAAATGCGGGCACGGATTGCAATGGGACGGGAGGAGTCTTAGAATAGTGGTTGACGAAAGGACATGTGGGCCCCTTGTGTCAGGCTAGTGGCGTAGCCATCTGCCTTTTGACATGACCAGGAACACGTTCATTAAATGCAAACCGTCATCGGTATTCGAAAAAACAATTCCCGCCTCTTCACTTTTCGGGTTTCGATCGGGTTACCAGATATTTCGGGTCGATCCGACCCATTTCCGGCGCTATAAATATCACGGATGCTGAATTATTCCAAACTTTCGCAACTCCCGTCTCTCTACCTTCCAGTTCCAACGAAGACTTTGCTTCTCCGGATTCCTGACTTTGAAGATCTCGTTCTCGTTCATTACTTTTAATTTACAGGTATTGTTCCGAACTTCACTTTTTCTTCTTTGTTTCGATTCGTCGTCTTAATTTCTGCCATTCTTTTCGTCACCGTTTTTCGAGCGCGAACCCTAAAAACTTCCTCTTGTCGAGCTTTCGGATTCATACGAGATTTGTGTGACTTCTCGTAACCTCGTGTCTTCGAGTCCGGATTCTGGCCCCTAATTTCTGAAAATTTGTTGAAATATTGTTTTAGCCATGGAAGGGCTGGATTTAGGGCGTAAACTCCGTCCTGACCTGTTTGGTTGTTGCCGGAGGACCGGTGGGGTATACAGGTTCCTGTTGAATGCCTGGAAACGGTTGTCTTTGAATGAGTTCATTGCCATAGGTTTAGCATATAGCTGGGAACCTTGGGTCTTGCCCCTGTTGTGGGAAACAGGTCCCTCCGTCCATTATGATTCCACAAGGATAAGGGTGTTGGGGGGAGAGGAACACTTGGGCATTTTTGTCATGGCTGTTTTAACTCGATTCCCCGATAATGTAGATATGGCTGGAAACGCTAGAAGGTTGGTAAGGTCGTGCGGGGAGCGTGTAGCCTCAAGTGGCCCTGATTCTCACAGTTGGATGGACGCTCCTTTTAATGACGAGGACGAACAGGCACGATCTCCGGGCTTGGCCCCTGGTGTTATTGAGGTCACGAGCAGTGCGGAAGCTTCCGATCAAGAAATGAGAGTTGATGGTGAACCCGCTCATGAGGCTGAGGTTGGAGCGATCGTGGCTCACGGGCTAGTTGATGAGTCTGAGTCATCTGAGACACCCTCTGAACCCTGGGGGGATTTAGAGAGAATGGCCCCAGATACCGCTCGTATGGTCAAACGCGTCCGCTCCCCTGTTCAAATTTTGGCTTCCTTCCCCGAGGGGCCCGACGATAGGGTTGCGAGCCAGGCTGGAGCCTCCAGCTCTAGAGCGGGCATGGTGGAAGAGCAGGACTCTGATGATGAGTTTCTAACTGTGTATCACATCGATCACAAAATCTATCTTGTCGGCGGTCTTGATGATTATACCTCTGCTTCAGGAAGCAATTTGATAGGTCCTGCCCGCGTCCGGGCAGATAATATCGCATGTGTGTTTTATCCCGTTCAATTTGAGAATGGCCTCCGGCTTCCCTTGGACCCGTTCATTTGCGAATTCCTGGAGTTTTCCAAGTGCTTCCTAATGGATTTAACCCCCAACGCAATTCGTTATCTGGTGTCTTTTATTGTCGTAAGTAGGGTACTGGGCTATGAACCCTCTTTGTCCGCCTTGTACGTTTTCTTCACCCATCAGGTCACCGCGAGCAGTTTGAGCTTGAAAACGAAACCTAGGTCGAAAAAGATCTTTTCTGCGGCTTCTAACAAATTCGATCAGTGGCAGAGATATCCTCTGGTGATTCAGAATAGACTCGGGTGGCCTTTTTCTAAGCCTGATAATACTTCCCCATTGTCAATATCTTCCAAGGATTATCCTAGCTCAGATGGGGGTATCGAGCTTTCGTCCGCCATGCAGGATTATCTCGCCCGGCACACTAAATCAGTTACTTTAGAGGACCATACCGTGGTCGTGGTTGAACAAGTTTTCGACGTTCAAGCCATCATCAACAATGAGAGTCTTTTGGCTTATGCCGGGGTGGCCCCATGCCGAAATCTTGATTTTGAGAGCAGGGTTAACATGGCTCCTATGTGGCGGGATCCTTGCTGGAAGGTTCACCAGGATTTTGCCTTTGCCCATGAGTGCCCTGCTTGCCGACTGGGGGAACAATGCTCGGATCCGGGCTTGACTGGTCTTTTTCATACTTAATCAACTGGAATTTCTTACCTGTTAGTTTATCCGATCATATCTGACTGATTGTTGCTTTTGCCCGCAGATCCCGCTGATACCATGCCTCCCAAGAATATTAACGCTTTGAGATTGGCCGCGAAGCAGCGGGAGGCTGAGGCGAAGCAGCAGAGGCAGACCAAAATGCAGAAGGCCGAGGCCCCGGGGAGAAAACTGCCGATCACGGATCTTTTGGACAAGTCTAAAAAGGTTGTTGCAGTTGTCCCGACAACGGGCGAGCTTCCTCTACGGCCCCGCGGGAGCGGACGGGGAAAAGATTTGACGGGCTCGGGGTCTCCCACTCTTTCGCACGATGCAGGCAGAACAGTGCCCGAGGCTACGAAGAAAAGGGGTCCGAGTCCGATCGCTGACCCCTTGCCTTCAAAAAATAAACAGCCCCGTCTGGAGTCTCCTTCTCGCGGTTTTACCGTATCTTCCCCTGCCAAAGGGACTTTATGCTCAGAGCGCTTCCCCGTAGAGTTAATTGAAGATAAGGACCAAGCTAAGGAGTTTGGGAAGAAGGTAGCTGAGGCCCCTGAGGTATATGGGGTTGATCTCCATAGTCGCCGCGGCTTCAATTCTTATGTTGGCGATGGGCTTCTGCACCGTATGAACTTCCCAGACTATCAACAGAAGGTGCTGTCCAAGACCAACTTTCTGACCGCCCTGGGTCACGCGGGCTTGGCCATGGCTGAGGTTAGTGTCTCATTTTCCTTGTTTAAACCGACGTGCTCTTTCTTTTTATATATCGATCCTTTGGTCCTCTGATTCCTCATCCTGCTTTTAATATAATCTTCACATGCTCCTTTTTTAAAACAGGTTAGCAATGACCTGCTATATATGCGGTCTCAGTATGAAGCTGAAGTTGCTTTGGCCGCGGCGAGGGGTAAGAAATTGGCGGAGGCGAAGGATGAGATTGCCCGCTTGTCCAAGGTCTTGGAGGGCTCGGGAGAGGAGCTGAAAAATAAAGATGCCGAGCTGATGACTGCGGTCAAGGAGAATTCTAAATTGAGCAACGATCTCGACGCAGCTCGTGAGGCCAAAGACCGAGCTGAAGCTGAAAAAGCAAGTGTTGAGTCTGAGAAGCAACGACTCGAAGCTCGCCTGGCCGAGGCTGACAAGCGGTTGGAGGAGGAGAGGGAAAAGAACATGAGCTTATCTGAAAAAGTTGATGAACTGGATGGCAAGGTTTTGGATGCCATGCGGTTTGAGAAAGATCGGGAACTCGTTCTGAAAGAAGAGCGAGGGAAAGCCGTGGCCGAGTTTGAGGCGTCTGATGCTTATAGAGAGAAGGTGGAGGAGGCAAGCATAAAGCAATATAACTCATCTCTCCATACAGTAGGTCGTAACCTGGCAGCTACGGGTAAATACACTGCGCAAGAGATTGCGATTCTTTGCTCCATTACGGCCTCAGACCCTCAATGCTTTGGTGGCCATGCTCTAGTACCCTTTACCACGGACCAACTCTCCGAGCTTCCCGAGTCTATCAGATCAACTCTCCCTCCCGTCGCTCTGGTCACTGTCCAAGATCTTCTTTCCACTATTGATGGATTCAGATATTCTGCCGCGGGAACCTTGCCTCTGGTCGCAGCTTTGGAGAGAACTTTTGGCCCCGGCGGCCCGTACATTGATGGTATGGTTCTTCCTTACTCTCCTTATGCCTCCGCTCTTGATGATGCTTCTCAAGATCAGTCTGGATCTGTATCTGACACTGATGCCTCTGCCTCTGTTCCAAAGATGGAGAATGCTCCTCCCCCGGCCTCTTGAAGATCAGACCGGATTGCATCCTGGGGAATTTTTGTAATAGTGTAGGTCCGGACATTTTCGAACAAGTAATTTTTCGGTTTGTATAAGTATATTTGTTTCTAGCTTTGCTATTGATTTCCTCTCTTGCGTGCTCTTTTGCTATCGCTCTTTTGATTACATAGCTTAGAAAGTTTGCTCTTGTATGAACTATCTTTGTTTCCGTGCACGCGATCTAGCTCGAGAGCGTATGGCCGCGCCTTCTCCCACTTTAGTCTAGCTCGAGGGCGTATGACATGGGCCCTGCGGTCTAGCTCGAGGGCGTATGACCGCGCATCTTGGGTTTAGGTATATTTCACAAGGAAATATTTTTACCAAGGAATTTGTTCTCCCACTTTAGTCTAGCTCAAGGACGTAAGACAGGGGCCCTGCGATCTAGCTCGAGGGCGTATGATCGCGCATCTTGGGTTTTAGGAATTTCACAAGGAAATAATCCCACCAAGGAATTCATTCTCCCATTTTAGTCTAGCTCAAGGGCGTAAGACATGGGCCCTGCGATCTAGCTCGAGGGCGTATGACCGCGCATCTTGGGTCTTAGGAATTTCACAAGGAGATAATCCCACCAAGGAATTCATTCTCCCACTTTAGTCTAGCTCAAGGGCATAAGACATGGGCCCTGCGGTCTAGCTCAAGGGCGTATGACCGCGCATCTTGGGTCTTAGGAATTTCACAAGGAAATAATCCCACCAAGGAATTCATTCTCCCACTTTAGTCTAGCTCAAGGGCGTAAGACATGGGCCCTGCGATCTAGCTCGAGGGCGTATGACCGCGCATCTTGGGTCTTAGGAATTTCACAAGGAAATAATCCCACCAAGGAATTCATTCTCCCACTTTAGTCTAGCTCAAAGGGCGTAAGACATGGGCCCTGCGGTCTAGCTCGAGGGCGTATGACCGCGCATCGTTCGTGGACTTGCAAACGGCATCCGCATCGCGGGCATGTGGTCTAGCTCGAGAGCAAATGACCGCGCTTTGAGAACGAACATACTTGAGTAATTTCAGAGAACGATAGCAGTATTATTTACTTACTCGAACAGATTACATTGCGATTTCGTTACAATACATGAGTAATTCCATAATTTCTAATTGCTACCTTCTTCAAAAAGACTTCAAGGTCTACAATTCTGTCTTCTAAGGGTAGTATTTCTTCAGATGATCACTATGCCAGGCGTTTTTCAAGTCTTTTCCTTCTGCCGTTAGAAGCCTATATGTTCCCTCTTTGATCACGCGGGCAATCTGATAAGGGCCTTCCCAGTTGGGCAAAAGCTTGTTGTATCCGGGCTGCCTCCCTGTGACTTCAACTTTCCTCAGAACCCAGTCTCCCACGGCAAACGATCTCTTGTTCACCCTTTTGTCATGATGAACTTTGGCCTTCTGCTTGTAATTGACCATCTTTGCCCGTGCTTCCAACCGTTTTTCTTCGGTAGAGTCTAAGTCTTTTCTGCGGGCTCCCTCATTCTCTGTTTCACTAAATTGGGCGACCCTATAGGTGGGCAAGGCTACTTCCACGGGTGCGACCGCCTCTGATCCATATGTCAAGGAAAAAGGGGTTTCTCCCGTTGAGTTCCTTGTCGTGGTTCGGACAACCCATAGAGTAGTACTGAGCTCTTCCATCCAGCGACCACTCCTTCCCTTCAAACTTTTGTGCAAAGCGGTCATTAGCAACTTGTTCGCGGCCTCGGCCTGTCCATTTCCCTGCGGTCTTGCGACTGAGGATTGTCGATGTTCCATGTTGAGTCTCTTGCACTCCGTCGTAAACTTGCTTTGAAATTGGGGTCCGTGATCGGAGACAATAGCCCGCGGGAGACCAAACTGACAGAATATGTGATCGTGGACGAACTTGATGATACTTGCTTCCGTAGTACTAGTCAGTGCTTTTTCCTCAATCCATTTTGTGAAATAATCCACTGCAACCACTACCATTTGCGCTCCTCCGGGCGCTTTGGGATAAGGCCCAATCAAATCAATTCCCCACATATCAAATGGCCAAGTTGGGACTACCAAACTCTGCTCGGTGGACGGCTGCCTTGGTATGTTGGCGAACCTCTGGCACTGATCACATTTGCGGACGTAGTCTTCTGCGTCTCTTTTCATTGTTGGCCAATAATACCTGAGGAATCTGATTTTGTCGGATAGTGTCTGGGCTCCGGGATGCCCTCCACACACGCCTTCGTGAACTTCGTATAACAGGTTGGTGACTGTTTCGGACTTGACACACCTCAGCAGCGGTTTGGTAAAGGATCTCCGATAAAGCACGCCATCAATAATCGTGTATCTAGTGGCCTGTTTCATCAAGACTCTTGCCCGGTCAGGGTTGTTGGGGAGGGTTTGCCGCTCGATATATTCCCTGATCTCGTCAACCCAATCTTTTTCCGAATCTCCAATTTGGTGGATCTCTATCCCGTCAATGGCTGGGCGCTCTGTGAACTCTATCCAGCAGTCCACACTAAGCTTGGCAATGTCCTCGTTTGTGATCCTGGAAAGCAAGTCCGCCTTGGAATTTTCAGCCCGGTTAACTTGGTTCAGCTCATGGTACTCGAATTCCTTTAACAAGTTTGTCGCGAGCTCCTTGTATTTGACCAACACCGGGTGATTTGTTTCGTATTCCCCTTTCACCTGGTTTATCACTAGTTGTGAGTCACTCTTCACGACCAGCTTCGATATTTTCATGTCCCGGGCTAATTCCAAACCCGCTATCAATGCCTCGTACTCGGCCTAATTGTTTGAGACCGCGAACTTAAATCTCAAGGCTCGCTTGAATCTTTGACCCTCCGGGGTGGTCAAGAGTATTCCAGCGCCGCTGACAGTCTTTCCCGCGGATCCATCCACACTTAACGACCAACAATTTTCCGGTCTCTCCCCAGCAACTATTGCCTTCTTGCTTCTCTTTTTCTTTGTCTTTGCGGGTTGGGTTTTGTCCGGTTCACTCTCTTTTGCTTCGAATGTGGTTTCTGCCACAAAGTCCGCCAGTTCCTGTGCCTTGATGGTCTTCCGCGGGGAGTAGGTAATCTGGAATTCAGTCAGCTCTATAGACCACGATAGCATTCTCCCCGAGGATTCGGGATTGTGGAGTATCTTCTTCAGCGGGGTGTCTGAATAAACCGTGATTGGGTGGGCGATGAAGTATGCCCGCAGCTTCCGAGCGGCCACGAGCAAGGCGAAGGCTAATTTTTCAATGTTCAGATAGCGGCCTTCCACAGCAGATAGTGCCTTGGAGACATAATACACGGGTTTCTGAAGGTTGCCCTCTTCCCTTACCAATACTGCGGCCACTGCGTGATCTGTTGCGGCCAAGAAAACATAGAGTTCCTCCCCAAACACTGGGCTGCTCAACAGCGGCGGCTTTCCCAGGTAAGCTTTTATTTGCTCAAAAGCATTCTGGCAGTCCTCGTTCCACTCAAAGCCCTTCTCTCCTCCTCCTTTTAAAGTTTTGAAGAAGGGCAGGCACTTTTCGGCTGACTTGGCAATGAATCTTCCCAAAGCCGTAATACGGCCATTAAGCTTCTGCACCTCCTTAACGCATCTGGGGGACTGCATGCTTATCAATGCCACGATTTTCTCGGGGTTTGCTTCGATCCCTCTTTGGTTCACCATGAAACCCAAAAATTTTCCTGCCTTTACTCCGAAAGCGCACTTGGAGGGATTAAGCTTCATGTTATTTTCCCGGAGGTTGGTGAAGGTTTCTGTCACATCAATGTCGTGAGAGGTCTCCTTGGTCTTGATAACCATATCGTCGATGTAAGCCTCCAGGTTCCGGCCTAATTGGTCATCAAAGACGATTCCTACCATCCTTTGATACGTACCGCCCGCATTCTTGAGGCCAAACGGCATGTTGTTAAACGTGTAGGTTTTGCCCGCGGCATAGAAAGCGCATGACGGGACGTCATCCTCCTTCATTTTGATTTGATGGTAGCCCGAGTACGCATCTATAAAGCTCAACACCCTATGCCCGGTAATAGAGTCCACTAATTGATCGATCCGGGGAAGAGGGTAACAATCCTTAGGGCAGACCTTGTTCAAATCTGTGAAATCCACGCACATCCTCCACTTTCCATTTGCTTTGGTTACCATGACGACGTTGGCTAACCACCTCGGATATTTGATCGGGCTTATGATTCCTGCTTTCAGCAGCTTATCTACCTCGATTTTGATCGCCGCTTTCTTCTCCGGTGAAAAGTATCTTTCTTTCTGGAGGACCTGGGTAAATGTGGGATCGACATTCAGTTCATGCTCGATGACCTCTCTACTTATCCTCTTCATATCTTCGACGGTCCAGGCAAATACATCCAAGCTTTTTCGCAGCAGCTCGATCAGAATCTTCCTTTCTTCTGCGGGGATTTCCAGCCCGACCTTGACCGTTTGTTCGGGGTAAGCGGGATTTATGATTACATCCTCCAGAGCATCGTTGGGGCGGATGTCCCTTATTTCTCTGTCGTGCAGCGAATCAATCACGATGTCTATGTGCTCGGTCTCCGCGGTAATACGACAGGCTCTCCTACTCTGCTTAAATTCTGCCCGTGTTGAGTGGAATGACAAAGTTCCAATCATGGCCGCGTCCTCAGTCCCGCTGCTGTTGGTTTTGACCTTTTTTGCCTCCCTCGGGCTCACCAATCTTTTCCCCATCGCGCTCTCCCTTCTTTTCTTCTCTATTATTTTGAGGAAAAGCTCGGGCTTGTTTTCGATGCATGCTATCCCTGCGGGGGTGCTGAACTTGATCTTCTGGTGAGGGATTGATGCAACGACCCCAAGGGCAGCCTGAGCGGTCACTCCCAAGATTGCGTTGTATTGGGATTTCAGATCGATCACCATGAACGTGACCCGGGCTGTTTTCTCAAACGGCCTCTCTCCAATGGTCACTTCGAAGTCAATGGTCCCTTTTGCGTAGACCGTATGATTCGTGAACCCTTCCAACAAGCCCGCATATGGGGTTAAGTGCGCCTCGGACATCCCCATTTCTTCTAAACAATGGAAGTAAAGTATGTCCGGTGAAGCCCCGGTATCAATGAGGACCCTCCCAATATCCGCTCTACCAATAGCCATCTTGATTGTCAATGGCTGTGTTGAATGGAAGAGGGTGGAGGCCAGCTCGCTCCTCTTGAACCCGATCATTTCCTCTTGCTCGGGTGGGTATGCAGGTATCAGGAACACCTTTTCCAATTTCTTGATTTGAATAGAGAGCTGGGTGTTGCTCGGGGCTTCTTCCCCGATATACTGGATGTCGTAGCGTTTTTCCCCGTTAGCATCGTTATCCCTAACATATTGGACATGTCCCCGTGGGGCTTCTCCTTTATTGCTGGGTCCCTCGATCCATTTTTTCAATTCTCCGGCCTCGACTTTCTGTTGTATTATCTTTTTCATCTGAAAACACTCATCCGTGTTATGCCCGTGGCTTTCATGGTAGCCGCACCACTTCTTTTTGTTCGCCTCATAAGGCTTTCTTTCTAGGGGTGGGGGAGGAGGCAGGGCTTCTGCCCGCAGAATCTCAGTCCTTGGGGCTATCAAAGGAGTGAAGGTGCTGTCAGTTCTTTTGAAATTAGTCGTGCCCCTCGGTCTGCCTCTATTTCGGCCGCCACTACCCCCCGAATAGCTTGCGTGGTACCTTGAGTCATGAGCGGGCTCGAGCCTATCCCTTATGCTCCTGCGGGCATCATCCATGAATGAGGGCTCTACCCCGGCCATGGCAATGGCTCGATTGTACATTTCCTCCGTTCCCTCGGGCTTTCGACAAGCGAACTCTTGCCTCAAGGTATAGGATGTTAATCCTCCCAAGAAGCACAGCTCGATGTCATTCCTTGTTAGGTCCACGATTTGTTCGGTCATTTTTCGAAACCGAGTAATGTACGCTTTCGTACTTTCCCCGGGATATTGCTTCACACCGCATAGGTCCGATTTCGGTCTTGCGACCTCCCCAGCGCCCGCGAACGAATTCAGGATCGACGTCCGCAGTTGCTCGTAGCTACAAACGGAGCGGGGTTTATGGGCCAACAACCATCCCAGCGCCTTCCCTTTGAAGGTGGATGCTAGAGCTTTGCATTTTACAGCCTCATTTGTTGAGAATAGAGCCATCTGCCCTTCAAACCGCCCAACATGGATTTTTGAGTTAGACGAGCCGTCATAAGCGTCTAGCGTGGGGACTTTTCCTCGCTGGATTGGTGAATCAGCTATCCAGGAGGCAAAAGCATCTATGGGTCCAATGCACTTTGCCACGCTTTGTTTAGACTCCCATAGGTCCCTGATCATTCCCTGGACCTTGTAGTCAGTCTCTCCCCCGGTTTTCACCTTTTTCGCCGTCCCCGCAAATTGCTCTCCGGTTCTAACAGTTGCTTTTCCCTTGTAGTGGCCTCTGGACTTTCTAGGCTGTGACTCTCCTTCTTCACTCATTCTCCCTTCCTCTCCTTCTTCATCGTCGTCCTCCACAACGATCGTTCTTTTCTTCTTTCCCTCCACCCTGCTGGCTATGCTTTTAGAATCGTGAGTTTTCGATCTTTCGAGAGGGATTCCCGTGTCAGCCTCGGCATTGAATAGCTCTTCTAGGGCCAGGTTTAACTGAAGCCCTTCCGCTACTAGATCATGCATGTCTTTCAGGAGCTGGATTTTCTTTTGAATCTGCTCAGGGGTGAGGGGAGTGACGGGGATTTTCTGTGCCTTGCGTGCTTTTGAAGTTTCGATACGATCTCTCAGATCCGCCTCTCTTCTTGCTTTCTGAGAGGGAGTGCCCGAGCAGCCACTAGGTGCATTGTCTCCCAATCTGGCAAAGATGGATCCTTGAGGCGCTTGTTTCGAAGGGCTAGCATTTGGGTTCAAGATTTCTTTTCCAATCATTGCAAATATTTGGAATGTCGAGTGTATTTTTAGAACCGTAAAAACAAAAGAATGGCTTCGAACGGTGGAAACTCAAGATGAGATGACTGAAACTCGAACTGACGACTTGCAATAAAGGGTGTTGAGTCAGACTAGACTGGGATTTCGAAAGAACTCAGAAGATTGCGCTAGGAAGATTATCGTTTCCCGGCATCGGAACCACTGATGACGACCTAGATTTCTGGGGTCATGGAGACTAGATCTCCGGTTTGCTGTCTCTTGATCCTGATCACAACACAAACAAGAAGACCAAGGCCGGGTTGGAATCCGGCTTAGGCCCTCGGGTGTGAGAGTAAGATCTCTGAGGAAAACCTAAGAAGAAGGTTCAATGAAAACCTTGTGTGTGTGAATGGGATAGAACACGTACCTTGCTCATGGGAGCGGAAAGAAGTATATATATGACCAAGAGAAAGAAACCTGCACAAGGTACTAACCACCCTGGTACTGGGGGGACACGTGGCGAGTCCCCAGTGGATCGGTCAGGAGAGTGGCTGGGAAGGTGGCGTGTCTGTCAGGGAAGCATGGTTCCATCACCAACCGTTATGGTGCGTCAGGTACGGATAGGTGACGTCTCGTGTACGTTTGTGCCAGCTGGGCACTACGGGCACTCAGGATAGCGGGAGGCAGAGTCATCTCGAGCATATATATCAGGGAGATCGGTCCCCTCGGGCTTACTTGCCCGCGTTCCTCGCCGGTTCGGCCCCAAGAGTTCAGGTCCGGTTCGGGCGTGTTAAGTCGCATTGATTTGGACTGGCGAGCATCCGACCTAGATGGCTCGGTCTCATCAGCACTATTACCAATTTCACCAATAATGCATATATTACCAATGTTGTTAGAGTATATTATAAAGCATATGGGGTTTCATCTGTTTCTTTCGTGGAAACTTTCTAGTATAAATAAATAAGAAGAGCCTCGGTCATTATTATGACAAGGGTGACTAATAGTAATCAATTGTAACGTGGTCAAAGTTATATCAGCATGACTCAGCATCGCCTCAAGAATTCTAGATGAAACGCTAAAGAGTTGAATAAGGAGTTGTTGATAAAATGATTAATAAAAGGATTCTTCACATCACGGATTTATCTTTTTCTCTTGTACACACACAAAAAAAAAAAAGAAAAAAAAAAAAGGCTTTTGAATAGCCATTCCAATAATAGTCAACTTGCATATCAGGACGATGTATTTAAAAAAAATAAAAAATCATTCTATTTCATATTTATTACTATCAAATGAGGGTGCACGGAGGTTAAAAAAATATGTTGGAAAAGTAAGTATTGTTAGTGGATAGGAGAACGAAAATAAGTTAGTGGATAGTTGTTGTGAATGGATATGAAAGAGAATAGTGAACATTTAATTAGTAGACCTAAAATTAAAAAAAGTACTCCCTCTGTCCTTAAATGAGTGTCCATTTTCAAGAAATCTTTGTCCCAAAATGAGTGTCTTTTTTTAACATAACTTTGTCCCTAAATGTTTTTTTTTCAAATTTTTTTCACCAGTTTTTTTATACGTGCAAAAGTAAATGTTTGGAAAGAAGATTACAAGTTTGTATATGAATATTTGCGACCAAATTGTACAAAAAGTTGAAATTTTCAGTGTCCCTTAAAATGAAATTTGAACACTCATTTAAGAACATAGGAATTAGTAATAAATATGGGATGGATGGATTACTCCGTATTAATAAAAAGCCTTGACCAATTGGGTCCGTTCAATAAAAGCACCCCGTCGATCGGCATCATCTATTTTTTTATTTTATTTTTTTGAAAGGAGCAACATCTATTTTTCAATCAAAGCGGTTAATGTATTGTCTTTATGCAACTTTTGTTTACGTTCCCTTTCCAAAATGAGTGTTTTTTTTTTTTTTTTCAAGAAAATTTTATTGAAAAAATATTTGTTAATATACATCAGTAAATTTATCTAAAGAAATTGTTAGCCATCAACTTTTGCTTTGGCATAGAGTGCAACAAACTACGAATTAGATGTAAAGGATCTGAAAACTAAGCACATTTCATGATACAAATTACAAATAGACCATATTACAAGAAAGATAAACCAGAATTGATTAATTGAGTTCTATAAGCCTGAAACAGTTGCATTTGATTTCTTTTGCAAATATTATGATATATGAACAAACTACGTGTAGAAGTAGAAAACACTATAATCAAACTAAAATTGATCCCACCTCTATAAATTGCGAAAATTGAATCCAGAACAAACTCAAGCAAGAGTATACGGTCCTTGAGGAGAATCATCCACCACCGAAAGCAACGCCCCGTACGGAGATTCCATGTCATCGGCATTCTCCGGTGCCCTCATCGCAGCGTGAAAGCAAACAATCAAACCTCCAATCACCAAAGACATAACCAAATTCCACCAAACACGAGTCAGTCCCAGAACATCAACTGTAACCACGCTTGGAATAATCAAAACTACCCGATAATTGATCATGTACCCAAAAATTTCCAACTCATCTTCCCTAAAGAAGTAGAGGTAGAGCCATGCTACGAACGTGATCAAGAACACAATAATGGAAATTGGATGGAACAATAGAGAAATGAGTAAATTGTTAGTACCTCACTATGCTTAATCACAGATTAATCATAGAAAGATTTTTTGATAAATAAACAATCAAACTCTGTTGATTACATGATGTATACAAAGACCTGAGCACAGGCAACCAAGTACAAGTCCAACAGCTAAGCTGTCTGCACCTACACAACTCAACAGTCAAACCATTACATGATCTACCTATCATCTATACATCAAACAAACTGAAGAACCATCATTTACAGACCCTTTTACATTCAAATGAGTTATCAAGATGCAAATTTCAAACAAGCTTCAACAGAAAATGTCTTAAAGGTCCAACAGCTAAGACACTATGCTTCAACACCTAAGACTGTCTTTGACCAACAACTTTCTCTGCCACATCATATCTTTGAAGAATGATTATTCCAATGATAGGCCATTCTCTCAATCATTGAAATAACTCATATTGAAGCTTGATCAAGCCTGCATAGTCTTCACCTCAACTGACAACTAGCATCCAATGGAAACTGACAAGTATGTCAGTCAAACCTTGACTAACTCCAGTCAAGAAGAACCATTACTCCTTTGCATCTTTGTTCCCCAACGGCTATATGCCAACCCCTATATAAAGGAGCATACTGGCATGTTGTCAAGTAACCCTTTTTGCATTCCCTTTGTACACACTTTCTGCCAACCTCTGCAGTCTTGATCATTTGCATAAAACCCCTGCAAATATTGTGCCATCTAGCACCCAGTTCTAACCCTCCCCAAGCTAGCTTTAAGCCAAGCTATTTTTGTAAACACTCTTGTGCATTTTCTTTTTCTTTTTATTTTTCTCTGCTTTGGAAGAAGCAACCTTAATTGAAGTGTCAATTAAGTAGAGGGGTTCTAGGAACTTGCCTTATCAATTCTTGTAACTCTTATCAATAGTACAGATTTAAACTTAGGAAACACAGCTTAGATAGCGTTTTTGTGAAGCGCTATCGAAGATGCATTCTAAGATAGCGTATAGTTAAGTCGAGTGCAATTTTTTTTTAAATGAGCTACTATAGCGCATATAAAAGCGTTATTGTAGTAAGCGATTTATAAGCCATTTTTTCATTTTTTTGGAATTATCTTGGATAGCGCATACGAAAACGTTGTGGTAGTAAGCGCGTTATAAGCATTTTTTTTATTTTTTTTATTTTCAGGTTTGACCTCTTTCCTTCTTTTTCTTGACCAAATAAACGCTCTTGTAGGGCTTTTGGAAATTAAACCCAAAACACTTCCCCCCCCCCATTCACTTCACTACTTCCCTCGCTTTGCCCAAATTGACGATTTGCCCTTCCCACTCCCTATCCATCGCGGCTGCCGGCACCACCACCAAATCGATCGATTCACCCGCAGTCCTGAACAACTCCGGCAGCCCACAATCGTCTCTCTCAATGCCATATTCCCAACCCTCGTTCTCCCCTCAAGAGCAACTCCAACGTTCCCCACCCAATGTCGATTTAATCCCTTTGTGTCGAGACGCAGCAATCCACCCATCGCAACTGTCGGCACCACCAATCGACCCCCACGCAGTCCAGAACAACTCCGGCCGGCAGCCCCACAAACGCCGTGTCAAGCTTCTTACTGCCGCCGGTTTTAACCCCTCCAGTTCTCTCTCTAGCAGCAGCAATCGCCTCTCTCCCGGCACCAGTAAGCCCTAATCACTCTCTCGGTTCAACATAATGTCATTAACCAATTTTTTAGGTTTGGTAATTCAATTCCAAGCCATTAAATTGGAACTCCATGACAGTTATTTTGTTTTACAATCACAAATTCAAGGCTTGTATTTGAGTTGCCAAACATGCCTATTTGTGTTAATATCTTTCGTATTGATAGTCTGGACAAATGTAATTGTTATGCCTATTTAAAGAAAATAGGGGCATCAAGTATGCATCCCATGCCTGCTGATCTCCAGTATATTTTATCTCTCTCTCTCTTTTTTTTTTTTTTTAAAAAAAGTGGGGGGTGAAAAGAAGCTTGGGGGTGGGGAGTGAACCTTTTTATCAGAGGGGTGTGCATTCTAGAACTTTAACTCTTTCCGAATTGCTCACCTTTTGAGGGAATGGAAAGGCAAGAAGTTTGGTTATTCTGAATTTGCTTGTTTGATGCCGCGAGTGTTCTAAAATATTTGTAGAATAACCAAATTTAATGAAATATTACCCTGTTTGATAAAATTTATTAATATATAAACCTGTTTGATAATTTTATCTTGGTTCTTTCTGTTGTTGTCTACATAGTTCCTAATCGGACCTATGCCATATGGTTCTTGGATAAGCGGAGCGCTACGATTTCTTATATTATAGATCAGAATATAAATTTACTAAACAATTCTTGATAAGTGCATTTTGTTTAAAGAGGCAATTAATGAGGACTTCTCTTTTTCTGATGACATATGTGAGGAATAAACTATACTGTAAAGTGTTTACTTAGGTAATTGATATCCTTATAAAACAAGTCATTCCACACTAAAGTTTTTCTTATGATAAGAAGGTTTTCTTGTTGAAAACTACAAATTCCTCTTCTCTCTGATTGCATGATGTATATATAAAACATTTCAAACAATAACGTGTTTAGTCTCTGACTTCATATTCTTATTATGACTTGCCAGTGTAACTGGAAAATGACTTAACTTGCACCTAGTTGACTGGAAGGGGTTATTTTCTTTCTTTCCGCCTATTTTGGCTAAAATCTGAAAAACAATAATCTTAAGCAAGTATCTGGAAAATGACTTAACTTGCATTTATATACTTTAATCTGAACATTGTAGCTATTGGGTTTATTTTTGTTGAAGTGGGTTTATTTTTGTTGTGAAAATTATTTGTGTTGATTGGGTTGCCATGTCTAGTTATACCCAAAAAAAAAAAAAAAAATCCTCATTTTAGGAGGAGAGTATAAGCATTTTTAAAGCCAACATTGATGCTAGTTTGTTTCTTTAGGATCTGTTTGTTTCGGTGTATTTGATCCTAGTGTATCCGTTGTTGTTTATTTTTGATTTAGCTTACTTGCAATTATTCAAAAAATGTTATGGTGACATTTATTTGTCATTTAGTTAGCTATGGATCGTAAGTGGATTTTTGCGGACCGGTTATCAAAAGAGTACAAGAACGGAGCGAAAGAGTTCTGTAGTCATGCAGCGAAACATGCTAGTAATCCTGGGTTCATCACATGTCCATGTCGAAAATGTATGAATGTTAAAACAGTCAGTGGTCAGCAACTGTTGTATGAACATTTAATTTTTCATGGTATCGATAAAACATACACCGTCTGGACATATCATGGTGAGGGGAAAGGTCAATGTAGCTCACACCATTTAAGTCCCGACTTTAGTTCTTCAGATAAGATGGATAAGAATATTGGGCCGGGTGGTCGTGATAGAGCATCTAGTCCTGTAACGGATACTCTGTATGTTGTTAATGAAGAATTACGGGACCATCCTGATATGCATGAGAGGTTGAGGGATGATGCTGGGTTACCCTTATGGCGTGGGTGTACAAAGGCAACAAAACTTTCTGCTGTGTTGACTTTGTATAACTTAAAAGCTAGCCACCAGGTTTCTGACATGTTCTTTACAGAATTGTTGCAAGCCGTGAGTGATTTGCTTCCAGATGACAATGTACTCCCTCGTCGAGCATATGATGCTAAACAGATGCTCAAGATAATTGGCTTAACACATGAGAAGATTCACGCTTCTCCTAAAGATTGTATTCTGTACCGGAAAGAGTACGCAGATCTTAGTGAATGTCCTAAGTGCGGTACACAACGTTATAACAAAAAGAATTCTCCTGCCAAGGTTATGTGGTACTTCCCGATAATTCCAAGACTTAGGCGGTTGTATAGCAGCCCGAATGATGCTAAACATTTGATATGGAATCAATATGGGAGAATTAAAGATGGAATGTTAAGACACCCAGCTGATTCTCCTCAATGGAAGAAATTTGATGATAGGTATCCAGAATTTGGCAAAGAGCCAAGAAACTTGTGCTTAGTACTTTCATCGGATGGAATGAATCCTTTTGGGGTTCAAAGCACTAGCCATAGTACATGGCCTGTTGTTCTGATGATCTATAATCTGGCACCTTAGTTGTGTATGAAGCGCCGGTACATGATGCTTTCTACTTTGATATCAGGTCCGAGACAACCCGGTAATGACATTGACGTCTACTTGGCTCCTCTAATTGACGACCTGATGTTATTGTGGCAACAGGGCATTGATGTGTATGATGGGTACAGAAAGGATAATTTCAAATTAAAAGCCATGTTATATGGAACAATCAATGATTTTCCAGCTTATGGGAATCTTTCTGGTTATAGTGTGAAAGGGTGTGAAGCATGTCCTTGGTGTACTGAGGACTCTGATCGTCTTCATTTTGAACATTGTAGGAAATCCGTTTACATGGTACATAGGAGGTGGTTGGAACCAAATCATCGGTACCGAAAAATGACAGAGGCATTCAATGGTGAGGTTGAAGAGCGTAAAGCACCTCGTGTATTGTCAGGTGAGGATGTGTTGAAAAAGGTGGAAAACATCGAGACACAGTTTGGTAAGAATTTTGCAAAGACGGTTCCTACTAAAGGTTGGAAGAAGAAATCATTTTTTTTCCAATTAAGCTATTGGAAAGACTTGTATGTGAGACACTTTATTGATCTCATGCATAATGAAAAAAATGTTTGTGCTAGTATTTTAAATACTTTGCTAGGTGATAAAGAGAAGTCTAAAGATGGGTTAAATTCAAGAAAGGACATGGTTAAACTTGGAATTAGAGGAGAATTAGCGCCTGTGATAGAGGAAGGGAAATCACCATATTTACCACCTGCCGCTCATACATTGTCCAATTATGAGAAAAAGGTCTTACTTGAGACACTTCAGTCAGTTAAGGTCCCAGAGGGGTACTCATCTAACATTCAGAGTTTGGTATCTGAAAATGGGTTGAATTTGACATCTTTGAAGTCTCATGATTACCATGTCATCCTTGAGACTTTACTCCCAATTGCGATTCGCTCAATTTTGCCTGAAAATGTGTGTACCACTATTACAAATCTATGTTGGTTTTTTAAGGCGATGAGTATTAAAGTAATTGATCCTGGAAGGTTATCTCGTTACCAAAAACAAATTGTGGAGACACTTTGTGAGCTTGAGATGTATTTCCCACCTTCTTTCTTTGATATCATGGTCTATTTGACAGTTCACCTGGTTTACGAGGCAAGGATGTGTAGTCCTGGTCGTATGAGATGGATGTATGGTAGTGAGAGGTATATGAGAGTGTTGAAAGGGTATGTGACAACTATGTATCGTCCGGAGGGTTGCATCACAGAACGCTATATAGTGGAAGAAGCATTAGAATATTGGTCTGAGTACATCCCAAATGTCGAATCAATTGGACTTCCAACTACATGTCACACCAGTAGGATCGATGGTGAAGGTGTCACGGGAGGTCAACAAGTTGAGATTACCCTTGAACAACGACGTAGGGTACATTTGTGTATTTTACACAATAGTGTCGATGTGGAACCATTTGTCGAGTTGCACAAGCAAACTATATCACACCAGCATCCAGATAGAGACTTGAATTGGATTCAAGTGGAGCACAACCGTACGTTCATTGATTGGTTCCGTAATCATAATTCAGATAAGCTGCTAATAGAGAATGAGTCAATCTCTGAAAGGGTGAAGTGGTTGTCTAGGGGACCTGATCCACATGTGTTTTCTTATAAATGTTACCTTATAAATGGATACACATTTTACACTAGAGATCATGCTGAGAATAGCACAATGCAGAATAGCGGACTTTCAGTTCTAGGCAACGAAAACGAAAAGTCGGGAACCACATTCTTTGGGCAAATTGTGAAAATTTGGGAAGTCGATTACGTCACATTTCGGGTCCCTGTCTTTGATTGTAGTTGGGTCGATATTCCTAGTGGGGTGCAGGTTAAAAATAATGGTTTCATACGGGTTGATTTGAATAGGGTTGGATTCAAAGATGATTCATTTGTTATGGCAACACAAGCTAAACAGGTGTTCTATGTTTCTGATCCCGTTGATAAAAAGTGGTCTATTGCTGTCTTGTCAAACAAGAGCAACAACAACTACCAAGTTAGTGATCACGTTGATGAATATGTAGATGCTATAGATGACCCTTTTAAAAATATGGTTGATTCTCTCGGTTCGTTTCTCAATGATGATGCTCATGAACCCCTGTACCAGAGACACGATCATCACGAGGGTGAATATGTAGACTTAAATGAGGATGAATTTGTAAATCCAGATTTTTTCAATGTCCAAGGTCATGAACGTGAAACAGCGCCTCAGAAACGAAAAAGAAAAACTAAAGCTACAAAGACTAAAAAGAAAAGTATGATTTTTTTTTTCCCAATATAAAATTGCAGTTTATGTTTTTTATTCTCCTCTTGAAGTATTTGTTCTCTCAATTATATTTACTTTAACTATGTAATAACCGATTTTTATTATTACTTTTTACAGAAACATGACTTCTAGGTCTCGACGTGGTGGTGAGTCTCAAAAAGACGACCCAGCTAGTGGCAGGTATATTATGCTACTCTTTGTTTAAACAAGCAAGTATAAATCATTACTTCATTGTTGTATATGAAATTTGTGAGGTGTATTATGTTGGTGGATTTCTGTGTTGTTTGCATGTTTCTTCAATGATTCAATCAAAATAACCCCACATCAACGTAGTTGCTAATCACAAGTTGGACTGATATTTTGAGCTCTTTAGTTGGTTTGGTTATTTGGTTTGTTTGGCTATCTTGCTGGCATCAAAAAGTAACATCTCTTAATGGTTATTGTTCCCAACTGAACTTTCAGCTTATTTTTCTTTGTTTATCTCTTGTTGGTTAATATCTGGTGGATTGGGGTGTTGAAATAGGTTTTAGGGGACTTGCAAACCTACTTAATTTTAGCAGTTTCTATTTGTTGTAATTTGTTTATGTTTAGTATATCAATAGTAGTTATGCAGTCTTTTGAGTTGTTCTGGAGTAAGAAATTAATCAGGAGTTTTGGATTCAGAGTTTCTTTCATATTACTTGACACCAAAAATCTGTATCCAGACAGATTATACCTTCTGTACCAAAAATGTATTATCTCCTTGTCTAGACCTCCAAACGATGAACCGATTTTTTTGTATGAAAATAGACACATAGATCTTTCCAACGAACTATTTTACGCTTTCTGGAACCACCTAGATAAGTGTTTGGGGTGAAAAATCTCACAGCACTATATCTACATCCTAGAAATAACGACTTGAATTTACATCCTGAAGTGACATCATGAAGTTACATCCTGATGTGACACCTTACATCTTGACTCTACATCTTGACTATACATGTTGACTTTACAACTTGAAGCTTCAACATGCTGAAAACAACTTGAAGCTTCAACATGCTGAAAACAACTTGAAGCTTCAACATGCTGAAGACAACTTGAAGCTTCAACTTGGACCAAGTCAAATCGTGCAACTTGAATAAATTACAGGTCTGTTATCGATCCTATTTTTCAGGAACCACTACCGAATCATGGAGGAATCGTGGACTAGGTCAAAGAGCACATGTCGTTTACCAACACATGCCAAATAAGAAGTCTTCAACGTTTCTCAAAGGATCAACGTTATCTCTTCAACAAACTTCTGAGATTCTAGGGATAGAATAGCTAGTTTGTTATTTATTTTCTAGTATTTAAAGACGGCGTATCACATGTATTCACGAACACTCACTCCCGCTGTGACACTCACGTCCCATACTCTCTTTCTCTCAGTATTTTTCCCTCATTCATTATACCTCCACAAAAGCTTAATAAAATTCCATCATTTGAGGTTTTATGCCGGCGAACAAGTTGTTCAAGGGCTTTCCTCGTTAAATCCTTTGTGTCATACTTCTTGAATTTCAAAGTTCTTTATTCCATTGTACCCTACTTCTTTATATTTTTCCAATTGTCGAAAATTGGCCAAAACAATTTGGCGCCGTCTGTGGGAACTTTGGTCTTTTAGATTGTTAAGAGATTCAAGATGAGCAATACAACAACCGATCAGATTACATCTGGAATTTCAGTAGCAAGTGGGGGCAGATCAGCAATGGGGGCACCTGAAATCCCTTTGGATATCGCCTCCAACTTGACTGCCATGATGCGTGACGTGAGGAATCAGATTCAACTGGAGAATGATACTTCTACCATGCTGATGAATCAAGTCTCCAGGTTGCAGCGTGAGGTGACTACTCTGCAAGGTGGAACATCAGCGGCACAGCAAACCAGCTTCTCTAGCATCTTCCAGTCTGTTGCTCCAAATGTGCCCTCTGACCCATTCTCTCCATACCAACCTAGAAGGCTTGCTTTTGGAAGTGATGCTGCAGGATCATTTGGATTTGGTGGATTCACACCAGCTGCCAACCTGACCACCAATAGCACGATCATCCATCCTGAAACTGTTACTCCAACTTCAACAACATTTTTTACGCCAACTACGGTGGCAGCAGGGAGTCTTAACCCTCAGTTTGATTTTAATTATCTCAATAATTATCAATTCCCTACTGCTAACAATGATGCAGGTAGCCTACGTAGCAGACAAATGCAGGAGCTAAAGGAACTAGTTATGAGTGTGCCAGGGTTGACTCTGCCACACAACCAGGCTTCTCCAACATGTTACAATGAGTCCCGCTTCACTCCAGCCATAGCCAACGTGGTCATACCAAAAAAGTTCAGTCCACCCCACATGAAGCAGTATGATGGGACAACTGATCCAGCGGAGTATGTTGCATTGTATCAGGAGAAGATGTATGTGGTCCACATTCCACCCCAGTTCAAGGAAGCATGCTTTTGCAGGGGTTTTGGTTCAACTCTTACAGGAGCAGCTTTGAGATGGCTCATTAGCCAACCTTTGGGTTCTATTGGATCATATGCTCAGCTTATCAACTTGTTCACTAATCAGTTTTCATGTAACAGGGTGTTTGAGAAACTGACGAGTGATCTATACAGGGTGGTCCAGCAACCTGATGAGCTACTTAAAGATTACCTGAGCAGGTTCAACAGGGATGCGGTGAACATCTCCAACCTGGACACTGTAACTGCAATTGAAGCCTTCAGGATGGGGCTCAAGAAGGACTCTCCTTATTATGATGACTTAGTCAAGACACCTTGCAAGAGGCTGGATGAAATCAGAACCAGAGCATCTAGATTCATCAGGTTGGAAGAAGATAGGCTTATGCAGGATTACTAATCAATAGGTTGGAAAGGGGGCATGCTGGATGTCAACTATAGATGGTACCAGAATTCCTAGAAGTTAGAATGCAGTGCATCTCAAGCTGTACTTCATGTAAGTTATAGCTTATCAATTTAATTCAGAAAATCAGGTATGCATTTACATTGCTTTATTTCAATTATGTTGTTTCAATTTGATTTATCTTCATCAAACGCCTACTGACTTAAGCATCGGAGGGGTGTTAGCCAAGCTAACACCCAACCCTAACATGTTTCTACTTTGCGAGGAAACTCAAATTCTCAATTCAGGTCAAGATGTTTACATGTTGATCCAAGTTTTCTAGATGTTACATGTTGATCCAAGATGTTACATGTTGATCAAAATATTCAAAGATGTTCACATGAGTCAGAATTCAAGGCCAACATGCAAAGTCAAAGTACAATTCCATCAAAGGCATAAGGTTTTACACCTTTCAAAGGTTTAAAGGTTTTACACCTTTCTTATGTGTTTAAGGTTTCTACACCTTCGCCCGTGCGCACGATTTTCATGTTTTAGTTAAGTTGTAGGTGGGCAAATGTGTCATGTACATATTGATTACCTTCTTGCACTTAATTAAAATTATGAACTCAAGTTGAAATCACTGGTTGTAGCATTTACATGTTACCAAACGAACACAGGGTTTAAAAGATAAACATCTTTTCATAATGATTCCCAACTTGTAACATCAACATGTTACCAACCATTATTTACATCGCTACTATTCAATTGTTCCAAAACTATTCTAAGTTGTAACATCAACATGTTACCCTTAAAATCCTAACCGTACGACCAGTCTATTATCAAAATACCAAAAATGATCAAATACACTGATCCTAAAACGGGAAACATCCATAAGTTTTAACCATGCTATCACAAGACATGGTTCAAACAAATTTACAACCTAACATGTCCAAACAGACATGTTGCAAACAAATAAAAACTGTCTTTAAGACAATCACCAAAATATTATATTCTTCGTCTTTCTCTTTGTTTTTTGCAGGGTCAATTGTATCTTGGAGCTTATATCACCTACATCGACTGTTATGGAAATTTCTTGAATTTCTATGCCCACTCAATTCAAAAAATTTGGGGGCAATTGTTTGGGGTGAAAAATCTCACAGCACTATATCTACATCCTGGAAATAACGACTTGAATTTACATCCTGACGTGACATCATGAAGTTACATCCTGATGTGACACCTTACATCTTGACTCTACATCTTGACTATACATGTTGACTTTACAACTTGAAGCTTCAACATGCTGAAAACAACTTGAAGCTTCAACATGCTGAAGACAACTTGAAGCTTCAACTTGGACCAAGTCAAATCGTGCAACTTGAATAAATTACAGGTCTGTTATCGATCCTATTTTTCAGGAACCACTACCGAATCATGGAGGAATCGTGGACTAGGTCAAAGAGCACATGTCGTTTACCAACACATGCCAAATAAGAAGTCTTCAACGTTTCTCAAAGGATCAACGTTATCTCTTCAACAAACTTCCGAGATTCTAGGGATAGAATAGCTAGTTTGTTATTTATTTTCTAGTATTTAAAGAGGGCGTATCACATGTATTCACGAACACTCACTCCCGCTGTGACACTCACGTCCCATACTCTCTTTCTCTCAGTATTTTTCCCTCATTCATTATACCTTCACAAAAGCTTAATAAAATTCCATCATTTGAGGTTTTATGCCGGCGAACAAGTTGTTCAAGGGCTTTCCTCGTTAAATCCTTTGTGTCATACTTCTTGAATTTCAAAGTTCTTTATTCCATTGTACCCTACTTCTTTATATTTTTCCAATTGTCGAAAATTGGCCAAAACAATAAGAACAGTTAATTCTTCAAAGTTGGCAGAAAATCTGGTTCTGCAAATCCAAAAATCTGTATCCAGACAGATTATACCTTCTGTACTAAAAATGTATTATCTCCTTGTCTAGACCTCCAAACGACGAACCAATTTTTTTGTATGAAAATAAACACATAGATCTTTCCAACGAACTATTTTACGCCTTCTGGAACCTCCTAGATCAGAACAGTTAATTCTTCAAAGTTGGCAGAAAATCTGGTTCTGCATATCCAAAAATCTGTATCCAGACAGATTATACCTTCTGTACCAAAAATGTATTATCTCCTTGTCTAGACCTCCAAACGACGAACCGATTTTTTTGTATGAAAATAGACACATAGATCTTTCAAGATCTGCATAGTTGGTAAGAGATAAGCATGTTTGATATAAGCCTGTTGGCTGTTTATTTTTTTCAAGATCTGCATAGTTGCATCATTGACCCGTAGCAATCAGCTTGTTCTGTTTGCTATAATAGAATTAGATGTCACTGGGAGATTTAATTTTTTTCTTGTTGGCTCTCTTTACATGTGCACAAACATAGTACTCGAGGCGGAGGCACCTCTGGTAATAGTGATCGGGACAACGATGTTCATAGTGGGAGCCAAGGCGGAGGCACCACCGATAATAGTGAGATCTCTCATCCTCTAGGCCGAGGAATAGTAAGTATGCTCAAAGTAAAAAAAAAACTGAAGTAGGGGAATATTGGTAGAGGTAAATTGGAATGAGCTAGGCCAGCCGATTGGTAAGGAGTCAGTGACTCTTGCACATTATGTTGGGTCTACTGCTAGGAGGATGTTCCCAATCACTATTTCTGATTTTCGCAAGAAGGAGTTGGCTAAGTATAAGGAAACATTTTGGGATGAGATTGTGGTATAATATGATTATTTAAATTGTCAAGTTTAATTTATACTTCAATCTAAATTATCTATGTTTCATATGTTTAAATCTATGTTGCAGGCGACTTTCAAAGGGTTGGATGAAAGTCATAAGAAGGCTATCATTTCTCGTGCCGGTTGCGCTCACAGGATGTTTAGGACAAGGTTGAGAAATCTTGCTAGAGATGATGATGGTAACTACTCACCACAGCCACCAAATTTGTATCGACATCTGGAAACGGTGTCTCCACATTGGAATGAGTTTATAAAACAAGCATTAAAGGAAGAATTCGTGGTATGTTTAATGTTATATCAAATGTGAAACTGAAATTGTCGTTTTATTTTAAATAAAAAAGTGACAAGTTCAGTAAAATTGTAGGAGAAAAGCAAGAAAAATAAAGAGAGAGCAGAAGCAATGGAGGCGGGATATAAGAGTGCTTGTGTTGGTTATGCCCGTCTTAGGGAGAAGATTGTAAGTGCATATAATGAACTTGAGTTTTTTTTTTTTTAAATGAAAAACATTCCTAAATATTCGAGGTTATGATGGTTAATGCAGATTGCAAAGAGAATTCAGAATGGAGAAGAGAATCCAGTTGTGACTCGACCCGGACAAATGCTGACGGAGTTGTTGATGATCCAGAAGCATTGAGAGTGCTTGAGGATGTGGTAATTATTTTTTGAAAAATCTTCCCCTGTTTTCCCCCTGTTCCCCCCCCCCCCTGCTTTCCCCCTGTTTTTCCCTGTGTTGGTGTGTGAGGAGGGGGAGCTGATATAGTCTGCTACAATGTCTCCCTTGCATTTCTTGATTTCATTCC
This sequence comes from Campanula takesimana, assembly GCA_026119855.1. NCBI lineage: Eukaryota > Viridiplantae > Streptophyta > Magnoliopsida > Asterales > Campanulaceae > Campanula > Campanula takesimana. Next base: position 958,763 of record JAOWBW010000242.1, read on the forward strand.
AAATGTGTAGTGTCTTAAAACACAATGGAGTTAGTTACTCTGAAGTTTGGATTCGTATTTGTGGTCCAATACTTTCTTCAAATTCTGAAAATAGTATTTATACTTATTTTTTGTTTATCAGGCTCATATAGCTAACACTCTGGGTGAAGATGAGAATACAGATATTGGCACAAAGGATTTGCTTGCTCGAGCCATACCCTTGGAGTACCCTGGACGCGTAAGGGGTTATGGTTGGGGCGTCACCAAAACGTCATTACAGTCGGCACACAGCGAATCTGAATTCGCTTTGTTCAAAAAGAAATTTTATTCTTTAGAAAAAGAGGTTGAAAAGATGAAAGGCAAGTTCTTTCGCGAGCCGTCATCGGGAGGATCGAGCCATATGGATAATTTTGAGATAGATGATTGTGCCGATCGAGATGATCATGATGATTTTCGTGGAAATGGTGATCCACATGTAGACCTTCCTGAGGTAAATTTTTTTTTACACTTGTGTTTTGGACCATCTTTTTTTAGTTTTTTAGAAATTGATGTTCGTTTTCTGTTTTCACTATTTGTATTTTGATTTGATAATTCGTGGTCAGGGACCGGTCGAGTGTTATTTATATCTTGAGCCACCACAAAGATATGTTGGGAAAGGGATCTTGCACAATCGCCCTAACGAAACGTGTCATGATGTTCGCCTCAAAGATGGTTATGTGAAAGTTCAATTTGAGGTGGCGGTTGAAGAGGAAAAAGATACAGCCCTACCACTTCCATGTGACGAAGCAACAACTGTTGGAGAAGCTCCTGGGTATTTTCTTCCATGGCAAAAAAAGTTGGTGTCTTTGACGAAACTGGTAAATTGTTACTACTATATTTGAAAAGGCTGAAAATGAAAAATCAATCAAATTTTGTCTTTGAATGTATTTTGTTCATTTAATTATGTCTAAATTAAAAAATTTGTAGATCTTGAAGCCTAAGAACATGGATATTGGGAAAAGAAAGCTTCACAAGGAAGCTGATCAGATTGAAACGGGAAAGAAAAAGGAGAGAACATTAGAGTCCACTGGTGGAGCGCTACAGAGACCACTTGGTTATCCCATTGCTGGGGATTCTGAGCACAATGATGTCATCATGCTCCTTCTACGTAATGTCATTCACATGGAAATTTTCAACAACATTGAAGTTCCCATACATTCATATTTTGATGGACAGTCTTGGACTGATCAAATCGGATGGGAGAACATTAAGGAGATTCTCAATGACCAGTTGCTAAGTGCCTCTTCTATTGTCTTCTATATAAGGTAAATTTACTACTACTACTTAAATATGTTGGTTTTCATATTTACTATATATTTTCTTTATCTATTATATACTCATATAGTTTGTTTTAATAAAAGGTATTTGGGTGATGTTTATCTTTCCAACAATCCTGAAGCAGCTGTGAAGTTCTCTTTCGCTTCTCCCCATTCGTTTTCTCCTCTAGTAGATATGCCTGCCGCGTCCAATTATTTGGCTGATTGTATGCTTTTGCATGATGGAGCGGACCACCTTATTTTAATACCTTATAATTTGGGGTAAGTTAATTAAATATATTACGCATTTTTATGCTTAGTAAATATAAATTTATTTGAACTCTTTCAAATATGATACATGGATCATTGGGTATTGGTTGCCATCAATACCAAGACAGAGAACATATATTATATGGATCCAGCTGAAAAAGGAAAAATTTCAACAAATGATAAGTTGAAACATCTTGTTGAAAAGTAACGCGTTCCCTTTTAAACTTTCCTTTAATGAAAACTAGAATTATACATTTAAATATTCTTGACATGTTTATTTCATCTTTTTATAGTGGTCTGAGAGCTTTTCGGATCCATAAGAATAATACCAAGAAGGCCTTCAACAACTTTAAATGGAATAACATTCAGGTAATTTACATTACAACTTGTCGATAGAGTAGAAATGAATTCATATTTTAGATTTTGTTTTTTAATACAAACATCAATTGTTATTGATAGTGCCCGAAGCAACCTCAACGTGATGGAATTCATTGTGGCTACTATGTTGGATGCTACATTGAGAGTATATTGCTCGTTGGTGAAACAAGTATCCCTCCCTATGTAAGTAAATAGCTCATATTCATCTCTCACTTCTTTTTCTAGCTTTCAATAACTCAATAAGGGTAGAATTGTATTTTGACCCATGTCCTCCGACCTCCATTATAATGTTTCTTGACTTGTCAATTTAGGGACGGAGGGAGTAAAAATTACTACTCTTGTTAATTTAGGGACGGAGAGAGTAAAAATTACTACTCTTGTTAATTTAGGGACGGAGGGAGTAAAAAGTTTTTTACTACTCTTGTTAATTTATGACAATCTTTCACTCGTAGACTTTCTTGGAACCTGTCAGTAGAATTATATTAAAACGATAGAGAGGCGTAAGAGCATATATATACATTTCTATGTGGTTATTGCAATATATGGTAGTATTCTTTGCAGTTTCTAATACATGTCTTGTATTTTTTGGCACAGTTTGTCCATACATATCGAATCAAGAGTTATTCTCCGAGCAAAATGCACACTTTCCGATATAATTGGGCAGGATACTTGTATAACCGATTTATTAAGGCGAAGCTGGCACCGGAGAAGTAGAAAATAGGTATAACAAATTTAAGTATTTTAGTTCTAGCTATTGTTGAATAGTATGATCGAGTTAGATCTAACTATATATTGTGGATGATTGTAAATGTTATTAATTATTGGTGTATGCAATCAAATGTTGATGGTTATTGTTGAATGAAAAGTTGGCTAGTTCGTATTATTATTTTTTTAAATTTCATTTTCTGGTATTAAATTATAATTTGCAATATATAAAAAAAAAATGACACGGACTTACATAGCGTTTTTGATGCGCTATCCAAGTATTTCATAAAAAAATGTGATCATTCTTCGATAGCGTTTCGGATGCGCTATGTTAATGTCGATTTTTTTTAAACATGGACCTTTGATAGCGCTTATTAAGCGCTATAGTAGTTAGTTTCTGAAAATTAAAAAAGTCCATACAACAACGCTTCTGGATGCACTAACGTAGTATACGCTATTGTAGATCACTCTCTTAGATAGCGCATAACAAGCTCTATGCAAGCTTACATAGCGGACGCTTGCATAGCGCTTTATGCGCTATGTAAGGCCTAAAAAAAACGTTGTCTAAGCCTAAATCTGTACTAGTGTATTGAAGAGAATATTATAGTGAATTGATCTCACTGTTATCAATAGTGGGGGTGGATGTAAGAGAAGGGTTTTGCCTCTAAACCACTTGAAAATACTGTGTACACTCTTGTCCATACACTTACACACATACTGCACATTGTTCTTTTCATTCTTTATCTTTTTTATATTTCGCTGATAATTATATGTATTCATTATTTCTCAACAGCTAACCCAAAGTGTTAGATGTCCAAGTTTTAATTAATATGTTCAATTAGTTTAACAGGGCCTTTCAATTGGCATCAGAGCTTAGATACACCATAAAGAGTCTAACAACTTGTGAAAGGTCCATTCAACCCACCATATGCCTCAACCAAGAAGAAACAATGAAAAGGACATTCCACACATAGATGACTGTGGATCATTCGAGATCTATTCCTCAAAAATTAAAACATATCTAGATGCTAATAGCATATGAAACTGGTATGTCTTAGAAAATGAAGTTGAACCACCTACTCAAGCTGAAGTTAATGGAGTAGATAGTAAAATTAAATCTCCTAAAAATTGTACTGATGCTCAAAGACAATTAATGACTGCAAACCTGAAAGTGAAAAACATTCTGCAGAAAAGTGTAAATGATTCCCTAGCTCAAGAAATAGCTAAAGTTAAAAGTGCTAAAGCTGCATGAGAATTAATAAACACTAAGTTCACTAAACACACAAGTGTAAGAACACAGAATCTATGCAACTTACTCAAACAACTGGACAACTTCAAATTCTACCCTGGAGAAAAGGTGAGTGCTGCAAGACCAAGATTTGAATATCTTGTTAGAGCCATTTCAGACTATGGCAAATTTTTTGATCAATCTAACTTATGTCTAAAAATCTACTCTAATCTCCCTCAAGAGTATGAGAAAGTGGCTTTACCGTGAATTGTTAGAGAACAATAATTAGTGCAGTGGAGAAGGCGTGGGTCCAATAGTGGCGCGGCATGGAAGAATGGGTGAGGAGACACAGACCAGTTTCGACAATGTGATGATAACGGCGCTCAGAGTATCCGTTGTGTTCTGGAGTGTGGGGAGGGGAGGTGAGATGTTGGATGCCATGAGTGGCGAGGAGAGGACGTGTTGGTCCCAAAGGGAAACAAGGGTATGGAAAATAGCTAGAGGGGGGGGTGAATAGCTGTTTTAAAATTCTTTTCGAACCCTTGATAAACTCAAATGCAAATGCGCACTTTATCAAATAAGCGTTATGAAATGTGCCTAAGTGAGTGAGTGAAATGCACAGCGGAATTTAGTTAAGTAAATAGGCGCAAAGTGTGATAAAGGGGGCGCACACACACTCTAAGTATTTTGGCTCAAAGTGATTGAAATAAGGAACTAAGGCAAATGATATAACAAACACAACACAATTCAATCCAATCAATCTACAATGAGTAAACAAGCAAATAGTGAGTGAAGATAATAACTTGAAAGTAAATGACAAGTAATTAATACGCGCTATTTGGAGAGGTTCGATCAATGAAAGATCTACGTCCTCTACCAAGATAGTTAGTTTTGGATTTCTAATGAAGATCTTATATTATGAGAGAGTGTTACAAATTACAACATTTGAGCTTATACACTAACTCAAGATCTAATATTCTATGAAAGAACAAATCCTAGACAAAACCATATATCTCTTAAAAAATGATCTAAGTGATCAAACTTAAAGAGGTGCGTGTGTGTTCTTAGTTTTAAGGCTCTTTAGATCTATGAGATTTAGAGCACAATAAAACTAAAGTGTTTTTGCTTGAGGATCTGGGCTAAGGATGAAGGTATGAAGATGTTCTTGAGAATTCTGGAAAAACAAAGGCAATCTTCAAATCTTCAACAAATGCTTGAGAGAGAAATTCAGAGATTCTTAGCAACTTCAAAACGTTTGAAGTTATGGGGTATTTATAGTAGAGCCCCAAAAACTAGCCGTTGGAAATCCCTTGTGGATAAGATCAAAGGACAGATGTGCTGTCGCTCATTGAGTGGAGCACGTGTCCTTATATAGCCATTAGACACATAACACAAATATGACCGTTATGGACAGGTGTCCTTAGATGCGGGTGCATACTTGTTATTTAACCACCGTTGGATCATTGGCGTAGTTTGAATTCCTTCAAGTCTTCAATAAATCACCAAGTGTTGATTTTAATCAATGAGGCACGTTTGAGGAAAGAGGCGCGCGTGAGCCAAGGGGCGCATAACTTGTGCGCGCGCCTGATGGGGCGCGTGGCTGTAAGTATCCCGCACCGCGCGGAAACACGACGAGTATGGGGGCGAAACGGCAAACACGATTATCATGCAAAACATAACGGAGTCGCCAGATTTGTTAATTATTTAACCCAACAAATGGAAAGGTTAGAGATTCTATTAGTTCGGAGGTCAGGTTATGCCTTTGGAAGAGTTTTACGTCACCCAAGTCTCCTCGGATAGGACCGAGTCTCCCTAACGTTAGTTAACAAAGTGCATGTGTGTGTGTGTATTTCAAAGATGGGAGAAACTGACTTTTAACAAAACTGGTTAATTATTTAACAGAAAAGGGTTATTTTGCAAACATTCTGACCATAAAGGGAAGAAGCTGGAAAATGCACTCCCCGACCAAAGTAGCCATACGGATGGGGAGGGCATTCCAGGGATCTTTGACAGTTTATCAGAAAACTGTCCAGTTTCAGGCAAAACAGAGTGTTCATGCTGAAACTGGACTGACATGATCATTTTCAGTTATTTTCTTAAACAAAAACATGGATTAAATCATCCCTATATCATTGATCACTAGTTGGACACCAAAAACAAAGGTTTTGGGTGTGATCAAGATAGTCATTGGGGAAATTTAAGAAAAAGGTGATGAACATGCCCTTTGGGCTAAAATGACCATTTGATGAGTAAAGATTGAAACTTTACCGTCAAAATGGACTTATGATGCAAGATTAAACCTTTAGGGATAAAAATGTAACTTAAAGATTGAATCTTTATGTCCCAAACTTGGGGATTTTAGGCAAGATCATGGTTGGGAAGATAAAGATTGAAACTTTATCTCCCAATCATGATCATCATGGCCAAACAAGAACAATATTAATAAAAAATTTAACAAATCATGATTATATATAGCAATAATATAGTATCTTGAGAGGACAAGACTTGTAATATATATATATATATATATATATATATATATATAGTGCTTGAATGGACAAGACTTGCAATTTAATGTAAAGGCTTGAAAGTAAATTGCATCAAAGTAAAGACACAATGACATAAAATGATAACAAGCCTTAGGTTATCCTTTGGTTTAGAACCCACAATCATGCATAGAACATGAAGGGCACCATGGATCAAGGCTTGGTTCCAATTAATATAATTTTCAAGAAACATAAAGACATAAGGTAAATAAATAAAAGGAAAATAGAATGAGATAAAGAGAAGATGGGGGAGAAGGAGGCCTCACCACTCTTTGGTTCTAAGCCTATCTTCTTTCACTCCTTTCACTCAAATGTGTTTATCACTCCTATCAGCTCTCAATTCTGTAGAGCTTTTCCTCTAAAACTGTTTTCTCCCCCCCTGAAATGATCAGCCTAGGGTTCAATTTATAGGGACTGAGGGTGCCCAAACCAGCTGTACGGCTAGGTCCCTCAGGTACCCAAACCATCCGTACGGCTCAGTCTGGCGAGCTTCAGGATTTTTCTAAGGTTTATTCCAGAACAGTCCTGGAATGTTTGGTTTATCCTAATGAGGTCCTGGCCCATCAGTTTATCCCTGAATGGCACCAAGAATTCCTCTAAAGTTGGTCAATTTCAGATTGGGGTACTTACAGAGCCCCTCGGCAACATCGCTTTTGAAGAAAGCGGGGTTGTTGACACAATAAGCATCCCAATCTGATGGGAGGACGGCTTGGCCGATTTGGTTCTATGGCTAGACCTAGAGGTATATGATTCCTACGTATCCCACTAGTGGGGAATCAAGCCTAACATAGTTCGGGTGAGAGAGTTTAAGGCTACTCAAACCTATAAGCATCCCAATCCGATGGGAGGACGGCTTGGCCAATTTGGTTCTATGGCTGGACCTAGAAGTATAGGATTCCTACGTATCCCCTCGTGGGGAATCAAGCCTAACGTAGTTCGGGTGAGAGAGTTTAAGGCTACTCAAACCTATAATCATCCCAATCCGATGGGAGGACGGCTTGGCCGATTTGGTTCTATGGCTGGACCTAGAAGTATAGGATTCCTACGTATCCCCTCGTGGGGAATCAAGCCTAACGTAGTTCGGGTGAGAGAGTTTAAGGCTACTCAAACCTATGGAACTTAATCCTTAATTTTCATCCTGGGGGCACGACCAAGACTTTCACAATTTTCATATTTCATCCTGGGCGCACGACCAGGACATTCACAATTTTCATATTTCGTCCTGGGCGCACGACCAGGACTTTCACAGTTTTCAAACTCCTAATCTGGACTTACGAAGGACTGCCGACAACTCCTTACAAATCAAATGGGCTTACGTCACGCCGGACTGCCCGCGCAACCAAATGGTTTGACTCTTACTTGGTCATCCTAAACGCTTCGGTCAACTTTAACTCACGGGAGGTTGACGGAGAAACTGGGACAAGGACTAGCCTAAAAGTGTCCACTTCGTGTCGAGGCTTGGATTTGGTCAACACTACTCTATGGCACGGTTGACACGTTTTCTTGATACCGGGAAAAGCCTAGGGGCGACCCTTAAGGTACATTATTGGACGCAAAAGTCTAAGGTTTTGGAAAATCATTATTTTTACACACCCTCAAATGCCCATGCAATTTGAAAGGGGACAACACAAAATTCAAGATACACCCTCAAATGCCCAACGCGATTTGAAAGGGGACGGACCAAAACATAACACACCCTCAAATGTCCGACGCGATTTGAAAGGGGGACAACGCAATATTCAAAATACAACCTCAAATGCCCAACGCGATTTGAAAGGGAAAAAACACCATTTTTTTCCCAAAACACACCCTCAAGTGCCCGACGCGACTTGAAAGGGGGACGACACAATATTCAAAATACACCCTCAAATGCCCAACACGATTTGAAAGGGAAAAAACACAATTTTTTCACAAAACACACCCTCAAGTGCCCGACGCGACTTGAATGGGGAAAAACACATCTTTTATCAAAAGCATGATGCCAAAAGGGAAAATTTCCAAAGTGTTCATTCCTCAAGGTGAATCTTTTAATGAAGCATGTCAGTCAAATTTTGATTTTAACTTAACCTTGAGGTTTGTTATGCATAAAGTCCTTTGGAGCTTTGTCCATTTCTTAAGAGCGATCGGGAGTAGAAAACCCTTTTGTCGTCGATATTGGGGTAGCCCCATGTCCTTGTAGTCATCAATGTTGGGGTAGCCCCATGTCCTTGTTGGCGTCGATGGTGGCATAGCCCCATGTCTTTGTCGGTGTCGATGGCGGAGTAGCCCCAATATCATCTTTTGACCTTTGGAATGAGGTTAGGAACCCATCTCTTATTCATGACGCACCCTTTCTTTTGCCTAGGCCGCCCTTGCGGGTTTTCAACCTAGCGGGTTACTTTTTTGCGTCTTTCATGGCACACCCTGTTTTTTGCCTAGGCCTCCCCTGCATGTTTTCAACCTAGCGGCTAGTTTTTTGGTGCCTTTCTTTCTATTTTTCTCTTTTTTTTTTCATGAGTAATCCAGCCGACTCGACGGGACGGGGACTCAATATATGTTTTTGGAGGAAACATGCAAGGGCCTTTATTTAGGCAGGAGAGAGTCCCTTTATGTTGATGAACAATTTATCATGAAACGGGAGGAAGCCCTTGCTTGACAGAATACAAGTGTTTAGCTCTTTCCTAAGATGTAGAGAAGAAGACTCGTTGAAACATTTGAAATTGGCCTCAGTTAATATCATCAAAATGATTGCTGGAATGGACCATGTTCATTATTAAGTCAAGATTATAACAAGCAATTAGCCTTAACATGTGCAAATGCTGTGATCAATTGAGATTAAGATTCAATCAATGGCAAGATAAAAATGCGTTCAGGAGAATTGGTCATTATCTGGGAAATTGGTCATTGATGGGACCAAGGGAAGAGAACCGGGTCATTTTGGGAGAACCGAGATTTGATGGATTCATTTCATGCTATGACCGGACCTGAAGGTTGCCTACGTTCCCCTCAATGTGAGGAGCTCAGGTCGCCGTAGTTCGGCCATGAGGCCGTCTTTTGCTGAAGTTGGCTTTCTTTTGTTGTTGTCTCGGAGGACGTTGTTGCTCACTTTGCTTTAGGTGAACTCCTTGAGATGGACCTCTTAGGGTGAACTCTCTTTGGTGTGAACTCCTTTTGAGGCAAACTTTGTTTTCACCATTTCTTTCCCTTCTTTCCATACATTCATTTCCTTTCCCTCTTCCCTCTTTTTTTTTTTTTTTTTTTTTTTTAAGGGAGGAGGTAAACATTAGCCCCAACTTGCTATCTTGGGCATTGGCTTTCCTACAGCCCTTTATCGATTCTAGCTTTGATTTTGACGATCCGGGAATTGGTTGCGCACGTGCAATCACGGTTGAATCTTGGTGGTTGAGCAACAACGTCCTCACATTTTCACAGTCTCGGGATGCCTTTGATGTGCATCAGGAATTTGTCTCAGAAAGGTGTATCGGGTTGTGTATCGGGGAAGTGTATGAGGGAAGACTTGCCATTAATGATTTCTTCATGCCAATTGATCACAACATTTATTCACATCAAGATTAATTGTTTGCATTTAGCATTTTCATTCGTGTTAGGTCCATTCGTCCTTAATGAGTCGTCATTGACTAGTATGCTTAGAAGTCAATTCATCATTTTAGGGACGTAGCAATCAATTGATCATAACAAGCAAGGCAATTTCAAGAGTAAATGTATATTGCAAATAATGTCTCAAGTCTAGAGAGAAGAGAATGAAAATGACTCTTTTATTGAGATAACTTTGTACATACATGTCCAAGTACGGACCTTTGTAAAAATAAAAAGACGCAGTCCGGGACGGACTTTGATGAAAGTCTATATCCTACGAGGCTGGAAGACTCATCACTCTTTTTTTTTTCTTTTTTTTTTTTGGGAATCGGTTCCTATAAAGTGTGATGGTCCATTTTCTTCCTCAATTGTTGGAGGGGTTGTCGGCGGCACATTCCATGTCTTCCACGAGGAACTCGGGCTCTGTGTCATCGGGAAAGATGTCGCGAGGCTTCCATTTGGCTTGGCATTGCAATTACCGAGTTTGTCTTTGGCTATCTCCTTTTGGCGACTTCCTTTCGAGGTGCGTAACCTCATGCATGGAATTCGGCGAGGGTATGATTCTCCATTTGATGTACCCACCCTTGGGCTTTCGAAGCATGGGCCTCTCCTTGTGGGAGGTGTCCCAACTTGTTTTGATCTTCTTGTTCATGTGGGCACCAATTCGGATGTGGGCTCCTTGGTCTATGTTTCCGGTGGACAAGACCACAAAGGACTTTAGCATTTAAACCTCAAGGTGAAATTATAACCACGATTTGAGAGGAACGCCTCATTAGCGGATTAGCCTGTTAGAAAAGAGTTGACCTTTTATTTTAAGAAAACTCGATCTCCATTTTTATTTTTTTTTGAATGAGGATTGACACACACATTTTTTATTTGAGCAAAAGACTCACACATTTTTTTTTCTTTTTATAAGGATTGACACACACACATTCTTTTATTTGAGTAAAAGACTCACACACATTTTTTATGTAAACTTTTGACAATGTAGTAATGATAATAATAATTTCATTAAGGAAATTGACAATGGATTCAAAAGGGTCACCACATAGCACTAACCGGGGAGTCAAGATTCTAACTAGACCTAACAGACATCTTAACTGACTTTTCCTAAAGGCTTATTACACATTCTAACAGTGGACTTTGACCTTTCCTGAGGGGAGGTCGGTGGAAGGGGTTTTAAGATTTTGCTCTCTGTTACGGTGACCACAACACCATCAATTTCCCAACCCGGGGCATTTAGCCCTACAGACATTTTCCGTTCCCTTGACCCTTTGGCTTTGCTAAATTTTTCAACCTTCCCGAAACTGGCTCTCCTACTTTGGGGTTGGTGACTCCGTCAACCACGGTCTCTTTCTCTTGGGGTGGATACCACTCCATTTGTTGATCCTTGGAGAAGTCACAGGATTAGATCTTTCGATCCCAAGCACGTTGACACTCGGGCTGTTGGCTGTGACGGAGGCATGAGGGGGTTCAAGCTTTCCTTCCCCAATCAAACCCAGAATGATACGTTTCACAGTAGGGTACTCGTCGGTATTGTGTCTATGGTAACTGTGGAAGACACACTTCTTGTTAACATCGAGATACTTCTCAGGGTTTTTGGGTTGGAAGTTGACAAGAGGCTTTGCGAGGCCTTGCTTAACCAATCTCTCAAATACCTTGCTTATAGGCATTCCGAAATCCTCAAACCTTATGAAACGGGGTCTGGATTGGCGTTTGGCTCTTCTTCCATTGTTGGTCGGAGCGCGGCGGGGATGAGAATCATTACTATTCAATGAAAAGGGGTGCTCATTGAGTGTCCATTCATACTGAACTTCCATTTGCTTGTCCTTCCCAATAGATGATTGAGAGGATCCTGCGGGGGTGGAGGGGTGTAGGCATATCCATAACCCTGGTTGTTCGCATGAATGTACCTCGGAGGTGCGTAATGAACTTGTGGTCCAAAAGGTCTCTGACCGTAGAAATGATACGGGTCACCTCAGAATCCAGTGGTTGGCCAATTATCCACATATGGTGACTGAGTTCTTGGGATTTGATTGGCGACCTTAAACTGAGAGGGAGTATAATTGGGAAGACCTCGTGGGAGTGATGGTCGAAGCATGATCGGTGTGAATGGTGAGACATGGGTGTTTATGGGAGGCAACCTAAAGGGAATGTTAGATCCGGGGTAAGGCGGAGTGTATGAAGCTTGAGTGGGAGGCAAGCTTTGAGTGGTGACGTGTTGAAATGGAGAGTGAGGGGATTTGACATTTTCGCAAGGTTGAGGGGGTGGAGTTTGGTTGTGACTTGGAGGTTGGGTGGTTTCGACCCCTTCCTCATGGTCGGAAACCTCAACGAAGGACCCGTCCGTCTGAAACAAAACCTTAACGCCTTTTCGTCTCATTGACCCGACAAACCGGTCTCGTGCTTCCTCGTAGTGTTTCCTGGTAATCTCTTCCCGAGCCCTGGAGGCTTCCAAAGCTTGGAGCAACTCTTCTTTGGTTGGGCTGGTCTGACCATTTGCGGCATTGCTTTCCCAACTATTTTCCTCTGAGCCGGTCATTCCAAGGTTCCGGCGTGGAGGGATTGTAGCGGCTGAGGAACCCTCGGACTCAACGCGGAACAGGCGGTGACACAGTGCTCTTTTCCACTTCATTCTCGCTGCAGCAGAGACAGAATGCAACTTAGGCTCAGGTAATCATTGGGTGGATGCTCATGCTACAAATGGGACACGACTGCTAGGCTTAGACCTATAGGTGAAAGGTGAACGGGATCAAATGGGATCTCGAATCCATGGTTGTAGCCGACTTCTTGGAGGGCAACGGGGGATTCATTCAAAGACTTGACCGGCTCCTTAGAAGATAACGGGGATCCTCCCAAGGACTTGACTTCCTAGGGGACTACTCCTAGGGATTTGACGAGAATCTCAAAAAGGGGACCTAGGGGTTTAACGAAAATCTCAACAGGGACCTAGGGGACAACGCCTAAGGGTTTAACGAACATCTAGGAGGATAACGGGGATCTATCCAAAGATTTCACCGGCTTCTTGGAGGATAACTGGGATCCTACCAAAGATTTAACGGGTGCCTTAACGTAGGTCTTGGAGGATAATGGGGATCCGTCCAAAGACTTAACGATATGCCTTAACGTAGGTCTTGGAGGATAACGGGGATCCGTCCAAAGACTTAACGATATGCCTTAACGTAGGTCTTGGAGGATAACAGGGATCCGTCCAAAGACTTAACGAAATGCCTTAACGTAGGTCTTGGAGAATAACGGGGATCCGTCCAAAGACTTAACGAAATGCCTTAACGCAGGTCTTGGAAGATAACGGGGATCCGTCCAAAGACTTAACGAAATGCCTTAACGCAGGTCTTGGAGGATAACGGGGATCCGTCCAAAGACTTAACGAAATGCCTTAACGGAGGTCTTGGAGGATAACGGGGATCCGTCCAAAGACATAACGAAATGCCTTAACGGAGGTCTTGGAGGATAACGAGGATCCGTCCAAAGACTTAACGAAATGCCTTAACGTAGGTCTTGGAGGATAACGGGGATCCGTCCAAAGACTTAACGAAATGCCTTAACGTAGGTCTTGGGGGATAACGGGGCCGTCCAAAGACTTAACGAAATTCCTTAACGTAGGTCTTGGGGGATAACGGGGATCCGTCCAAATACTTAACGAAATGCCTTAACGTAGGTCTTGGAGAATAACGGGGATCCGTCTAAAGACATAACGAAATGCCTTAACGTAGGTCTTGGAAGATAACGGGGATCCGTCCAAAGACTTAACGAAATGCCTTAACGCAGGTCTAGGAGGACAACGGGGATCCGTCCAAAGACTTAACGAAATGCCTTAACGCAGGTCTTGGGGGATAACGGGAATCCGTCCAAAAACTTAACGAAATGCCTTAACTCAGGTCTTGGGGGATAACGGGGATCCGTCCAAATACTTAACGAAATGCCTTAACGTAGGTCTTGGAGAATAACGGGGATCCGTCTAAAGACATAACGAAATGCCTTAACGTAGGTCTTGGAAGATAACGGGGATCCGTCCAAAGACTTAACGAAATGCCTTAACGTAGGTCTTGGAGGATAACGGGGATCCGTCCAAAGACTTAACGAAATGCCTTAACGTAGGTCTTGGGGGATAACGGGGCCGTCCAAAGACTTAACGAAATTCCTTAACGTAGGTCTTGGGGGATAACGGGGATCCGTCCAAATACTTAACGAAATGCCTTAACGTAGGTCTTGGAGAATAACGGGGATCCGTCTAAAGACATAACGAAATGCCTTAACGTAGGTCTTGGAAGATAACGGGGATCCGTCCAAAGACTTAACGAAATGCCTTAACGCAGGTCTAGGAGGACAACGGGGATCCGTCCAAAGACTTAACGAAATGCCTTAACGCAGGTCTTGGGGGATAACGGGAATCCGTCCAAAAACTTAACGAAATGCCTTAACTCAGGTCTTGGGGGATAACGGGGATCCGTCCAAATACTTAACGAAATGCCTTAACGTAGGTCTTGGAGAATAACGGGGATCCGTCTAAAGACATAACGAAATGCCTTAACGTAGGTCTTGGAAGATAACGGGGATCCGTCCAAAGACTTAACGAAATGCCTTAACGCAGGTCTTGGAGGACAACGGGGATCCGTCCAAAGACTTAACGAAATGCCTTAACGCAGGTCTTGGGGGATAACGGGAATCCGTCCAAAGACTTAACGAAATGCCTTAACGTAGGTCTTTATCTTGGGGGATAACGGAGATCTGTCCAAAGACTTAACAAAATGCCTTAACGGAGGTCTTTATCTTGGGGGATAACGGAGATCTGTCCAAAGACTTAACAAAATGCCTTAACGGAGGTCTTGGAGGATAACGGGGATCCGTCCAAAGACTTAACGAAATGCCTTAACGGAGGTCTTGGAGGATAACGGGGATCCGTCCTAAGACTTAACGAAATGCCTTAACGGAGGTCTTGGAGGATAACAGGGATTCGTCCAAAGACTTAACGAAATGCCTTAACGGAGGTCTTGGAGGATAACAGGGATCCGTCTAAAGACTTAACGAAATGCCTTAACGTAGGTCTTGGAGGATAACGGGGATCCGTCCAAAGACTTAACAAAATGCCTTAACGGAGGTCTTGGGGGATAACGGGGATCCGTCCAAAGACTTTACGAAATGCCTTAACGTAGGTCTTGGAGTCCAAAGACTTAACGAAATGCTGTTTGCTAACGCAAGAATGCGATGCGTTAAAGACAAGAAGAAAGAAAGGAGTAAACGCATGTAATGTGTGATTATTCATTAATTCAAGTTTACTTAAAAAGCATTTTTATTCCTACGTGGTTGGAAAAGATTTCTCTTATTTTTCGCAACTAATCTAAATCTTGGATCAGTGGAGGCCATCACTATGCCTATAGACCCCTCGTTTTTCATCTGTCTTGCACACTCCCAAGGATGGACTGTCCCGGGCAAGGGTCCTATAGGGCAAGCGGCTTCCACCGACCGAAAGAAACGAACCTAGGGTCTAGTTCATCGCAAGGTTCCCAATACGTGGGCCATTCCAATCATGATTAAGCCCCGGTTAAGATCGAGATTCGTCTTAGGGACTTAAGGGACTTCCGGTATAACCTCATCTTTGTTGAGGGCTCTCGAATCTTATCCTTGGGCTTAAGGATGATTAGTATGAACCATTCATTAGGGCTTGACAACACGGTGTCACCCTATCCTTAATACATGACTTAGGTTAATTATGGCTATCATTAACGCACAAGTCAAGGACCGGTTCGAGGACGACCTTGGTCACACTTGCTTTCACAAGGAGTCCTGACTCGGGCATCAACTTGGCAACGATTAACCTTAGACACGCATTAGGGACGTGGTAATGTGAGCTAGACCAAAAACCAACCGGAGTCACGGTATTTGTGTGTCACGGACAAGTGTGGTTGGCTCGGCTCGGAAGGGGACGTGGAATGGACCCGTGCGCGCTAGAAAGGCATAAGAGCACCAATCAAGCTGCCTCTGGCATCCATCCCGGGTTTAAAGGGTATTTGGAACGTGCAAGATCGAGTGCGCATTGTGTGAAACCATTCGATGTTCCCTTTTGAGTCAAAATAGAGATTTTTCAATCCGTTTTAACATCATGAGCTGTAACGCCCATCCATATTCTTGTTAAATATTTGACTTACTTGTTAAATTCTTGAACTTGCATATTATGTGCTAGTTTTACTTGGATTAATTTCTTAACTGCTTTAGAATATTAAGGTGGTTAAATGTCTAGTTTTGACTTCTGAGTCATTTGTGAAAATATGACTTTAGGGGCCTTTTTGTTAAAAGTGAAACTTGAGGGTCCTAAGTGTAATTTCTTGAAAGTTGAAAGATAAACTTGCTTGGTTTACTTCTTTGATTCATTTTATTCCCCAAATTAGTTTTACGTTCTCTCTGAAGCAAAAGCTAGGGTTAGGTTTTTTACCCTATTCTCGACTCCTCGAGTTTAATTATCCCTATGTTCTCGATTCCGATCCCGGATAAATATTCGTGGTGTTGATTAGAGTGTTTTCGGCCGAACAGAAATTTGTTTGGGTAACTTTGATTTTGGACTAGGTAAGTTATTAGCTCCCCCTTGCTTGTAATAACATGCATATATGTTATTCCCGATAGTTGTGCTTGTCAATTTCGTGTTTGGGGTGATTTTTGTGATACTTGTAATTTTGGGACAAGGGGAGTATAAAACTACTGTGTAAAATAATGAAAGAAAATGAAAGTTTTGGTTTTGAACTTGTTAGAGTAATCCTGGGTTTGCTAATATGTTAGTAAAAAGTTACTCCTACGCTTGGGACGGAGAATTCTTAAGCCTGGAAAGAAATTGAGTGTTGCTGAAAATCGCACCAGGCGCCCGCCTGGTTAACCTTCGAGCGCCCTCCCATTTCATCAGGAGTTTTGGTTTCAAAAGTGCTATAACAGGCGCCCGCCCGGGTATGAGTGAGCGCCCGCCTGGTCCCCTGTTTGTACAAAAAGTGTTTTAAACCCAAATGAAATGAAATCTTACCCCTCCTAAGGCATAGAGCCTTAGTATAAGATGTCCTAGCAAGTGTATATGTACCTTTTGGGGTATTAGAACTTAGTCTTGAACATGAACACTTATAGAACTCAAATGAGAACTTAAGTATAAGAGTAACAACTCTTTTATATGTCTTGAAAGTGCTATAAACAAGCACTAATGTGTTATGCATGTCTCGAAACTAATGTTTGTGCACCTTAGGGGCATTAGAAAAAGTCTTGGACTTAAACATCCAAAGTATAGGATGATGAACTTGAAGTATAAGATGTCTAACTCTTATATATGACTTGAATGTCCAAAGATTGTAATTATAACTTGAAGTATAAGACAATAAAATCTTGTACATGTCTTAAACATCCATAGAAGTGGATTGAGAACTTGAATATAAGATAATAAAATCTTGTACTTGACTTAACACTAATACATATGTATGGTAATGAACTTGAAAGTGATATGAACAACCACTAACGTGTATGAGACATGTTCTTGATGTGTATGTACAAACATTGCATATAGTTGCTTGATAACAATGTGACTTCTTGATTACTTGAAGCATGTTTCTTGTTGAGCTAGTCGACTACTTTTGGATTAGTTCTATTCCCGTAGTTCAAGTAAATACCTACTTGTGCATTCTTGTGTGAGTCCAGATGGTCCTTGCTTGTTCGGAGATATATAGGTTCACGCTTATCATGAGGCAGGGGCCAAAGTGATAATCGGGGATCTATGTATCTGCGCTTGACCCCTTACTACCGACCATAGTAAGGGCATAGCTTCCTGTATTAGAGCAATACGCCTGATATAAGTGAATGCTAAACTCTTGAACACCTCGTGAATCTTGATCTTGGGAATGACACTGGTTACCAGGTCTTCTTATCTATACTGTATAAACAGTTTCTTGATATTGATCGTGATTTGTCAAAGTGATACAAGCTACAACAATAATGGTATTCTTGGGAGGAATAAGGAAGGAAGCAATATCCTTTGTAACGTGTTATCTTAGCCTTATGTGCTACTTAATGAGTTGGCTTAGCCTCTCATATACTTGTTACTTGATGATACTTGATACATGATTACTTGAGTATCTACTTGAATTGCATGATAACATGTCATGTAGTTGCATCTAATAGCTTACTGAGATTTATCTCACCCCATTTCTTGTTTATTTGTTTTCCTTAGATCAAAGGAAGGCTAGTGATTGTGCGCAGTGAGGCTCGACATAGCTGGGAGCTTACTACGCAGGTGATTATTCTTTTGGGGATTGAGTCCTTTTACATTTTGGTGAGAACGATGTATTATGGGTTATGTAACTCCTTATTTTGGGGTAGACAATCTTGTATAGTACTTGTTGTCTCTAGACGTCTTGTAATGCCAGCTTATGTGCTAGGCATTTCTTCCGCTGTGTATAATCATGTTTGGTTTTAATTTTCTTGTCCAGAACTCATGTTGTGAGCTATCTTAGTTCTTTACTCTTGAGTATATATATCATGTCAGTTTGTTAAGTGAATGTCATCCAGTTTCTTATTGGTTTCTTGTTCCCCGTTAGTCATTCCCACCGGGTTCGAGCTTCCATTAGGGGATCTCGGGACCTGGGGGCGTGTCAGTTTGGTATCAGAGCTACCCTGGTTTAGCTACCCTGTTTAGATACCTTGGTGTGCTCTAAGTCTGGATAGGGTCTATGGCCTAGGTATGGGTTAGTCTTGGGGTGTTATTAACGCCGAGTGTTTACCTGCAGGTACAATGAGTTCTGAAGGAACAAGTGGTTGTAATCAGCTGAGATCTATAACTCTTCAAGCAGAGATGGCTGATAATATGGACTGGGATTATCCTAATCGACTTACAAGGTTCTTGAAGTTGAAACCTCGTAGCTTTGACGGGGAATTTGATGCTAAGAAGGCAGAAGAGTGGATTGAAAGTATTGTGAAGATCTTTATAGCCTTGAGATGTGCAGGAGGTGATAAGGTAACCTTTGCAACCTTTAAACTTGAGAAAGATGCTGAACATTGGTGGCAAGTGTTGAATAAAAGCTGGGAACTGGAAGGAGTACCACAGACTTGGGAGAATTTTCTTAAAGCATTCAAGTCACAGTTCATTCCAGCAGTGGTCCAAGATAGAAAAAAGATGGAATTTCTTAATCTGGAGCAGGGAAGCTTGACAGTGGGGCAATACTCAACCAAGTTCACAGAATTGGCGAGGTATTGTGATCACTTAATTCCAAATGAAGCAAAGAAGGCACAGAGGTTTGTGAAAGGATTGAAGATTGAGTATAGGAAGCAACTTCTTTCTCTACAGCTTACTAGTTACCAACAAGCAGTGGAGAGGGCTTATGGGATTGAGAATGACATTGAGGAGCATAAAGTGAAGCAGGGAACAATCATGACAGGTCGTGTTCCAGAGAAAGCACAGGGATATGGTTCTAAGGGTGGTAGATCTAACCGCCAGGATCGTCGATTCCGATAACCCTCCGAAAGCAAAGGTAGTGTATCAACTGGTTCCAAGACAACAGTTCAAGGTCCCAGGAGAGTGTGTGGTTATTGCTTGAAAGAAGGCCATTCTGAAGACAAGTGTTGATTAAAGCAAGGAAAATGTTTATCTTGTGGTGAAACTGGGCACTTTATCAAGAATTGTCCTAAAGGAAAAGGAAGTCAAGTTGGGGGTACAAGTCAACAAGCCTCAGGTACTAAGAGAGATAGTGGGGGTCGACCTAAAGTTCAGGGTCGAGTGTTTGCTCTAGATCAACAGGGTGTAGCTGAGTCTTCTGCGGTCATAGGAGGTACTATATTACTTTCTAGTATGAGAGCGCGAGTCCTGATAGATCTAGGATCATCTCATTCTTATGTGGCATCTCATTTTGTGTCGCATTTGCATGTTCTTCCTGATTCTATACCTTATGTGCTAGAAGTATCTTCCCCTATGGGAGATTGCATGTTTGCTTCTGAAGTTTATAAGAAATGTGAGGTTCTTGTGGGTGATCATGCCATTCTTGCTGACCTAGTCGTGTTACCTATAAGGGACTTCGACGTGATTCTTGGCATGGGTTGGCTATATGTGCATCATGCATCTGTTGATTGTCATAGAAAAGTAGTAACTTTTTATATACCCGATTTTACCTTTGAAGGTGATAGGCCTATGTGTGCTATACGTGTTATTTCTGCTTTAAAAGCTAGAAAACTTTTATCTCGTGGTTGTGCCGGGTATCTCGCATGTGTGCTTGACAAGAGTTTATCTATTTCCAAGATGGAAGATATTCCTATTGTGTCTGAATTTTCAGATGTGTTCTCTTCTGAGTATAGCATGCCACCTGATCGAGAGCTTGAGTTCTGTATTGAGTTATTACCAGGTACAGCACCAATCTCTAAAGCACCTTATAGAATGGCTTTAGCTGAGTTGAGAGAATTAAAAACACAGCTTGAGGAATTACTTGATAGGGGCTTCATCTGGCCAAGTGTGTCACCGTGGGGTGCACCAGTGTTATTTGTCAGAAAGAAAGATGGGACTCTGCGATTATGTATTGATTACAGAGAGCTTAATCAGGTAACCATAAAGAACAAATATCCGTTACCTCATATTGATGACTTGTTTGATCAGCTTCAAGGTTCAGTAGTGTACTCGAAGCTTGACTTGAGAAGTGGTTATCATCAGTTGAAAATCAGATTTGAGGATATACCAAAGACAGCTTTCCGTACCAGGTTGGGCATTATGATTTTATTGTTATGCCATTCGGTTTGACAAATGCTCCAGCTGTATTTATGGATTTGATGAACCGTATATTCAAGCCATATCTTGATTGTTTCGTGGTGGTATTCATTGATGATATTCTTGTGTATTCTAAATCACGGGCTGAGCATAAACAACATCTTAGAGTGGTATTGCAAGTTCTTCGTGAGAAACAATTATTTGCAAAATTCAGCAAATGTGCTTTCTGGTTAGAAGAGGTTTCATTCTTGGGACATGTTGTGTCTGCTACTGGTATTGCAGTAGATCCTTCCAAAGTTGAAGCAGTTGTAAACTGGAAGAGGCCAACTACAGTGACAGAGATCCGTAGTTTCTTGGGCTTGGCTAGTTATTATCGGAGGTTCATTGAGGGATTCTCCAAGATTGCTACTCCATTGACTAACTTGACTCAGAAAGCTATTTCTTTTGAGTGGAGTGACAAATGTGAAGCAAGTTTTCAAGAGTTGAAAAGGCGCTTAACTACAGCTCCAGTCTTGGCTTTGCCTAGTGGTTCTGATAATTTCATGGTCTATACCGATGCTTCTAAAGAAGGATTGGGTTGTGTTCTGATGCAAGATGGCAAGGTAATAGCTTATGCTTCTCAAAAATTATCTCCTTATGAAAAGAATTATCCTACTCATGATTTAGAGTTGGCTGCGATTATTTTTGCTTTGCATAAATGGAGGCATTACTTGTATGGAACCAAATTTGAAGTCTTTACTGATCATAAGAGCTTGAAGTACTTGTTTTCTCAGAAAGAACTTAACATAAGACAACGTAGATGGATGGAGAAATTGAAGGATCATGATTGTACTATCCTTTATCATCCAGGAAAGGCAAATGTTGTGGCAGATGCACTGAGCAGAAAGACATATATTTCTTGCTTGATGATTCGTGAATGGAAATTGTTAGAAAACTTGTGTGATTGGAGTACTTGTGAATCAAATCATGGAGTTATTCTTGCTAATATAAAGGCTACTTCAGACTTACTCCAACAGATCAAAGAAGCTCACGTAACTGATTCTGAATTGCAGAAAATTATTAGTGGAATGAATGAAGGAAAGCAACCAGATTTTTCTTTCAACAGTGATGGAATTCTTACCTTTCGAGGCAGAGTTTGTATTCCAGTGAATCTTGAGATTAAGAAGGGAATTCTTGAAGAGGCTCACAAAGCCAAGTATACTATTCATCCTAGAAGCACTAAAATGTACCAAGACTTAAAAAAACATTTCTGGTGGAACAACATGAAAAGAGAAATTAGAGAAATTGATGAGTATGTGTCCAAATGTTTGACTTGTCAACAAGTAAAAGTGGAACATCAACGTCCAGCAGGTATGTTGCAACCATTAGAAATTCCAGAGTGGAAATGGGAGCATATTACGATGGATTTTGTGACTGGTTTGCCATGTACCAGACAAGGCCATGATGTTGTTTGGGTTATAGTGGATAGACTGACCAAGTCAGCTCACTTCTTATCTGTTTCCATGGGATATTCATTGTCTCAGTTGGCATCTTTGTATGTTCAGGAGATTGTTCGACTCCATGGAGTTCCTGTGAGTATTGTATCTGACAGAGATCCTCGTTTTACTTCTCGATTCTGGCAGGCTCTTCAGGGTGCCATGGGTACTAAATTGAATTTCAGTACAGCTTTTCATCCTCAATCTGATGGGTAATCTGAGAGACTTATACAGATTCTCGAGGATATGTTACGTGCTTGTGTTGTTGACTTTAAAGGCAGTTGGGATACTCATCTTCCTTTAGATGAGTTTACGTATAACAACAGTTATCAGTCTAGCATTGAAATGGCTCCATATGAAGCTCTTTATGGCAGGAAATGTCGATCTCCTATATGTTGGGATGAAGTGGGAGAAGCTAGACTCTTGGGACCTGAAATGGTTCAACAATCAGTTGAGAGTGTGAAACTCATTCGAGATAGATTACGCACAACTCAGAGTAGACAAAAGAGTTATACTGATCATCGCATAAGGGATCTTGAATTCCAGGTAGGTGATTTTGTGTTCTTGAAAGTCTCTCCTCGTAGAGGTATAAAGAGATTTGGGAAGAAAGGAAAGTTATCTCCTCGTTATATCGGTCCATTTGAAATTCTTGAAAGAGTTGGGAAGTTGGCTTATAGAATGGCTTTACCACCTTCTTTATCTGGTATTCATGATGTGTTTCACGTGTCCATGCTTCGCAAGTATATGGCGGATGAGTCACATGTTCTTGAGTATGAGGCTATTCCATTTCAGCATGATTTGTCTTATGAGGAACAACCTGTTGAAATTCTTGACTGGAAAGAGAAAGTTCTGCGCACCAAAAGGATTCCTATTGTGAAGGTCCTTTGGAGAAATCATGAAATTGAAGAGGCTACTTGGGAAACTGAGAAAGAAATGGGAGATAAATACCCGAGCCTATTTGAAAATCTTGGTAAGTTAAAATTCGTGGGCGAATTTTCTTTAAGGTGGGGAGGATGTAACGCCCATCCTTATTCTTGTTAAATATTTGACTTACTTGTTAAATTCTTGAACTTGCATAATATGTGCTAGTTTTACTTGGATTAATTTCTTAACTGCTTTAGAATATTAAGGTGGTTAAATGTCTAGTTTGGATTTCTGGGTCATTTGTAAAAATATGACTTTAGGGGCTTTTTTGTTAAAAGTGAAACTTGAGGGGCCTAAGTGTAATTTATTGAAAGTTGAAAGATAAACTTGCTTGGTTTACTTCTCTGATTCATTTTCTTCCCCAAATTAGTTTTACGTTCTCTCTGAAGCAAAAGCTAGGGTTAGGTTTTTTACCCTATTCTCGACTCCTCGAGTTTAATTATCCCTCTGTTCTCGATTCCGATCCCGGATAAATATTCGTGGCGTTGATTAGAGTGTTTCCGGCCGAACAGAAATTTGTTGGGGTAACTTTGATTTCGGACTAGGTAAGTTATTAGCTCCCCCTTGCTTGTAATAACATGCATATATGTTATTCCTGATACTTGTGCTTGTCAATTTCGCGTTTGGGGTGATTTTTGTGATACTTGTAATTTTGGGACAAGGGGAGTATAAACCTACTGTGTAAAATAATGAAAGAAAATGAAAGTTTTGGTTTTGAACTTGTTAGAGTACTCCTGGGTTTGCTAATATGTTAGTAAAAAGTTACTCCTACGCTTGGGACAGAGAATTCTTAAGCCTGGAAAGAAATTGAGTGTTGCTGAAAATCGCACCAGGCGCCCGCCTGGTTATCCTTCGAGCGCCCGCCCATTTCATCAGGAGTTTTGATTTCAAAAGTGCTAGAACAGGCGCCCGCCTGGGTATGAGTGAGCGCCCGCCTGGTCCCCTGTTTGTACAAAAAGTGTTTTAAACCCAAATGAAATGAAATCTTACCACTCCTAAGGCATAGAGCCTTAGTATAAGATGTCCTAGCAAGTGTGTATGTACCTTTTGGGGCATTAGAACTTAGTCTTGAACATGAACACTTATAGAACTCAAATGAGAACTTAAGTATAAGAGTAACAACTCTTTTATATGTCTTGAAAGTGCTATAAACAAGCACTAATGTGTTATGCTTGTCTCGAAACTAATGTTTGTGCACCTTAGGGGCATTAGAACAAAGTCTTGGACTTAAACATCCAAAGTATAGGATGATGAACTTGAAGTATAAGATGTCTAACTCTTATATATGACTTGAATGTCCAAAGATTATAATTATAACTTGAAGTATAAGACAATAAAATCTTGTACATGTCTTAAACATCCATAGAAGTGGATTGGGAACTTGAATATAAGATAATAAAATCTTGTACTTGACTTGACACCAATACATATGTATGGTAATGAACTTGAAAGTGCTATGAACAAGCACTAACGTGTATGAGACATGTTCTTGATGTGTACGAGCAAACATTGCATATAGTTGCCTGATAACAATGTGACTTCTTGATTACTTGAAGCATATTTCTTGTTGAGCCAGTGCACTACTTTTGGATTAGTTATATTCTCGTAGTTCAAGTAAATACCTACTTGTGCATTCTTGTGTGAGTCCAGCTGGTCCTTGCTTGTTCGGAGGTATATAGGTTCACGCTTATTATGAGGCAGGGGCCAAAGTGATAATCGGGGATCTATGTATCTGCGCTTGACCCCTTACTACCGGCCATAGTAAGGGCATAGCTTCCTGTATTAGAGCAATACGCCTGATATAAGTGAATGCTAAACTCTTGAACACCTCGTGAATCTTGATCTTGGGAATGACACTGGGTACCGGGTCTTCTTATCTATACTGTATAAACAGTTTCTTGATATTGATTGTGATTTGTCAAAGTGATACAAGCTACGACAACAATGGTATTCTTGGGAGGAATAAGGAAGGAAGAAATATCCTTTGTAACGTGTTAGCTTACCCTTATGTGCTACTTAATGAGTTGGCTTAGCCTCTCATATACTTGTTACTTGATGATACTTGATACATGATTACTTGAGTATCTACTTGAATTGCATGATAACATGTCATGTAGTTGCATCTAATAGCTTACTGAGATTTATCTCACCTCGTTTCTTGTTTATTTGTTTTCCTTAGATCAAAGGAAGGCTAGTGATAGTGCGCAGTGAGGCTCGACATAGCTGGGAGGTTACTACGCAGGTGGTTATTCTTTTGGGGCTTGAGTCCTTTTACATTTTGGTGAGGACGATGTATTATGGGTTATGTAACTCCTTATTTTGGGGTAGACAGTCTTGTATAGTACTTGTTGTCTCTAGACGTCTTGTAATGCCAGCTTATGTGCTAGGTATTTCTTCCACTGTGTATAATCATGTTTGGTTTTAATTTTCTTGTCCAGAACTCGTGTTGTGAGCTATCTTAGCTCCTTACTCTTGAGTATATATATCATGTCAGTTTGTTAAGTGAATGTCATCCAGTTTCTTGTTGGTTTCTTGTTCCTCGTTAGTCACTCCCACCGGGTTCGAGCTTCCATTAGGGGATCCCGGGACCTGGGGGCGTATCATGAGCAATGTATGATCAACATATGAACATAATCAACAAATATGAGCAAGCATGAATAAGCTATTTACACAAGAAATCAAGCAAGAACATATGAACAAACAAAGCCAAAACTTATACATTCAACTGTAGATACCCCGGGAGAGCCCACGGCTTGGCTAGAGCGGTGGAAGGATCCTAGGATGTCTAATTGATTTTATTTTGTAGAGTCGCCACCTATGTTTTTAAAGGAACATAAGAAAAACCTAGAAATAGCCTATTTTTTAATGTTACGTAACCAAAGATTCGGGAAGAGAAGGGTTCGGGGGTTAGGTGACGGAGTGGGAAGTACTTAAACACCCACTCCGCCCCGCTTATGCGGGTCTTGCTACAATTGGTGTTCTAATGCTAAAAAGTCCTTCTATTTATTAATATGAAAATGTGCTAACGATTACAAGGGAAAGAAAAGGGAAATAAAAGGAGAATTGTTTTATTTATTGATTTATGCTAAGAATTACATGTTGAATTATTGCTAAATCATTACATTAAGAAATGATCAATGATTGAAATAGAGATTGGAATGTTGGGATGTAACCTTGGCCAAACTTCAATAGTGAAGTGGCCTTTTGGTTGTATCCTTTTTTATGGAGATTGCATACTCATTAGAGAAGTGAGAGATGAAGAAAACAAGTAAAGAGTTTTGACAAAGAGAATTAAAAGAGTTTAGAAGGAGAAAGTGAGAGTTGTACCTTATGCTTGAATGGGGAAGAACCAAATTGTCTATAGTGACCACCCTTTAAAAATGGATTTTATGTGTTTTAAAGTGTTTTTTATTCAAGAATTCCTCCTCCTTTTCCATGGTGGAATGAAGAGGTATTTATAGGTGTTAGGGAAGTGTTTGTGGTAACAAAGATGGCCCTTCCCCGGATCAAGCCAAGACATAATGGCTTTGGGGGTTACAAATCAGAAGAGGAGAGAAATTTGGCAAAATATGGGATCCTGGAGGTGGGAAGCGCACACGTCCCACCCCCCCTATGGGAGGCGCGCTCGTCCCACAAAGAAGGCCAATGGCGCGCTCGTCCCACCTTCAGGAAATCCATATTTTAGCCCAAAAGTTAACCCCGTTATGCAGTTAAGTCCCAAAACTAATGAGATCAGTTAGAAACTTAACGAACACCACGAAAGTTAGCAAAAACAAAGTAAACAAAGACTCAAGGTTGACTTTGTCACTTAGTCAAATCCAAGACTAACGGAGTAAGTCAAGAACTTAACAGAAAGTAACAAAAGTTAACGGAAAGTAACAAAACATAACAGAAGAGAGGAAGATAGAGAATGTGTATACAATCGGGACATGAAAGGTGCAAGGCGGGGTGTCTACAGAGCCCCTCAGCGACGTGGATTGCAAAGTAAAACGCGTCGACTAATGTAAAAACACCCGCCGAGGACATCGACAAAGAAAAAAGGAAGAAAAGAAAACAAAGACTCGATAAAAGTAGGAATTTGAAATTGCAATAGATAGAGGTGCGCTCCCTGCATGAGCGACTTTTGCTGGAGTGTTTGTATTGGAGCTCATGGGAGCTTGTCTCGATATGGACCGAGTTGTTGAGTTGGGGCTCATGGGAGCTTGTCTCGATATGGACCGAGTTGCCGACTTGGAGCTCATGGGAGCTTGTCTCGATATGGACCAAGTTGCCGACTTGGAGCTCATGGGAGCTTGTCTCGATATGGACCGAGTTGCCGACTTGGAGCTCATGGGAGCTTGTCTCGCTATGGACCGAGTTGCCGACTTGGAGCTCATGGGAGCTTGTCTCGATATGGACCGATTTGCCGACTTGGAGCTCATGGGAGCTTGTCTCGATATGGACCGAGTTTCCGACTTGGAGCTCATGGGAGCTTGTCTCGATATGGACCGAGTTGCCGACTTGGAGCCGCATCTGCTTATGTTGTTGACTTTGTGGGGTGTGGGCACGGTTGACCACTTTCTGGTGGGGATGAAGTGCCTTGAGTAGCGGATGCTGTTGACTTCGTGGTGGTACCTGTTATGTGTGTGCTTGACAGGTATATGTGTTCTTGCAAGAAAATGCATGAAGTGTGAAATGAAGAGAGAGAAATTGTGCTCGTGGTGTGATGGGATTTTGGAACACCCTTGTAATGAGAGAGAAGTAAGAATGTAGAGAGTGATCTTGTGTGCGGTGTGATTTTGAGGAAAGCATTGGATGTATTCATACCTTCACTTACCATTGCCGCTTGAGTGGAGATGGATTTCTGATGTCCGCGGAGGATGCTTTGATGGAGAATGTCCATTCTTTGGATGTTGATGAGAGAACGCTCTTGATGATGGGTTGGCGAGATGGTACTCTGGATGATGGGTTGGTCGTGCCAAAGGCTGCCTACGTATCCCTTGAAGGGAATCAGACCAGCGTAGTTCAAGGATGATGGAGAACTCTGGGGAAGAAGCTATGGAGCAAGGCAAAGTAAAGCACATACTTTTGCACATAGAAGGAGAAAAAGAATTTTTTTTTTTTTTTTTTTTTTAGATTAGAAGGGAAAGAATATGCACACATGTGAGGAAAAGATTTTTTTTTTTTTAGTTCGTGGGTGAACCATTTTAACCATTGTGTGCTTGTGAAGCCAAACCAAGATCAAGTCGTGTTCAATCGAAGTCCGGATTACCTTGTTGAATTCTGTCGTTGTTGCTGTGGTGTCCAACGAAATTGATGTCTAGCCCCAAGAGATTTGTCGATTATAGGGCTCCAAAAGGCATTTGATGCCGAGATAAGGGGTTGCTGATTGTAAAGCTCCTAGAATGCCTTTGATACCAAACTTTGAGTGGCTTGCATAGCCCCAAGATAAATCAGTTCTTAGCTCATTCAAATAAATCGCCTTTTGTTGTTGGCATGAGCAAATCCCCAGAGTAGATTATTGATACCAAGCCTCGAGAGATTGCAAAGCCCCAAATTTCATGGACTTCTTGTTTGCGAGCTTCAAGACGGTGGAGTGTGAAGACCTTTCGATGTAAAGCCCCAAATTATCTTGTGATCGGTTCGGCATTGAGAGCGGATGTACCGTTTGGTAGAATTTTTGATAGAGATCTCATTCTTGCTCTTACTGGGGAGATGAATGGCCTCATTGTGGTCGATACCCAAATGGCTAAGGGCTTATGTCAAAAGATGTAGTAATGTCTTGCGGTGCCGTCGAAGTCGCGGAGGATAAGGTCTTTGTGTGATAAAGTCCCAAATGAGTAAGCTTGCTTGACTCTTCTTGAGTTTAACTAATGACGGATCTTCGGATGCAACTAGTGCTGTGGCCCAACTCTATCTGAGCTGCACCTTGTGCTTTTGATCTTGGAGAAGGGGGTGCTGAATTGCAAAAACATTGGGATTGGCCGTGGCATTTCCCGCTATAACCCTGTTTTGATTAGAGTTTAGCATATTGAATCTTTTTCCTTTTCTCTAAGACTTCCTTCAAAATCTCGTTGTGAGTTCTAACAAAAATCATCAACTTCATTCATAAAATCGAAGTCTTCATTTAAAACCAAGAGGCCTTTGACTTGAAGTGTTGAGAGACCATTTGAAGCTTGATCCCTTTCATGGAGACTACTCCCAAATTGCGTTGCTCGAGTATTGTTGCTCAAAAGACTGTCGGTCGCGAAGCCCTAATATTGCCCTTTGCTCGGATTACTGTAATGCCGTAGCCCAAAAGATTGTAGATTGCGAAGTCCCTTGAGACCTTCGGTGCCGAATTGAGGAAGCTTCCAATGTTGCACATGACTCGGCTGGGGATACTGCTGGGGAGTTAATTTCTCTTTACCGAGGGAGCCTTTAAGACTTGACCGTAGCCCTTAGAGTGCCATCATTGATTGCGAGAAAGGTCCATCCTTGGTTGGGGGAACGAGCACGGGCACACGCGACAAGAGGCCTTTTTGACATCCCTTTTGGGAGACTTTGAGGATAGTCTCACATATGTTTCTCGAACATAGCCTCTAGGGCGTATTAATTGTCAAGTGAAGTAAAAGAAGTCCTTGTCCTTGAGTCACATAGCCCCTAGGGCGTCACCATTTGTTAAGCAAAGCAAGAGTGACTCATCCTCATGCGAGGGAACAAACATGAGAGGACATGGCAAGAGCTACTCCATTTCTCGGGAGCCTTTCGGCGTACTTTAGAAGCACATACTTGAAGAAGCTTTGAAAACTGAGACACATGTTGTTGCTATTTGTTGCCTAAGCCAATTGACTAGCTAGGGATTATTTGTGCAACCTCGTGCCCTTGTATGATGGGCTCGTTCTCGGATGGGTCTTGGCTACCACGGGCCTTCTTTTCATGAACCCAAAAATGCACACTGCTGGAGAATGATGCCAATAACCCAAACAACCTTTGATGGTGCCATATCTTGTCGAGCCTTTTGCAATCCCAAAGTTGAGTTGGTGGGGAATTGACTTGCTGAGGAGATCCAATGTAGAGCTCGTGCAGTTGTCTTCTTTATAGGCCGGAGATGTCCATTTCTCTTTCCCTTCTCTCTCTCACTCTCTCATTTTTTTTATGACGCACCCTGTTTTTTTGCCTAGACCGCCCTTTCGGGTTTTCAATCTAGCGGGCATCTCTTTTGCGTCTTCATTTTGGCTCGATTAATGAGGGAGTGTGCATTGACACTAGCTGAGGAGATAAGACATGTGATTTTGCGGTGGAGACCTCTTGTCACTAAAGGTGAGTGACATTGACTTGATTAGGGAAGTGTCCCTAGTATTGACTTCATGTATTTGACCGTTTTTTGAATGACTCATGAAGGCAAGTAAGTCATTAAGAGAGAAGACAAGGAAAGCCCCAATTTGATTGCAAGAAATTGGGAGTATGCAGAAAGAATAGAAGTCCCTAGACTCGACAAGGAACGCGAAATGATTCCAAATCTAAGAAAGTTGTTCAATCTTTTTGGTGATTAATTCATTGGCAAATGAATCGTACAAAGATGTCTTGACAAGTTCGAGATGAAGGCTGATCACCATAACGCGCTAGGGCTAAACATATCTTCTTTCTTGCATGAGACCGGACCCGCAGGTTGCCTACGTTCCTCCAGTGTAGAGGCTCAGGTCACCGTAGTTCTTGTGGATTCTCCATTCTTCGTGATGGAATTGTTGCTTCGTAGCTTCGTCCTTTGTTGGTGGATGATGATGTTGATCTTCTTTGATTCAGGGGGATTTTTTTTTTTTTTTGTGCTCTAACTTTTGCCTAGGTTGATTTGATGATTTCAACCTAGCGAGCTTTTTTTTTTTTTTTTTTTTTTTTTTTGATCCCCCTTTGAAAACTTTGCTTGATTTTTCTCCATGCTTGATGTATTGGATTCGCGGTTGTTGTTGATGTCGTTGCCTTCGTCACGATGTTTAGCCCCTAGGGTTCAAGCGATGGCCTTCGTTCTAAAACTTGTTTAGACATCTTTTCATCATTTTGCCAAGAATTAAATTGAACAACTTGGAATTGTGTATGAGGACAAGAACGACTTTTATTTGATAAGATCGACTCAAACATTGACATGAGAATGAAGAAAACTTAATGCACACAAAAGAGGACTTTGACTCTTTTTTTTTTTTTTTTTTTATTCCTACTACTAGGTAGATAAAGAGAAATGGAGATTGCTGTCGTCGTCTTTGCCGTTGTAGTCTCCTTGCGGCATGATCTCTTGTTGAAGGCCCATTTCAAAACCAAGCTTTTTCCTTGATGGGTTCTTGCATGTTGCCATTCTCTAGCGGTTGCTTTTCACCCACAGTAAATTCGCCGTTGTCGATCAAATCTTGGATGATGTTTCGGAGAAGGAAGCACCCTTCGGTAGTATGGCCACTATGCTTGTGGTAGCCGCACCATTCACTATGTGCATGATTCTTCAGTATCGCCTTCGGCTTGTACCCTTCCAAAGGTTTGACCTTCCCACTTGCCACCAAAGTTTCAAATGCCTCGGCTTGGGTTACTCCTAGGAGAAGAG
Organism: Campanula takesimana; assembly: GCA_026119855.1. NCBI lineage: Eukaryota > Viridiplantae > Streptophyta > Magnoliopsida > Asterales > Campanulaceae > Campanula > Campanula takesimana. The sequence continues at coordinate 990,419 of JAOWBW010000242.1, forward strand.
TGAAAACTCGGTTGTTGGTGGTACCTTTGTAGCTTTTGAGGGTCGGGACGCTTGAGCATGCTTTACCATTGAACTTTGCTTTGCCGTCGGTGAGCTCTTGAAAACGGGCTTTGAGTTCGGAAACCTCTTCCTCGTGAATTCTTCTTTCATAATCAAGACGGGCCTTGAGTTCAGAAACCTCTTCTTTGTGAATCCTCTTGTCGATATCGAAACGGGCTTGCCACAAATTGTCTTTACGGCGGGTATCCTCGACAATCCTGTCCATTTGTTCCCCCATTGATTTCATTATGTTGAGTAACCCTTCGTTGGACAGGAAATCATTTCCACCGTTGTTGTTGTTGCCGTTGGAAGCCATTTGACCTATTGGAAGAACACGGTTGATCTTAGGTTGGCCCCACAAACACCTTTTGAGTAATATGATTAAACCCACAAACAAGGAAAAAGACTCAACCACATAGAGAAAAATGACTATTTTTTTTTTTTACAAAGCCGGAAGGACGGAGTCCTTTTTGGGGTTTCTAGAAAAATAGTGGAATCGTCACACTAGTATATAGACCTTCTCGCGGTCCCATATACTCATCGGATTCCACCACGCTTGTGATACCTACATGTGACGGGATTAAACTATATTAATGTAGTAAATCATACATGCGGGGACGGATTTTTTATTTTCGTCCAAGATAGCCACTTTTGGGGACGGAGTTGTATTTCGTCCATTGCAACAAATTGGCATGTATGATTTGAAGACATTAGTTTAGGGAAATCTCGGCACATGGAAACCGACTTGAGTCACGGAGTGTTAGACCCTAAACTAGAATTGTGTGGCTTGTGCTCGGCTAAAGAGAGGCTTAAAGGTCACCCCCGACATGTAGTCTTGAACTACGCCACGGGCTGAGGTTGACCGCTTCGAAAGAGTCAAGGTCGGGTGGAGCTTGAAACTTTCTAGGACGGGCCTCGACGGGTTTGGGGTTGAACATTGTGCGACTCGATAGTGAGCAATTGATAAGAATATGTGCATGTAGTGTGAGGTCTAACATGTGACAAAACATTTTTTTTTTTCAAAAGAAATAAAAAAAAAAACAAATAAGCACATAATTACAACTTTCGAATCACCCGTGTGACCGATAAAACAAACAGAAAATAAAAGAAGTTCTGTGCAGGCCCGGTGCCCACACATTGTCATTCTGCTCTGTTCTGTTTTCTGTGCACTGTTTTGTTCTGGGAATGCGCCCAGAAGCGCGCGCATTGGGTGGCCTATGCGGAAAGCGCGCGCGGTAGACAAAGAGGGGCAGAGGCGCCCGATTCTGGGCAGTACCTGCGAATCAGTGGGTTCAAGGGATTGCCTTGACCTTAAATAAAAATTCTTTCCCCTGCAGTAATTGTTAGTACAGAAACATGGAATTGAAGGACAAGAAAGGAGGCGGGCGATTCTGGTAATTGGGGTCGGACGCGCGCGCTTTAGCCCAAGAAGGCCAGAGGCGTGCGCTTCCCACCCTTTTTACCAGAATGCCCAGAAAATAGTAATAAGAACACCAAAAGTTAAGAACGCAAGTTTAACCCTCTAATAAGTCCCCAGCGGAGTCGCCACTGTAGATACCCCGGGAGAGCCCACGGCTTGGCTAGAGCGGTGGAAGGATCCTAGGATGTCTAATTGATTTTATTTTATAGAGTCGCCACCTATGTTTTTAAAGGAACATAAGAAAAACCTAGAAATAGCCTATTTTTTAATGTTACGAAACCAAAGATTCGGGAAGAGAAGGGTTCGGGGGTTAGGTGACGGAGTGGGAAGTACTTAAACACCCACTCCTCCCCGCTTACGCGGGTCTTGCTACAATTGGTGTTCTAATGCTAAAAAGTCCTTCTATTTATTAATATGAAAATGTGCTAACGATTACAAGGGAAAGAAAAGGGAAATAAAAAGAGAATTGTTTTATTTATTGATTTATGCTAAGAATTACATGTTGAATTATTGCTAAATCATTACATTAAGAAATGATCAATGATTGAAATAGAGATTGGAATGTTGGGATGTAACCTTGGCCAAACTTCAATAGTGAAGTGGCCTTTTGATTGTATCCCTTTTTATGGAGATTGCATACTCATTAGAGAAGTGAGAGATGAAGAAAACAAGTAAAGAGTTTTGACAAAGAGAATTAAAAGAGTTTAGAAAGAGAAAGTGAGAGTTGTACCTTGTGCTTGAATGGGGAAGAACCAAATTGTCTATAGTAACCACCCTTTGAAAATGGATTTTATGTGTTTTAAAGTGTTTTTTATTCAAGAATTCCTCCTCCTTTTCCATGGTGGAATGAAGAGGTATTTATAGGTGTTAGGGAAGTGTTTGTGGTCACAAAGATGGCCCTTCCCCGGATCAAGCCAAGATATAATGGCTTTGGGGGTTACAAATCAGAAGAGGAGGGAAATTTGACAAAATCTGGGATCCTGGAGGTGGGAAGCGCGCACGTCCCACCCCCGCTATGGGAGGCGCGCTCGTCCCACAAAGAAGGCCAAAGGCGCGCTCGTCCCACCTTCAGAAAATCCATATTTTAGCCCAAAAGTTAAGACCGTTATGCAGTTAAGTCCCAAAACTAACGAGATCAGTTAGAAACTTAACGAACACCACGAAAGTCAACAAAAACAAAGTAAACAAAGACTCAAGGTTGACTTTGTCACTTAGTCAAATCCAAGACTAACAGAGTAAGTCAAGAACTTAACGGAAAGTAACAATAGTTAACGGAAAGTAACAAAACATAACAGAAGAGAGGAAGATAGAGAATGTGTATGCAATCGGGACATGAGAGGTCCAAGGCGGGGTGTCTACAGCAACAAATTGGGCACAACCAAAGAATCCTTTGAAATCAAGATTTTTCAATAAAAACAATTCTTTTGAAAACCATTTGCAAAACAAGTTGTGTACAACAAAGGGTTCAAATTTTTTTTACAAAAAGGGTTATGCACAAGGAGGCTTTAAAAACTCAATTTTATGTCCAAAAGACTTGTGCATAACCAAGCTTCAAAAAACCAAGTTTTGGCTAAAAGAGAAGAAGGTAATGTGCACAAACAAATCTGTAAATTTGGAACCTGGATAAGCAGAAGCAAAAGGGACACAAAATGTTTCTGCCCTGCACAAAATGGTTAAATTTTGAAACATTCTGTTCCCTGCCCAACATAGCCGTACGGCTATAGCATGTTGGCAATTATTTTTTGCAGTTTTTCAACTTCTGATCATCAAGCCCCAGTTTATTGTATTTCTAGAACAGTTTCCACTCTAGAAGATTCAATCAGAAACACAAAACACACAAAACAAACACAAAAGTTAACGAAAACGGGGGAACGGGAGTTTTACCCACACAAAAGCGTCCCCAAAGCTTCTAAAAAGAAGTTTGCGAACACTTTACTCCCCAGCGGAGTCGCCACTATAAGGATCCCACCCCACGCGGAAATGCGACGAGTATGGGGGTGAAACGCCAAACACGGTTATCACGCAAAACATAACGGAGTCGCCACATTTGTTAATTATTTAACCCAATAAATAGAAAGGTTAGAGATTCTATTAGTTCGGAGGTCAGGTTACGCCTTGGGAAGAGTTTTACGTCACCCAAGTCGCCTCGGATAGAACCGAGTCTCCCTAACGTTAGTTAACAAAGTGCATGTGTGTGTGTGTGTATTTCAAAGAAGGGAGAAACTGACTTTTAACAAAACTGGTTAATTATTTAACAGAAAAGGGTTATTTTGCAAACATTCTGACCAGAAAGGGAAGAAGGTGGAAAATGCACTCCCCGATCAAAGTAGCAGTACAGATGGGGAGGGCATTCCAGGGATCTTTGACAGTTTATCAGAAAACTGTCCAGTTTCAGGCAAAACAGAGTGTTCTTGCTGAAACTGGACTGAAATGATCATTTTCAGTTATTTTCTTTAACAATAACATGGATTAAATCATCCCTATGTCATTGATCACTAGTTGGACACCAAAAACAAAGGTTTTGGGTGTGATCAAGACAATCATTGGGGAAATTTAAGAAAAAGGTGATGAACATGCCCTTTGGGCTAAAATGATCATTTGATGAGCAAAGATTGAAAGTTTACCAACAAAATGGACTTATGATGCAAGATTAAACCTTTAGGAACAAAAATGTAACATAAAGATTGAATCTTTATATCCCAAACTTGGGGATTTTAGGCAAGATCATGGTTGGGAAGATAAAGATTGAAACTTTATCTCCCAATCATGATCATCATGGCCAAACAAGAACAATATTAATAAGAAATTTAACAAATCATGATTATATATATAAAAATAATATAGTAGCTTGAGAGGATAAGACTTGTAATATATATATATATATATATATATATATATATATATATATATATATATATATAGTGCTTGAATGGACAAGACTTGCAATGTAATGTAAAGGCTTGAAAGTAAATTGCATCAAAGTAAAGACATAATGACATCAAATGATAACAAGCCTTATGTTATCCTTTGGTTTAGAACCCACAATCATGCATAGAACATGAAGGGCACTATGGATCAAGGCTTGGTTCCAATTAATATGATTTGCAAGAAACATAAAGACATAAGGTAAATAAATAAAAGGAAAATAGAATGAGATAAAGAGAAGATGGGGGAGAAGGAGGCCTCACCACTATTTGGTTCTAAGCCTATCTTCTTTCACTCCTTTCACTCAAATGTGTTTATCACTCCTATCAGCTCTCAATTCTGCAGAGCTTTTCCTCTAAAACTGTTTTCTCCCCCCTGAAATGATCAGCCTAGGGTTCAATTTATAGGGACTGAGGGTGCCCAAACCAGCCGTACGGCTAGGTCCCTCAGGTACCCAAACCATCCGTACGGCTCAGTCTGGCGAGCTTCAGGATTTTTCTAAGGTTTATTCCAGAACAGTCCTGGAATGTTTGGTTTATCCTAATGAGGTCCTGGCCCATCGGTTTATCCCTGAATGGCACCAAGAATTCCTCTAAAGTTGGTCAATTTTAGATTGGGGTACTTACAGTGGCACAAATGGGTTATAGTGCATAGGCGCATGGCGCGGCGCGTAGCTTGAATCAACACTGATTATTCTTCAATCTTGATATCTTGCCCTATACCGAAGCCTAGTCTATTCAAATGGACTACCTAAAAAATGAAGTATAAATACTTCTTACATGTGGGTCTAATGTCTATGAAATAAACTTAGGTGATGGATCAATCAAATATAATCAATCCTATTACATTGAAACTGAGATATATGTGGGCATACCCAACAGGATGAAGTCCTAGATATTCACCGCCATTGTCACTGTAGATAGTTTTGATGGAACGACCAAAAAACTTTTCGACCATGGGTTTGAAGGTGTTAAAAACAGAGATAGCATCATTCTTGTGTTTGAGAGGGTAAAACCAAATGTATTTGGAATGATGATCAACAAAAATAATGTAATATTTGTAACCATCATGGGAGAGAAGAGGGGAAGTCCAAATATCACTGTATAGAATATCAAGAGGACCAAAAGAACGGATTGTATTATTGAAGAACGGTAACTTGTGACTTTTATTACAATCGCAAGAGTTGCAATGAAAATCACTAGTACAAGGAATATCTAACTGAAAGCTATTGCTAATATGACGTAAAATAGAATAAGACGGATGACCCAAACGATGATGCCAACTAAAGGTTGAGGGGACAGACGCAGAGTGAACAGCGGAGTGAGTGGGATGCCATTCATAGACGCCAGAGTTAGGATGACCTTGAAGGAGGATAACCCCGGTTTGATTGTCCTTCACAAAAAATGAGTCAGATAAGAAGGTGATAGAAGCATTATTATCTTGACATAATTTGTAGATAGAAATAATATTACGAGATAATGTAGGAACATGAAGAACATGATTGAGTTTAAAGTAGGGGTGAGAAAAAAACCGAAAAACCGAACCACACTGTTAAAAACCGAAAAACCGACACCAAAAAAAACCAAGAACGTGCCTTTTAAACCTGTCCGGTTCAGTTAGTTTTGAAAACTGAAGGTTTTTGGTCCAGTTTAGGTGTTTAGATTTAGGAAACCGTTAAACACCGAACCGAACCGAACCGAACCGATAACCATAAACTGCGTCGTTTTCCATTTAGTATATAAAGACTTTTCGTTTTCTTTTCCACCCAGCACACCTCATTCAACGCATTTTACCCTAGCTCCCTCCCTGAAATCGACAACACCACTTGAAGCCTCAACTATGCAAGGGAGATCTGAGATTCTACATCGGCACTACAATTGCAAGGGAGATTCTTACCAATTTCTTCTCTAACCCGTCGTTTCTCTCATCATCGGCGACTGCTCTCATCACCGGCGACCCCCGACGGCTCTTAGTGGCCCTTTCCTGGTAAGATTTTATCCCTCTTTCTCTCTTAATTTTCTTCATCTCTCTTTTCTCTCTGCAATTTCTCTCATCTCTGTTTTCAGTGAGTCTCTAGTCTATTTCCTGTGTTTCTTTTTTCTTTTTGAATTTTTTACTTTCAATCTTTGACTCTCATTCTAAATATCAATATTCTGGTAAGATTTATGTGATTGTGACTATTCTTTTTGGAGTTCGAAATGGGTTGTTGCTAGTTTGCTTAGAAGTCTTTATTTTTTCTTAGGAATTGGAAATGGGTTGTGACTATTTCTTCCTCCCACTCCATATTCTTTTGGGTGAATGATTTTACATAGTTTTTGTATGCGTTATTTACATCCGCACACCGAACCAAACAAACTCCGACACCGAAACCGAACAAGCCGAACCATTAGTACACCAAAACTTAACGGTTCTAAAATGTTGTGCCCCAACCCGTGGTCCTACTTGGCCCCACGTTCGGGACACGCACGGAAGACGTCATAAAACATTTTAGAATTTTTTTTCGAAATGTACTTTCATAAAGTTTCATATAACCAACTCTTCAAAGTTGAAAACTTTGATTTCATCACACACATACCATTTTACAAACACAAGTACCTTGCCCCAAGGGCTTACACACTTTTACAAAATTTACAATCACCAACATGTTCCAAAAATAGGTGATACAAGATGAAGTCACGGGTACACTACCTAAAAGGTTATACATTTATATAATGTAGCCTTTACAAACACATGTCCAGAAATGTCTTACCAAAACCACCTCCTCGACGTCCTCCCTTGTGAAGTGACCTATCCCATGGTCTCTCCTTCATCTAAGGAATACAAATAAACAAGGAACGGGGTGAGAATAAATCTCAGTAAGAAGCTAAAATGCAACTACGTTACATGCTGAAATGATACTCGTAATTTAACAATGTCAATAAACATTCACTTAGCACATAACATGAGAGGCAAAGCCAACTCATCATACCACACATAAGGCGGAAATAAACACTCATAAGAGGATACTGTGCCAAGGTTCTCAAATCAAACACAATCCTCTAAGAAAAATAAACTGAGCAGCACCAAAGGGCTGAAGCGGTTCATGAACCAAACAATAATAATAACAACAACAACAACGGGGGGAAAATGATACCAAGTCATAACCCAAAGTGCCCAACCTTTGGCCTAAGGAAGGGGGTTAAAAATGGGAAACCAATGGTAGAAGCCTTATAATGAACTTGGCTCGTGTGCCATTATAATCCCTACCACTGCCCGACTCCACAACAAGTACCAGCTGGACTTTAACACGAGCATAGTAATAAATACTTGCTTAAACAACAACCGGGGCATGATTCCAAAGTAGGGAACCACACAAACACATCATAAAGATGTAAACACGTTACTCATAAAGAGTTCACAACATTGACATGAAGTCACAACACAAACCTTTATCAATGACATTAAGTCACAACACAATCAATCTATTATCTACAATCTTAGCATCCCAAAATACCCCTCTAGGTGCTCTACACTAGGACCCAAAATCTAGATAAGGATTGACATTTAACACATTTGGGATTAACCACTTTTTGTTCAATAGGGCATCTGGGCGTTCGCCTAACCCAACCTGGGCGGTCGCCTAACAGGGGACCGGGCGGACGCTCACTCTCACCCGGGTGCGCGCTCACTCTAGCATTTTTGGAACCTCAAACCCTGCCAACATGCACGGTCGCGCAAGGCCCATATGGGTGGGCGCGCAAGGACCGGGCGGGCGCTCGGTCGGTTAGCAGGCGGGCGCTCGCTACAATTTCCTGCAAAACCCAATTTCTTTACAGGCTTAAGAATTCTCCGTCCCAAATGTAGGAGTATACTTTCAGTAACATTTTAACAATACTAACAATACCCAGAAGTGCAATACAGGACCAAGACACCACTTTCAAGCCTAAGTCATTGTTTTTCTTCACAGTATATTAATACTCCCTTTGTCCCAAAATTACAAGTATCACAAAAATCATCCAATTCACAAAAATAACAATCACAAGTGTCAAATATAACATATATGACCATTTTAACAAGGGGAATTAGTAACTTACTTATTTCGGGGAAAAGTATCGAGGAAATATGTTTTGTTTGGGTAGAAATGATCTATTCAACGCCATGATTATTTTTATATGATTAGATTTTAAAACGGATAAGTAATTAAAAAGAAATAAAATCAAAATAAAATGAACTTACCTTTTCTCTTAAACCCTAGGAAGAAACGTAGGAAAGTACGTTCAATGAAAATGAAAACACAGAGGGAGAAGGGATGGGATAAGCATGCTTTATAAAAAGATCTTTACCCCATTTTTACACTTAGTGTTGGGTTTCGGAGTAACATGCGCAGCGGAAAATAGCATTTAAAATTTTAATGAAACCCAAAGCCCATAGATCCATTCATATGATTAAATCAAATACTTGCAATATGAATACTAGAAAAAACTAACCCTTGATGACTTTGAATTTGGTCTTTGATCTTGGTGGAGAAATTGAAGCTTTAATCACGAACAAGTAAGAACACGAACTTTGAAAATGATAAGCTTCACCCTCTAGCGGTATCCACATAACGAACGAATATCAAGGAGCTTCTTGATCTTGGTTGCTAGACCAAAATTGTGAAACACGTTTTCACAATTAATATGAACTATATGGAATTTTATTTGTGTATTATTTTGTTCTTCAATCTAGGATGTTTTAGAACAAAATAAAACTCTCTCAAACTCTTTGGAGACTTGCACAAAAGCTTCTTATTGGTTCTGGCCAAATTTGGATGTTTATATACAAGTTAGACCTATTCCAAATAGGAAACTTGTGTCTAAACCCGTCCAAAATTCTTTTCCAAATCAAATCAGGAAACCAGTCCCGACATGGTGTGCGCCCGCCCAAAACCACATGTGCGGCCGCACAACTATCTGGAACAAACTGGTACTATTTGAGCCAACATGTGCGACCGCCCAAACCCTTTTGTGCGGTCGCACACTTACCCCAGAATTCCCTAATTTCCAAAATCCTTCAATGGTCCTTTCGACCCAATATTCCAATATAGTCCTTTATAGGATTCGTTCTATTGTGTGTGACCCTCTAGGATTATACTAAGTTGGCAATGGGTTCAAACATGAAACCATAAGATATGATTAGGTTCTAGCAAACCGTCATACCTACTCAAATAGTATAACTAGATACAAGTTCGCATTCCTTTAGAACATGTCACAATCCCTTTGTCCACGATGTCATTGAACACAAGTCATGGTCAACAAGTCAACTTGTTTTTCGTTCAATACTTTCTCGATTCCGAATATGTTGATAATCCAAATGACATTGATCTAATCAATTCATTTGAGTCTGGCTGAACATTTTCATCAACATATTTCCTACGAGAGGCCTAAGCTTGACATCTCTCCGAAGAGGGACAAATCCATTTAGCTTATTACTCTTCCCTACGTGAATCCGATTATGCCAATCATACCCTTTATAACTACCCGGTTAAAGGTAGCGTTTGAATATGTCAAACATAATGTTCATCAAGTGGAAGATTATAATAACTTCATGTCTAAGGATTCAAATGACATAACCAATATGAGATATATGTTAGACATAGACCATGACATAAATCTCATACAGCGGGTCATGTCCAGTACCTTGTTCCAAACAAGTACTCATAAATCTAACATGATCATCCCATGATCATTTAGCCTTTATACTAGTGCTTAACAAGTACTAGGGACGGAGATTATTATAAGTAAACATGAACAACAATAATAATCAAAACATCTCTTTATTGATATGAAATAAATGATAACAATTACAATGTTTATTAAACGTGCCTAGGGCACCACTACCAACACTTAGGCCACTCTAGTTTCATTTTAAACACTTTAACCCCTATACTTATAATTCCACAAAGGACCCTATAGTTTCAACTTAATCTATTAACTCCCTTAACCATTATTACTACTAACCAAATAAATAACACAATTAATCAAACAATATGTGCTAGTCATAAATTATGATGCAACCCATAAAATGCACACATAATGTCAAATTAAAATCCCCAAAAATATAAAGTAAATTGGGACGGGTTTTAGGGTCGTTACAATCACTCCCCCTTAAAGAAAATTCATCCCGAATTTTAGGGTTACTTACCAAAAGTGTCAAATAACCAAGGGTATTTTTTCTCCATTTCCTCTCGAAGCTCCCAAGTTAATTCTTCCACATTATGGTTTCTCCACACAACTCTAACAAGAGGAATACTCTTAGTTCTCAATTCTTGAACTTTAGAATCAATTACTTGAACTGGATGCTCCTCATAGGACATAATTGGTTCAATATCCTCAGGTATCTCAGATAACACATGAGATGGATCATACACATACTTTCGAAGCATTGAAACATGAAACACATTATGAATCTTTTCAAGAGAAGGAGGTAACGCAAGACGATAAGCTTGATCTCCAACTCTTCCCAAAATCTCAAAAGGCCCTACGAACCTTAGAGCAAGTTTCCCTTTCTTTCCATATCTTTTAATTCCCACCTTTGGTGAAAATTTCAAGAACACAAAGTCACCCTTTTCAAACTCAAGGTCTCACCTCCGGTGATCAGCATAGCTCTTTTGTCGACTCTGGGCAGTAGTTAATTGATCCCGAATAAGCTTAACCTTCTCAACTGAATCATTAACCATATCAACACCCCAAATTTTTGCTTCCCCAACTTCATCCCAACAAATAGGTGAACGACATTTTCTCCCATACAATGCTTCATAAGGAGCCATCCCAATACTCGACTGAAAACTGTTATTATAAGCAAATTCCACAAGAGGCAAATGAATATCCCAATAATCTGAGAAATCAACTGAACAAGCCCTCAACATGTCCTCAAGAATCTAAATGGTTCTTTCTGATTGGCCATCTGTTTGAGGATGAAAAGCTGTACTAAACCTCAATTCTGAACCCAAAACCTTCTGAAATGCTTGCCAAAATCGAGAAGTGAATTTAGGATCACGATCAGATACAATGCTAACAGGAACTCTGTGCAGCTTCACAATCTCATTAATGTATAAAGTAGCAAGCCTTTACATCGAATAGCCAATCTCAATAGGTAAGAAGTGAGAAGACTTTATCAATCTGTCTACGATCACCCAAACTGCATCATGCCTTCTTCGAGTACAAGGCAACCGTGACACAAAATCCATAGTAACATGTTCTCATTTCCATTCCGGTATTTCTAAAGGTTGAAGCAAACCTGCGGTTCTTTGATGTTCAGCTTTCACTTGTTGACAAGTCAAACTCTTCGACACATAATCCGCTATCTCCCGCTTCATGTTGTTCTACCAAAAGTGTTGCTTCAAATCTTGATACATTTTGGTACTCCCGGGATGAATAGTATACCTCGACTTATGGCCTTCCTCGAGAACTTGAAGTTTAATCCCATCAACATTAGGAACACATAATCGGCCTTTGAAAGTCAATACCCCTTCAGAACTGAGAGAGAAGTCTTCAAATCTGCCATCTTTGATTTTACTCATTATATTCATTAACTCAGGATCATCTTTTTGAGCATCCTTGATTTGTTGAATTAAGGTTGGTAATACTCTGATATTCACAAATATAGCTACATGCCTCGATTCATAAGGACCCCAATCACGAGCATCTTCTAACATCTTCCATTCTCGCACTATCAATGAAGCTACATAAGACTTCCTACTAATAGCATTGTCTACCACTTTGCCTTTCCCGGATGATAAGAAATGGTGCAATCATAATCCTTCAACAGCTCCATCCATCTACGCTGTCTATTATTCAACTCTTTTTGGGAGAAAAGGTACTTCAAACTCTGATGATCTGTGAAAATCTCAAACTTTGCTCCATATAGATAATGCTTCCATTTGTGTAACGCAAAAACAATCGCAGCTAACTCCATGTCATGGGTTGGATAATTCTGCTCACTAGGAGTTAACTTCCTTGAAGCATACGCAATTACCTTGCCACCTTGCATCAGAACACACCCCAATTCTTCTTTTGAAGCATCACTATAAATCACCAAATCATTATTCCCATTAGGCAGTGCAAGAATAGGAGCGGTGGTCAACCTCTTCTTTAACTCTTCAAAACTAACTTGAAATTTGTCATCCCACACATATGGCACATTCTTTCGAGTCAATTGAGTCAGTGGTGTAGCAATCTTGGAAAACCCTTCTATGAATCTTCGATAATACCCTGCTAGACCCAAGAAACTTCGAATTTCTGTGACTGATTCTGGCCTCTTCCAATTCACAATGGATTCTATTTTTGAAGGATCCACAGATATCCCCCTATTCGAAACCACATGTCCCAGAAAAGAAACTTCATCGAGCCAAAAAGTACACTTACTGAATTTTGCAAACAGTTGCTTTTCTCTGAGAACAGATAGAACCATTCACAAGTGTTGCTCATGCTCCTCTCGAGACTTATAATAAACAAGGATTCCATCGATAAACACAACCACAAAAGAATCAAGATAAGGCTTGAAAACCCTATTCATCATATCCATGAAAACAGTTGGAGCATTTGTTAACCCGAAAGGCATGACAAGAAACTCATAATGACCATACCTACTATGGAAAGCAGTCTTACGAATGTCTTCTGAGTGAATCTTCAACTGGTGATACCCACTCCTTAAGTCAAGCTTTGAAAAGACAACTGACCCTTGGAGTTGATCAAATAAATCATCAATGTGAGGCAAGCGATATTTGTTCTTTATAGTCACCTGATTCAGTTTTCTATAGTCGATGCATAGTCTCAAGGACCCATCTTTCTTCTTTACAAACAACACAGGAGCTCCCCACGGTGATACACTGGGTCGGATGAAACTCCTATCAAGCAACTCTTTCAATTGAACTTTCAACTCTTTTAATTCTGCTGGAGCCATTCTATAAGGTGACTCAGATATCGGGGTAGTACCTGGAAGTAAATCAATACAAAACTCGATCTCCTTATCGGGAGGCATAGAATACTCAGTAGAGTACACATTAGGAAACTCTTTCACAATATGCACATCCTCTACTTCAGGCAACTTTTTAGTAGTATCAAGAACACTGGCCAAATACCCCGTACAACCACGGTGCAACAACTTCCTAGCTTTCACATAAGAAATAATATGAATCCCCCTACCCAAAGGAGCAGCCTCAAAACTAAATTCAGGCACATCAGGAATAGAGAACGTGACAAACTTTGTATAACAATCAACTGAAGCATGGTATTTACTTAACCAATCCATTCCCAAGATAATATCAAAATCTTGTAATGGCAATATAACTAAATCAGCAAATAAAACATGCTCCCAAATATGGACATCACAGCCACGTAACACCTTATCAGCTACCAAACAATCTCCCATAAGAGTAGACACTTCTAACAAGTAAGGTAAAGATTCAGAGATGCAAAATGCACAGACACATAAGAATGCGATGAACCGGGGTCTATAAGTGCACGTGCTCTCAGACTCGACATAGAAATTATACCTCCTATCACTGTAGAAGCATCTGAAGCCTGCTGTTGGTTGATAGCAAAAACACGACATTGCACTTTAGGCTTTCCAGAGGCATCCCTCTTCTGACCCTAAGATGATCCAGCTCCACCCCCATATGGTACATTCCTTGCTCTTGGACAATCCCTTTGAAAATGGCCAAGCTGACCACAATTCAAACACTTTCCCTGCTTCTTCCAACATCGCTCTTCAGAGTGCCCTTCCTTTTGACAATAGTTACAAATCCTTCTACTTTGATTTCCAAGGGTGTTACCTTGATTCCTGGTAATTGATTGCCCCTGCGGTTGCCCTCTAAATTATGATGGTGTTCCCTGACCTCCTCGATTATCACCACGCTGTGGTTGAGGTCTTCCTTGCCTTCCTGTACCTGCCAATTCAACTTTCCTCTTATGCTCTTCTATATCATGATCCACATGATATGCTCTATCAACAGCATCTTGAAAATCTTGCAACTTGTGGGATACTAGTTGACTTCGGATCACATTTCTCAATCCCTTTACAAATCGCATAGCCTTCCTCTCATCAGTTGCCACTAAGTGAGTACAATACCTGGATAACTCTGTGAATTTGGATGTATACTGAGCCACAGCCATAGTATTCTGCTCCCAGTTGAGAAACTCCATTTCCTTCTTGTCTTGATCTACCAGAGGAATGAAATGTTCCTTGAACTTTTTCAGAAAATTCTCCCAAGTATAGGGTACATGAGTCTCATCCCAATTAGTTTTCAAAGCTTTCCACCAGTGCTCAGCAGCTCCACTCAGTTTATAGGTAGCAAACCCGACTTGTTCTTCATCAGTACATCTTAGAACATCAAATATTTTCTCCATCGACTCTATCCACCTCTCGACCTTTGTTACCTCTGGTTCTCCTTCATAACCCATTGGTTTCATCTTCAGGAACTGTTCTAACCCATATCTCAGAGGTGCTTGTTCTCCTCCTTGCCTTTGATCATTAAGAGTTTTCATGGCTGCTTCAAACATCCCTTGAAACATGATTCGGGCCTCTTCTCTGGCATCCCCTTGCCCTGAAGAACCAGCCTGATATCCTTTAGTCTCAACCATTTTCAATAAATACCTACATAAGACACTTAACGTTACTCACTCATTACACAACTACCCTCATAGGTCACTTTGAAATTCTAAACCATCTACAACTTAGCTCTAATACCAACTTTCGTTCCCCAACCCATGGTCCTACTTTGCCTCACGTTCGGGACATGCACGGAAGACGTCATAAAACATTTTAGGATTTTTTTTAGAAATGTACTTTCATAAAAGTTTCATATAACCAACTCTTCAAAGTTGAAAACTTTGATTTCATCACACACATACCATTTTACAAACATAAGTACCTTGCCCCAAGGGCTTACACACTTTTACAAAATTTACAATCACCAACATGTTCTAAAAATAGGTGATACAAGATAAAGTCACGGGTACACTACCCAAAAGGTTATATATTTATATAATGTAGCCTTTACAAACACATGTCCCAAAATGTCTTACCAAAACCACATCCTCGACGTCCTCCCTTGTGAAGTGACCTATCCCCTGGGCTCTCCTTTATCTAAGGAATACAAATAAAAAAGGAACGGGGTGAGAATAAATCTCAGTAAGCTACTAAAATGCAACTACTTTACATGCTGAAATGATACTCGTAATTGAACAATGTCAATAAACATTCACTTAGCACATAACATGAGAGGCATAGCCAACTCATCATACCACACATAAGGCGGAAATAAACACTCATAAGCGGATACGGAGCCAAGGTTCTCAAATCAAACACAATCCTCTGAGAAAAATCAACTGAGCAGCACCAAAGGGCTGAAGCGGTTCATGAACCAAACAATAACAAAAACAACAACAACAACAACGGGGGGAAAATGACACAAAGTCATAACCCAAAGTGCCCAACCTTTGGCCCAAGGAAGGGGGTTAAAAATGGGAAACCAATGGTAGAAGTCTTACAATGAAGTTGGCTCGTGTACCATTATAATCCCTACCACTGCCCGACTCCACAGCAAGTACCAGCTGGACTTTAACACGAGCATAATAATAAATATTTGCTTAAACAACAACCAGGGCATGATTCCAAAGTAGGGAACCACACAAACACATCATAAAGATGTAAATACGTTACTCATAAAGTATTCACTACATTGACATGAAGTCACAACACAATCCTTTATCAATAATATTAAGTCACAACACAATCAATCCATTATCTACAATCTTAGCATCCCAAAACACCCCTCTAGGTGCTCTACAATAGGACCCAAAATATAGACAAGGATTGAAATTTAACTCATTTGGGATTAACCACTTTTTGTTCAACAGGGGATCTGGGCGGTCGCCTAACCCAACCTGGGCGATCGCCCAACAGGGGACCGGGCGGACGCTCACTCTCACCCGGGCCCGCGCTCACTCTAGAATTTTTGGAACCTCAAACCCTACCAACATGCACGGTCGCGCAAGGCCCTTCTGGGCGGGCGCGCAAGGACCCGGCGGGCGCTCGGTCGGTTAGCAGGCGGGCGCTCGCTACAATTTTCAGCAAAACCCAATTTCTTTCCAGGCTTAATAATTCTCCATCCTAAATGTAGGAGTATACTTTCAATAACATTTTAACAATACTAACAATACCTAGAAGTGCAATACAGGACCAAGACACCACTTTCAAGCCTAAGTCATTGTTTTTCTTCACAGTATATTAATACTCCCTTTGTCCCAAAATTACAAGTATCACAAATATCATTCAATTCACAAAAATAACAATCACAAGTGTCAAATATAACATATATGACCATTTTAACATTTAAAGGGGAATTAGTAACTTACCTATTTCGGGGAAAATTATCGAGGAAATATGTTTTGTTCGGGTAGAAATGATCTATTCAACGCCCTGATCATTTTTATATAATTAGATTTTAAAACGGATAAGTAATTAAAAAGAAATAAAATCAAAATGAAATGAACTTACCTTTTCTCTTAAACCCTAGGAAGAAACGTAGGAAAGTACGTTCAATGAAAATGAAAACACAGAGGGAGAAGGGATAGGATAAGCATTTTTATAAAAAGATCTTTACCCCGTTTTTACACTTAGGTCACTCTAGTTTCATTTTAAACACTTTAACCCCTATACTTATAATTCCACAAAGGACCCTATAGTTTTAACTTAATCTATTAACTCCCTTAACCATTATTACTACTAACCAAATAAATAACACAATTAATCAAACAATATGTGCAAGTCATAAAATATGATGCAACCCATAAAATGCACACATAATGTCAAATTAAAATCCCCAAAAATATAAAGTAAATAGGGACGGGTTTTGAGGTCGTTACATAAAATACATCAAACCGATAACTTTCGCTCAGTCTCGGTTTTGGCCTAAAACCGAGCCAAACCGAGCTGAGCACACTTCTAGTTTAAAGGAACAAGAGGGAGTAAGGAGAGAAGTAGAACCATTGTTAGCAATAGGAAGCTCGGAGCCATCTCCAATAAAGAGTTCATCGGTGCCATCATAAGGATAGTGGAGAGAGAGATTATTGAGGTCATTAGTAGTATGGTGTGTTGCTCCACTATCTAGGAGCCAGTTGGGGGGTAGTTTGGAGGAGAGGTGGTGGAAGTATGGATGGAGGGGCTAGGTGGTTGGCGAGGTTTGGTGTAAGGGCGATTGTTTGTTGTGGGAGGTGGAGAAGGGATATGAGCATCCGGATATTGACGACAGAAGGCTGGACAGTAGGTGAGAGAGTGACCAGTTTCACGACACCATTGACACTTACCCAGATAAGTGTTACGAGGTTGGGAGTTGTTGTTGGTGTTTCGGTTGGGAGGTCGAGGCGTGTAGGTGGTGTTTTGATTCGGATGGCGGGAGGAGGTATTAGTAGTGGATGGTTTAGCAACAAAGTTGATTGTGGCAGGGAAGGTAGTGGGGTTTTGGTTTTTGAGGGATATGGTGAGTTCACGATTGATGAGTTTTTCGTGAAGCTCGTCAAAGGTGATAGGTGTTTCGCGATTCTGTAAGGCAGAGATGACATGGTCATATTCCGGGTCATTGAATTGATCAAGTATGCGATCAACAATATCATCAGGATTCATGGGGCGGCCTAGAGAGGCGAGTTGATCCGTGCAAGATTTGATGTCATGCATGAAGTCGGTAATTGAGCGAGTACCCTTGGTTGTATTGCGAAGGCGATCTTTAATTTGTTTAAGATGGCCTTTGGAGGGACTGGCGTATGTTTTGGTGAGGGTTAGCCATGCCGCTCTGGTTGTGGGACACATAGAAATAAGAGGAACAAGGGATGGCGAGAGAGTACCAGAGAGGGCCCCAAGAATTAGTTTGTCTTGTCGAAACCATGTTTTGAAGGTAGGATTGGTTCGGTTAATGGTGGTGGCCGGTATGGCAGGGGTGTCGGCGGTGGCTGCTACGACTGCTGTGGTGATGGTTTCGTCGGGTGTAGGGAGGGATCCATCTAGGTATTGGTATAGGTCAAGACCGAGCAAAGTTGCTTCAATTTGTGTTTTCTAAGCAATAAAATTGGTGGATGTGAGTTTGAGGATATGGTTGAAGGAGACTAGGATAAGAGGTTTGGTGGGTTCATCGTTGTTGGGAACAAGTGTAACGACCCCAAATCCAGACCCTATTTTAGTCATAATTTTAGAAATTATTTGTGACCTCTTTCATTGCATTGCATTATTTATTTGTGGGTTATGTGTTAGTTCATTAAATTAAAGTAGGGGAGTCTTTGTGCAAGGCTGAACTTTAGGGGCTTTAGAGTAAATCTGAGTCTAGGGGGCTAGAAGTCCATAAGATAAGTCTGGGGGCCTTGGAGTAGTTTGTGGGGTTCAAATTGGGGGAAAATTCATCCAACTCAATCATCCTCCTCATTTTCCTAATTTCCTTCATACTTCATCTTCAACCTAGAGAAAAGAGCTTGAGAGAAAGAAAGTCTTCTTCATTTGACCTTCAAATTCACATCTCAATTTTTCACCATTTATCAAATTGACTTCATCATAGTGTTCCTTGTGCTGTGGAGATCTTATCTACCTAATTCATTCTTTATTTCTTCAACCTTCAATTTGGTAGAGGAAGAAGAAGTTCCTCCACCATTCCCTTCAATTCATCCTCCCATTCAAGAAATAATTGCATCTAGTGGTTCCTTGTGAAGAGTAGATTAATTGTAGCCAAGCAAAGATTCATCTTCTTCAACATCTAGCTTGAAGAAAGTAAGTTCCTACCCCTTTTTCCCTTTAGGATTGTTCATGTAAGTTCTTGGTGATAATCTTTGTTGCTGCATGTTGGTTATGATGTTGTTGTGATGTTTAGGTAACTACTTGGTAGTATTGTGTTGTTGAGTTAAGGAATGTGTTGAAGAGTTGATATTTAGGTTGTTGAATTCATTTGGTACTGTTGGGTTTGTAGTATGTTTGGTCTAGTTGCACCTTAGGCTTAATATGTAGGTACCTTTATTCACAAACCCAGGAAATCTGCAAAAAAGGCTGAATTGCGTAAAGGGGCGCGCACACCTTTTGGGAGGGGGAGTGCGCACCCTTATATCCCCTTTTGTCACTTTTCCTTCTGATCAAAGGGGGCGCGCGCACCCTTTTGGTAGGAGGCGCGCGCACCCTTTTCTTTTGCAATTTGTCCGTTTTACGTTCAATCTTCCGGAGGCCATAACTTCTTCGTCCGGACTCCGTTTTGGGCGTGTAAACTATTGTTGGAAATCTCTTTTCGAGTAATATAAGATGAGTTGGTTTATTCATGTGGGTTTAAGGTTCAGATCGTGATGAGGTTCTAGTTGTTATCCTATGATATTTCGATAGGTGTTTTATAACCCAAAAAGGTTATGAATGGTCCGTTTGTGATCAAGTTGAGATGTGTATCCTTTTAGGTTCATTTTGATGTTGTTTTATCCTTGTGATATATTTGTGGGATTTCCTACTTTAAAATCCTTTTGTTTGATTATTTATTGCACAATGTTGTTGAACTGTCGCGACCCCGAACCCCGCGGGCCCGAGACCGCGAGCTGGACGTCGACTTAAAACCAAAACTATGAAATACCGAAGTTAAAAATTTCATTTTGAACCAAAAGATGATAACACAAGGTTTTACAAATCCAAGATTAAATCAACAATGTACATCCAACATAAGCTCCACAGCTTATACCCAAAAGAATAAAATATACAATTCTTAATGACGTCAATAATGGTAAAACTATCCCCAAAAGGTTATACATTTAAATAATGTAAACCGATCCATAACAACCTGCCCCAAAATCTCAATCCTCTCGACGTCCTCCTTGAACCGCGAATCCTAATCCTTTTCCTCCTGGGGGGGGTTAAGGAAAAACAAAGATGGAAATAAACGGGGTGAGATAAAATCTCAATAAGTTACTAATGCAACTACATGACATGCTAATATGCAATGACCAATAGCAATTAATATAAGACAGATAGCAGCGGAATAATAAGTGACATGCCGACGAACGGTAACATCCAATAATCAATCATATAAATAAACATATAACAACAAATGAGAGGCTCCATATCGCCAACCGTCCCATACCGGTTGGAAATAACGACCAGCTCATCATGCAACACATAAAGCTGAAATAAACACTCATAAGTGGATACATAGCCAAGGTTTCACCCAACTAAAGAACCAAATAAAGGTCGCTGCGCAGCTTCAATAATCAACTGTTGGTCCCAGAGACACAACAAGGGTATGAAAAGAGGCTAGAGGGGGGGTGAATAGCCTATTTAAAATTTCAACCCTTTTTCAAAATTCAACCTTTATGCTTAAACTTGAATTTTGCGGTAGATAAAAACCACGCGGTCAAGTATAAAATGCACAGCGGAAGTTTTCGTTGAAACAAGTTTAGAGTTGTTTTTGATGAGTTTAATGCGGTAGGTTTAGTGTGCGGTCGGTGAGCGTGCAGTCGGTGTGTATGCGGTAGGTTGGTGAGCGGTAGGTTCAAGTGAGGTAGGTTGAGAGATTGAAAACTTGTGTCTTAGAGATTTTAGGCAAATGATAAGTAAGTCAGATTTTAACTTAGGCAATGAGGTAGACAAGCAAACACAATTCACAATTGTTCTTAAATATGAAAGATCAAACACTAAAAGACAAACAAGATTAATATGAACAAGTGAAGAACAATATGAACAAGATGAACAAGACTTAAAGTAAATTTGCAGAAAGGTAAAGTGCAGTAAGTAAAGAACACAATGATTTGGAAAGGTTCGATCTGTTAAAATATCTACGTCCTTTACCAAGATGGTCAGTCTTGGATTTTGAATGAGGTATATATTGATTCTTGAGTACAGATTACAGAGATGAAGTATTGAATCAACACCTATTTCTATGAAGTTCAAATCCTAGACTTAGACCAGTGTATCCCTAATGATTCAATCTATGTGATTGATCAATCGGGGTGAGTGTGTGTGTAAGAATCAAAAGCTCTTTAGGATCTATATGATTTTAGAGCGTAATGAATCTTGTGTGAGAGGCTTGAGATTTGATCTTGAAGGTTGCTGGAGATTTTTTGAAGACTTGAAGGTTGAGTGCTTGAAGATTCGAAGGATTCTGGAAATCTTGAATATGATCTTCAATCACCAAGAATTTCAACAGCAATTTCTCTCTTAGAATCTCAGCTGTTATTCAATGAAGAACACAAGGACTATTTATAGCCTTGAAGGAGAAACTAGCCGTTTGAATTCTTGGAGGGCAAGTTTGGAGGACAATGAGCTGTTGATTTCTAATTGGAGCTCATTCTGAGTTGTCCTTTTGTTGCAGAGTCATGGTGGTCCAACTGTACTATGATGACAGTTGTATTCAAATTTGAATTTTGAATTTGCAACGTTCTAAACTAACCAAGGTTTTGGACACACACGTGACCATGGTTAAGTTTGAACCAAACTTGAGTTTATTCAACTCTGGTTACATGCGGTCGAATAAGTCATGCGGTAGGCTTGCATTATGCGGTCGATGTCTTGCATGAGTTAAGTTGATTTTTGCGGCAAGCATGGAGCATGCGGTAGATGTCTTCATGCGGTAGGTTGAGTACTTGCCACACATCTCCAGACTTAGAAAAATTTAGGGTCCTAATCTGCTAAGCCTATCAAACTAGAAAGTGGACTATTCTAAATGAAGTACAAGTACTTCTTACAATATATCCTAAAGTCCACAAAGAGTAAAGTTAGGTTATGGGATCAATCAAATTAAGGTAATAGGAGTGGTTTATAATAAGCATACCCAACAATCTCCCCCTATTTGATTGAGACCATTACCTACTATAACAAAGGCTATTTCATTGTACTTGGTAAAAACATGTTTTTAAGAATAATCATTTTATTAATGTCATGCCCCAAGTCAATGCACACACTAAGCCAATGTCATAGATTTCTATCATCCTAAAAAGAAAAACAAATTACTAATCCTAGAAGAT
The DNA here is from genome assembly GCA_026119855.1 of Campanula takesimana. Lineage (NCBI taxonomy): Eukaryota > Viridiplantae > Streptophyta > Magnoliopsida > Asterales > Campanulaceae > Campanula > Campanula takesimana. The sequence continues at coordinate 1,012,793 of JAOWBW010000242.1, forward strand.
AGAAATAATATTTGAAGCATTTCAAGATAAATAATCAAAGAAGGATAGAAATGCATCAAACACAATAAACATACTCCAAATAATATAATCATTGAGGCAAAGGAGTAAGGTCACAAAAGAGAAATATTTGTCAAGTTACAGACCCAAAGTAAAAATAGAAATTTTTTTTAAACATTAAACATAAAATGTTTCAAATGACCACATACGGTCATATCAAATGCGGTCAATATCGATGAGGTCTTCAATGAATTTTGCGGCAAGAGGAAAGCGGTAAGCTGGGAAATTCAATCCTGGAATCATGACTGGAGCAGTGACTCCATCTTCTTCTTCCTCTTCACCGTGAGCTTGAACATTGCCGTGACCTGCTTCAGGAGGTTGAAAAGCTTCCTGCGCAGCTTGAACCACGCCTTGTCGATTAAGCCTGTTCATTACCGTATTGATGCGGTTGGATAGGAGGTCAATCTTGGTAGATTGTCCTTCAATTCTGATGTTGTTGACTTCAATGCGGTTGGTTTGAACTTTCATGGCTTCGGTCATTGCGGCAACTTTGGGAGTAAACTTTTCTGCAACCGTAAGAAGTGCGGTATTTGTTTGAACCATAATTTCCTCTTTTAAGGAAGATTTCAATTTCTTCAGTTCCTTTCCCAGCTTATCCTTGATTTCAAGTTTATCATCATTCAATGACTTTGAGAGTTCTTTGCTTGCTCCCTTAACGCCACTAACAACACTGTTACTAATGTAATCAGTTTGTTTTCTAAGGGCTTCCTTGAGTGCGGCAAGAGTGAGTGAAGGAGTATCCACGGCAGGAGGTGGAGGAGCGGTAGAGGTGCTGGTTGTTTTGCCTATGATGTCCTTCACAGCCTTTGTTATCACAATACTCTCCCCCTTAATGGTCGCAATCATCTCAGAGGGAAGTGCGGCAACATCTCGCTTCAAAGCGGCTTGATCAGTTTTCAACTCAATAACCTCCTCTCGAAGTGCCACCATACTAGACACTAGAGATTCAACCTGTGACTAGGTGTCTGCCTGCATCTGAGTCAAAAGTTTAACTGCGGCAAAGAGCTCAGCAGTGGATGATGCGGAAGCCTCAGGTTGGACGGTCAAAGGGGTTGGTACGGCAGGGTCAGGAACTGCGGTAGGAAGAACTTCAACGTGTTGCTCAGAAACATTATCCCTTGGTGACATTGTCTCATCATCATAATGTCTTCAACATTCTCAACATCCATAGCTTTACCACCGGCGGACTTATCACTTTCAGTAGAGCTTGCCTTCTCCTCATCTTCTGAGCTTTCATCAACTAAACCTTTGTCAATAGGTTTGGAAGTAGGTGCGGCAGCAGCATCATCTGAGTCCTCATTCTCATCATCTTCAATTTCATCTTTCTCTTCATCGGTGGCTGCGGCATCATCACTATTGCCATCTTCACTTTCAGTTTCTTCAAGATCCTCTGTGGCATCACCACCCTGAGAGACCTCCTCCATATCATCTAATTGAGCATCCAAAATGAAATTTTTGGCAATCTTGGGAGGAGAGACGGTAAGATCCTCATCAGAGCCAAACTCAGGAGATTGAACTTCAGGAGAGGGAGATTTGACCTTGGCCTTTTTGGAGACTTTAACAGGACTTGGCGTATGAGAACGCTTCTTAGCAGGTTTCTCAACAGGTCTCTCCCCCTGACTTGCGGCAGGCTTAGATTTTGAAGCCAAAGAGACGGTAGGCTTGGACGGAAGGGAAGATTTGGAAGGATTGGAAGGTTTCTTCTTTGGTTGAGGTTCAGGAGAGGGAGACAGTGAAGGTACGGTAGAGAGAGTCTTAGATGACTTAGCTTTGGGTGGAGCGACAGGGGAAGTGGTTGCGGTCGAAATGACCTTGGGTTTTGATAGGGGCTTTGGTTTTGGAGCAGTAGGGACCGATGGTTCAGAGATTGTGATTCCAGCCGCAGATGATTTGGACTTCTTCACAACAGATGGTTCACCAATCTTTTCTTTTCCTTTGATGGAAGTTGGAGGGGAGGGTAGATTAACATCTTTACCCTTTGCACTGGTCTTCATTGTGGCAGCATGCTTGAGGTCCTGTTCAAATGCGGCAGCCTCCACATCACTAACCATTTTATCACCAAGATTTGCCTGACCTCTTTTAGAGTATTTGGGAGGGATGTACTCCTCAATAGGATCTCTTAGAAGATAGGAGCGATACATTTCATCTCCAAAGTTGTTGCGGTAATTGACCCTCATGGACTTGCGGCAGAAGTCCTTAGAAGTGGAAATAGGAACCTTGTAAGATTTGGTCTTTTCAAATAACTCCTTGATACGGAGTGTGTGACTCATAAGGTGAGCAATAAGACGAATGTTGGTGCGGTATTTAGTATCTCCAGAGTCTGCCGCATCCTTGTAAGCAAGGATGTTGACCTTCAGAATATCATAAATTATCTGGCCCCAATCCAGATATCTGCCGAGGTAGATAGCAGCACAAATCCTCCATTGAGTATTGTTAAAGTTGGCATGGTTTCCAGTCTTGCACAACAACCCATTATCAACTAGATGGCCTATGTGATACATGATCTCCCCTACATCTTTGCGTTGGATCTTCAAAATATCGGTAGATCCAGCCAGCTTCTGCGCGAGACTTCGAAGTTCAGCTTTTGAGATCTCCTCTGGACCTCCCTTAAGTCTCTTGATTCCCACGGCATGAGCCAAATCTCTGGCATCAAAAGCCATGTCAATTCCCATGACCCTGGCCTTAATGTACTTGGGGTGAGCATCAGGATTTTCAGCATCCTCCATTTCCACGGCAGTAGTGAAAAATTCATCTACAAATGTAGGTAGATGGAACTTTTGATCAATTGAAAAGAATGGCAGAAGTCCACATTTCTTTAGGCGCGCAAGGATGTTGCGGCCGATGGCATCCAACTTCAGATCCTCAGAGTCAATAATGATTCCAGGAAGAAAATGATTAAGATCCTGAAATAACACAAGGTTCAAAGTTTAGGATAGCGGTAGAGTGTGCGGTCACTAGACAAAGAAATGGCGTGAGGTTGACACGGTCAAGTGACGCATGGTAAGAGGGGTTGCGGTAGAAGATGATATAGGTTAACCGCAAACACTTAGCCGAAAAAATAAGTAAACATTAAAGTATGAAAAGTGCATTAATAAGGTATGTAACAAAGGTGAAATCAAAAAGGATCAAAAAGTGAATTATGTTAAGAACACGAAGAACATTTTGACGAACATGAAGAACACCATAACACAGTTACCCAGATTCCTAGAAAAGTGACTAAAACAAATGAAAATGACCTGGGAAGAATCGGAAATGCCTATAGATCAATAAAAACACATCAATTTCATGAACTAAACAACATCAAACTCAGAAATTAAAAGGGGAAAGCATTTGAATATCGAAAATTCGAACAACCATATGGAAAAAATCCAATAAAACAACAATAAAGTCGTATGAGATCAGTAAGTAGATGAATCAGAACAAACGATATTCATTAAACTTAATATTGTAACTTTAATAATGCAAGAAATCAAAAAATTCTTCAAGGAATATGAAGGGTTTTCGAAAAACCCACCAAGAACAAAAATGATTTTGAGAGTTCATACCATAATGACAACCGGAGGAGCTTGTAGAGGAACAGAACTGGGATTATCGTCACCAGAAGTAACAGATTTTGAGGATTTCTTGGTTTGATGTTTCGACATTATATATAGAGAGATTTTGAGAGAAAGGCGGTTTAGAAAGGTAGGTTTTAGAGAGAGAGTGATTTTCTGAAAAAGTGAAATAAACAGAGTGATGGAGAAGAAGAAGGTGGAACGGTTTTGTGAAAAAGGGGGGTTTTGCAGAAGTCAGAGTGATGGGAAGGAGGGAGGTTAACTCTGCAAAAAGTACGGATGTGACCTAGGGATGTCTGATCGAATTAAATGCGAGGTTACTAGGTGTCAAGTCAATAGCCTAATGACGGCTCATAAATAGTTTTAAGGAATAAAAATTTAATGCTCCAAAATATTTGAATTAAATATAAAGAGGGTAAAGAGGAAGTTACCTTAATGCCCTTGAGGTAGATATGACAGAAACATCCTAAATATCTCTAAGTTAGAATGACTTACCTGGGGTCCTTGTGCGGTAACTATGAGGTCGACCGTGACATGTGCGGTCGATTGAGGTCTTACCCTGCTTGGTTTAGCTTTTGAGATGAAGCATTACTATGAGGTAACAAGACTTTATGCGGCAGGATGAAGTGTGCGGCAACATTTAAATGATGCGGCAATTTGAAGGTGCGGTCAAGTGAGGGATTGAGAAATCTATGGTATTTGCTTGACCGTGATATGTCTGCCGTGTACCTATCTTGATTTTGAACTTTTGACAAACATTAGTACAAGAAATTGTATGGACAAGTTTGAGTTAGAGTTCAAGCATACCCATTTCTCCTCTTAGATACCTAAATCTCTTGGAATCGAGAGCTTTGGTGAGAATATCTGCAATTTGATCATCAGTACTCACATACTCTAGATGGATATTACCCTTTTCAACATGATCCTTGAGAAAGTGGTATTTGATATCAATGTGTTTAGTCTTGGAATGCATGACGGGGTTGTTGGAGACAGCAATGGTAGATGTATTGTCGCAAAAGATTGGACAATTTTCTTCTTTGATTCCGCAGTCAACCAATTGTTGCTTCATCCACAGCACTTGGCAGCAGCAGCTTCCAGCAGCTATATATTCAGCTTCTGTGATAGATACAGAGACTGAGTCTTGTTTCTTGCTTGCCCATGAAACTAGTCGATTTCCAAGGAAATGACAAGTTCCACTCGTGCTTTTCCTGTCAATGGTACATGCTGCATAATCTGCATCTGAGTAACCTATAAGATCAAAAGTTGAATCTTTGGAGTACCAAAGTCCAAGGTTAATAGTCCCAGATAGATATCGAATAATTCATTTAACAGCAATAAGATGTGCTTCTCTAGGATCAGCTTGATAACGAGCACAAACGCAAACACTAAACAAGATATCTGGCCTACTAGCAGTTAAGTATAGGAGAGAGCCAATCATACCTCGATATAAGGTTTGATCAACCTTCTTACCTTTCAAGTCTTTATCTAGCTTGTTACCAGTAGCCATAGGAGTGTCGTATGCCTTTGCATTTTCAAGTCCAAATTTCTTGATAAGATCTCTTGTGTACTTTGCTTGGTTGAGGAAGATGCCTTCAGCACATTGTTTAATTTGAAGTCCAAGGAAGAATGTCAATTCTCCCATCATGCTCATCTCAAATTTGCTTTTCATGAGTTTCTCAAAACGCTTACACTACAATTCATTAGTAGAACCAAAAATAATATCATCTACATATATTTGAACAAGTAAAGTATGATCATTATATTTAGCAATGAATAAAGTTCTGTCGATCTTACCACGCTTGAATCCCTTTTCAAGGAGAAACTTAGATAGAGTATCATACCATACTCGTGGAGCTTGTTTGAGTCCATACAAGGCTTTACGGAGTTTGTAGACATGATTTGGAAATTTGGGATCTTCAAATCCGGGCGGTTGAGCAACAAAGACGGTTTCTTGAAGTTCTCCGTTGAGAAATGCACTCTTCACATCCATTTGATATAGCTTGAATTTTTTGTAAGAGGCATAAGCTAAGAACATCCTTATAGCTTCGAGTCTTGAAACGGGGGAAAATGTTTCATTATAATCAATGCCTTCTTCTTGTCTATATCCTTGTGCAACCAACCTAGCTTTGTTCCTTGTGATGCTTCCATTCTCGTCCATCTTGTTTCGGAACACCCACTTTGTACCAATCACTCCTTGATCTTGTGGCCTTGGAACCAAGGTCCAAACTTTACATCTTTCAAATTGGTTGAGCTCTTCTTGCATAGCCACAACCCAACTTGAGTCCTGGAGTGCTTCATCAACTTTCTTAGGTTCAACTTGAGATATGAATGCGTTAAGTGCATCATAGTTTGATCTTCTTGTTCTAACACCAGAATGCAAATCACCAATGATATTCTGAATTGGGTGATCTCTAACCTCACGAACTTCTTGAGGTAAGTCTGGTTGAGTTGATGGTGGTTGTAAGTCTTCTAGTGGTACATCATTTGATCCATCCCAATCATAAGTAATTTGAGGGATAGGTTCTTCCACATTTATGGGTGTCTCAACTTCAACTCCATTTGAGGTAGCAGCAGATGAGGTAGCTTCTGGTGCTTCATATGAGGTAGATAGAGGTGCAGTTGAGGTAGATGGGTTTCTTTGAGTTGATTGATTTTGTGGTTGATTTGTACCTGTCTCATTTATCTCAACAAAATCATCAGCAACATTTGGAGCCATATGTGGCTCTAGGAGAGAATGTTCATCAAAGGTAATATGGACAGATTCAACTATCTTAAGAGTGGTTTTATTAAATACACGAAAAGCTTTTGAGTTTTTAGCATACCCAATAAATATACCTTCATCGGCTTTAGGAGCAAATTTACCTCGATGTTCTTTACCGTTGTAGAGTATAAAGCATTTGCATCCAAATATCTTGAAGTATGCTATGTTGGGGGTTCTTCCTCTCCAAAGTTCATAAGGAGTTTTGTTGTAGGTCTTATTGATGAGGGATCTATTTTGAGTGAAGCATGCTGTGTTGACGGCTTCAGCCCAAAAATATTGAGGTAGCTTTGCTTCAGCAATCATTGTCTTTCCGGCCTCTATCAACGTTCTATTCTTTCTTTCCACTACACCGTTTTGTTGTGGAACTCCAGCAGCAGAGAAGTTGTGGTCAATACCATGATCATCACAGTATTGAGCAACACCGTTGTTCTTGAATTCTGTACCATTGTCGGATCGAACACTAACGATGTCATCTTCTTTTTGTGTTTGGAGTTATCTAAAGAGTGCGGTCAAAATGTCATAACAATCATCTTTGGAGCTCATCATCTCGACCCACGTATATCTTGAGTAGTCATCTACCACAACTAAGGAATATCTATTTCCTCCAATACTTGCGGTAGAAACAGGTCCAAACAGGTCCATATGAAGTAGTTGCAAACATCTAGAAGTTGAAGGTGTCGTCTTGCTGGAGAAAGACGCTTTTGGTTGTTTGCCTAGTTGACATGCTGTGCACTTCTCATCGTGGTGATCAGCTACTTTGGGTAGACCACGAACTAGATTTTCTCTCCCAATCTTGGAGAGATACTTGAAGTTTAAGTGACTTAGTCTTTTATGCCACAGCCAACTATTTTCACTAACATTCTTTGCTACAAAACAGAGATTAGAAGAAATGCAAGATGAATTAAAATCAACAACATAAACATTTTTCTTACGAATCCCTTTGAGCAAAGTGACGCCGGATATGCCATCTTTGATGAGACAGAAATTTGAAGTGAAGTGGCATTGCAATCCTTTGTCGCAGAACTGAGATATTGAGAGTAGATTGTGTTGTAGTCCAATAACTAGAGAGACTTCTTGGATGGTGATTTTTCCTTTACGAATGACTCCATATCCTACGGTCTTTCCTTTGTTATTATCTCCGAAGGTTACTGATGGCCCTTTTTCTTCACGGACATCTTCCAATAAGTTGATATCTCCGGTCATGTGCCTTGAACAGCCACTATCGAGATACCATAAACTTGATCTATCCTTGGAGAGTCCAGCCATTAAGCAGAGAACCTACAAAATAAACATTTAAGAACAAGGTCCCCTTTTATTCTTTTGGGTCTAAAGGGTTAGCAACTTTTAACAACCCACACTTGCCTCACAGAATGGGGTTTAAGCCTTCTGGGATTTGGTATGAATCTTAAAAGACATTCAGCAGCCTTGTGACCATAATCATCACACACAGAACAATGGTGGAAGCCACCCAACTGAGGGTTAACAAACTTTGTCACGGTCTTCAGCACAACATCGTTTACAGGTGTGGATGCGGTCTCCTTTACAAAGTTCATCCTTTTGAACTTTGCTGCATTTCCACCATATGCGGTCGACTTACCATGAAAGGTAGTCTGCCGCGGTAGGATTCTACGGTAGGAAGACTCTGCCTTGCCGCATGAGGTAGACTCTGCGGTAGGTTCATCCACGGCAATACCTTTCATCTTTGCCTTGCCAGTTTGTTTCTTAGGGTAGACATAGTTGAACTCTAGTTTCTTCTTTGGTTCTTGTCCTACACCCTTTGAAACATGATGTTTAGCCTTCGACCCTTCCAAAGTTTGCTGGGTAAATTTCTCATCTCTTTCACAACAAGATGCACATTTAAAGTTGTCACTAGTTTTAAATCCTAAGCCTTCCTTATCACCACTAGGCTTTTGGGATTCTAAGATTTGTTCCATAGTGACACGAGAATTGGTCCACTCACTAGTGATCTTTTTCAAGTCATTTATCTCAGCAACCAATTCATCGTTTTTAACTTTAAATATAGCATTTTGTTCTTCTAAGAAATGGTTTCGATCAGCAAGAGGAGTCATGCTCTAGTTCAGATCTTAGTAGAGATTTCTCCGTCTTAAGCTGGGAAATTTCTTCAGTTGAAAGTGCTAAAGCTTCCTTCATGCCAGAGAATTTACTAAATACCTGTTCAGCTTTTGCAAACATCTTTTCTTGTTCATCGGGGGAAATGTCAAACTTGACTTGAGGTGTGCTAGACAGAACTTCCTTCACTTTGGGGTTTAGTAGAGCCTTCTTTGCTGCACTCACATCACATCTTGAAAATAGAAGATCACCATTCTTTTGAACCGGAGTTAGGAATCCTTTTTCAACAAGTTCATCGGCCGTATAACTTATCCGTTTAGGTTTTTCATTTGGTGAGCGACGACTTTTATTATCATCCTCATCATCGGACTGAACGACCAAACAAATGTGACCTTCTTCAGAATCCTCATCGCTTTCATCAGAGTCTGACTCTATCCACGTAGCTAACTCTTTTGAGGTAGAGTCTTCTTCAGCCATCATTCCCTTTTGCTTTGAATACCTTGGAGTAAAGTTACTTTTCTTCTTCATATACTCATACTTGGGAATTGGGCATTCTGATGCGAAGTGACCTGGTTTCCTGCAATTAAAACAAACTAGATCTTCTTTCTTCTTGGAGAAGTTGAAGTTCTCTTTCTTCTTTGAAGGGCTGCTCCTTGAAAACCTTGTTGGAGCTTTGCTTGTTGATCCAGGTCTTGCTGTCTTTCTGGACTTTTGGAATCTTTTCACGAACATAGCAAAATCATCATCATCCATATCAAGTAAATCTGATGTGGAGATTTTTGGATCTTCTTCCTCAATCACTTCTTCCTTTTGAGCAACCAACGATAAGCTCTTTGTTTTTCCTTCCATTTCAGCAATGTTGTTAACCTTGATATCAAAGACCTTGAGGTTGGCATAGAGGCTTCTGAGAGACATATCATCTAGTAGCTTGGTATCTTCAAGAGTGTTTCCTTTGTGTAGATATTGTGAACCAAGAGCAGCAAGAAAATTAACATTGATTTCTTTCTTGGTGAGCTTCTTTCCGAGTGCTGTATAGGTACTCACGATCTCACAATAACGATCATAAGTGGCTCTTAGTGATTCACCGGGGATCTTAGCAAAGTTGTTGAATCTTCTTTGAATTGCAAACTTTTTGCTTTCCTTGCAAGCTTGATCTCCTTCAATGTAATCTTCAATTGCATCCCAAAGTTCTTTTGCAGTAGAACATTCCATGATCTGTCGACGCTGTGACGTACTCAAGGTACTTAGAAGTATACTTTTTGCTTTCACATCCATTCCAACCAGTCTTTTCTCTTCATCTGTCCATTCAGCTTTTGGTTTCTTGATAGTCGGATTTGCACCATTGGTTTTTGGATCCGGATTAGCTTTCATTGGGAAGTATGGTCCAATGGTAAGACAATCACCAAGTTGCTCATCCATGGAGTAGAACTGAGTTAGAATGCTGTGCTTCCATACGTCAAAAATTATCTTCGTCGAACGCTGGAACGTGAGTGAAGTTAACCGTTGCCATAGTTTTCTGACTTGCCATTTTGAATCGGCACCCAAGCTGTTAAGCTTGAAAAACAGAAGTTTTATAAAGGTGTTAGCTCTGATACCACTTGTTGGTCCCAGAGACACAACAAGGGTATGGAAAGAGGCTAGAGGGGGGGGTGAATAGCCTATTTAAAATTTCAACCCTTTTTCAAAATTCAACCTTTATGCTTAAACTTGAATTTTGCGGTAGATAAAAACCACGCGGTCAAGTATAAAATGCACAGCGGAAGTTTTCGTTGAAACAAGTTTAGAGTTGTTTTTGATGAGTTTAATGCGGTAGGTTTAGTGTGCGGTCGGTGAGCGTGCGGTCGGTGTGTATGCGGTAGGTTGGTGAGCGGTAGGTTCAAGTGAGGTAGGTTGAGAGATTGAAAACTTGTGTCTTAGAGATTTTAGGCAAATGATAAGTAAGTCAGATTTTAACTTAGGCAATGAGGTAGACAAACAAACACAATTCACAATTGTTCTTAAATCTGAAAGATCAAACACTAAAAGACAAACAAGATTAATATGAACAAGTGAAGAACAATATGAACAAGATGAACAAGACTTAAAGTAAATTTGCAGAAAGGTAAAGTGCAGTAAGTAAAGAACACAATGATTTGGAAAGGTTCGATCTGTTAAAATATCTACGTCCTTTACCAAGATGGTCAGTCTTGGATTTTGAATGAGGTATATATTGATTCTTGAGTACAGATTACAGAGATGAAGTATTGAATCAACACCTATTTCTATGAAGTTCAAATCCTAGACTTAGACCAGTGTATCCCTAATGATTCAATCTATGTGATTGATCAATCGGGGTGAGTGTGTGTGTAAGAATCAAAAGCTCTTTGGAATCTATATGATTTTAGAGCGTAATGAATCTTGTGTGAGAGGCTTGAGATTTGATCTTGAAGGTTGCTGGAGATTTGTTGAAGACTTGAAGGTTGAGTGCTTGAAGATTTGAAGGATTCTGGAAATCTTGAATATGATCTTCAATCACCAAGAATTTCAACAGCAATTTCTCTCTTAGAATCTCAGCTGTTATTCAATGAAGAACACAAGGACTATTTATAGCCTTGAAGGAGAAACTAGCCGTTTGAATTCTTGGAGGGCAAGTTTGGAGGACAATGAGCTGTTGATTTATAATTGGAGCTCATTCTGAGTTGTCCTTTTGTTGCAGAGTCATGGTGGTCCAACTGTACTATGATGACAGTTGTATTCAAATTTGAATTTTGAATTTGCAACGTTCTAAACTAACCAAGGTTTTGGACACACACGTGACCATGGTTAAGTTTGAACCAAACTTGAGTTTATTCAACTCTGGTTACATGCGGTCGAATAAGTCATGCGGTAGGCTTGCATTATGCGGTCGATGTCTTGCATGAGTTAAGTTGATTTTTGCGGCAAGCATGGAGCATGCGGTAGATGTCTTCATGCGGTAGGTTGAGTACTTGCCACACATCTCCAGACTTAGAAAAATTTAGGGTCCTAATCTGCTAAGCCTATCAAACTAGAAAGTGGACTATTCTAAATGAAGTACAAGTACTTCTTACAATATATCCTAAAGTCCACAAAGAGTAAAATTAGGTTATGGGATCAATCAAATTAAGGTAATAGGAGTGGTTTATAATAAGCATACCCAACATCAACAAATCATCATCTTCATAATAGCATGAAAGCTGAAGAGAAATCCCCGGTCAGAAGCGACCGATCAACCCATCGATCAACAAACCATCTTCATAGTAGCATAAAAGCTGAAGAGAAACCCGGTACCGGAACCAATAACCAAATGAAGTGTCACAAGGGACGGGAGACATGCCACAAAGTCATGCTCCAAGTAAAGCTAAAATGCACACAAAGGAGCTAGCTCTTCTCACATCCAAGGCCAATCTGGAAGAGGGTAATAATGGGGCAAAACAATGGTCAACATCACAATGGACTTGGCTGTGCCATCATAATGTTTCGCATCGCCCAAACACACACAAAATACCAGCTGGACTTTCAAGTAAAGGCTAAGTAATAAAATACTAGCACAATAAACAACCATTGATTCCAAAGTAGGGAATCATACCAATTAATCACCATAAAAGATGCAAACGATTACTCAAGAAGAGTTCAACAACAATAGCACAAGGAGTTTCTCATAAAAGAGTCCAACAACATTGACCATTAAAACATAAAGATTCCAAGATAAGGCACGTACCAAATACATCCTAAATATGATACCCACAAGTTAATCATAAAGAGCACAACCCAAACGGTCGCTCACCAATGGCACAATGACTATTACCAAAATGATCATAAACATTTACTCAAAAGATATACTAGGACTATGAACTCAACCATCTCATCACACCTGGAATTCCAAACAAGAAATCCGAATGAATACATCTTAAGGTTAACCAAACCGTAGGTACCCAATTGCCAATTCACGCTTTATCTCCGTTCATAACCAACCCATTCTAAACACCCCAAACGAATCCAAAAGGTTACACTTATTAGAACATGATCACGACTGGACTAAACCCTACACTTTGGTGTTCAGTAACCACCCTCTAGGTACTATAGGACATCGCCTAAAACCTAGACCAAGACTCACTCGAAAATCAATTCGATTGGAACAATCACGAACACATCATAAGATGCCCAAACATATATCAAATGATCATCACAAAGATAAGTCAAACCAACAATACCTCAATAAGATGTTCCAAATCTCAATTAACACTTAATTAATTTCAAACACAAACTTGATCACAAAGGACCCAATTCTATCACTAGAGTGTACTACAATGATCACTAAGGTCGACTAGAAGGACACCCCAAGACTTAGACCAAAACGCATTCTTCAATCACACAAATTAACAAATGAAAACTTTCAGAGGTTCTGTGCGGCCTCCCAAACCCAACTGTGCGGTCGCCCAAAAAGCCATCAAACAAGAACAAAACCTTTCAGATAGATGTGCGGTCGCCCAGACATTTTTGGGCGGTCGCCCAACCTTCTGGTCTGCCGGAAATCGGGAGGGATGAACTGGGTTCTCCATTTTTAACCCAAACCAAAACTAAACCAAAATCCAACACTCTTAACTAGCCTATTAATGAACTAAAACAACTTATAGGTCAAAAGAACTCATATAACAACATTTAATCAACCAAAATCAAGATTCAAATCCAACATTCATAAAATCACCATTTTTGACCAAAACTCAAATAAATTCCAAATAAATTCGAAACTCAACCAAACTTCAAATATAACAACTCAAGCATTATATAAACATGATATGAACACTTTAGCATAAAAATGGGGGGAAAAGCAACTTATTTGAAAATAATGAAAGTTGACGGAATTCGAATATTCTTGATTCTACGCGATCCTATCGACGATCTAAACACATTTCGTATAGAGAGAAATGAGAGAAGATGAGAGGAAGATAGCTAAAATGAAGAGAGAAGGAAGAGAGAAATGTTTACCTTTTACAATAGAGAGAGAGAGGGAGATGGCTGGGAATGGGAGTGAGGTGATGGAGAAAGAGAGGGAGGTGAGGGGAAAAGAGGGAGTAAGTAGAATAATTAGAGAATTTACACAAAGACCCCTTCCCCTACACACTAACACAATGATCTTATACTCCCCACTAACATTTAAGTCCCAACAATACTGCGCTAACACAAATGACCCAAATAAAATGCTAGGCATAAATATTATAACACATAAAATGCACACATAAATATTTAAATAAATAATAATTTAATTAAATAAATAAGCAAATAAATAAATAATAATTATTTATTACTAATAAAATAGAGCCTAGTTTTCGGGTCGTGACATTCACTCCCCCTTAAAGAAAATTCGACCCGAATTTTAACGAGACTTACCCAAAAGACCAAATAGGTACGGATACGGTAGTTCCGCCATTTCTCAAATTCCTCAATTGTCCAATCTATCCCACTACAAGGTAACCTTATATAATGCTTACGATAACACTACCTCTCGAACCGAATCATTCCATCAATTTCTTCGTTACTAATTAAAACTCGTACTCAAAATCGAAGAATCCAAATTATTTCCACACATAATTCTCGAGATATCTCAAGCTCGCCTTATTCACAGCCTTAACTACACCGCAAAGGTACTTCCATTTGTAAATCGCATACTTAGTATTATTCCCCAGAATTTCAAAACATTACCATCTCGAGCTTAATTAGCTTTTAAAATATGAAAGGCTAAAGAAATTTTTCCATCCCCATAATATTCACCAAAGGCTATATCTCTAAGGGTTCCCATTATAGTGCTCTCGCTCTAGGTAGCACCTTAAACTAGAGGTGTAATATAAACCCAAAATTTTAATACAAAATGTTCACTTAAATCTACGCCATAATATCATCGTCATAAAACTCCAATCCTTGAAAGCCTAAAATAATTACGAATACGCAACAGTCCGAAAATGATCTAAATTTTATCTTCAAGGGATTTCCTCTAGCTCCCTTTTTAGTTAATAATCTGTGCTCATATACCCAGGGAAATCAACAAATCTCAAATCCTCAATAGCTAACCCAAGTTAGTCTTTCACGCATACATTTATTAACCTAATGATACTTAGGCTCAATAGTACTACCATCATAATAAACCAATTAGCTAGCAACGTTCCAACTGACCCAATACCAAATCATGATATTCCTTAATTATGCCCCAGTATTGATACTCCACTTCCTTCACATACCCTTGATCCACTTCGGGAAACGCCACCAAGAAGGGATTTAGAACCATAGAACCACTATCTAACCAAAATTTCAAAATGCCCTTAACATAGATTGAGAAATTATTACTCTCCCAAAATGTACTTAGTCCCTTCTAACTTAACACGCTTACCACCATTAATGATCATAACTCCTACAACAAACTCATCATCCATAACAAATCGTACACCTCTCCATGCTAATCCATTCCGATACATTCACGGAGATGCACCAAAAGTGACCAAAATTTTCCTCAAGAGATCCTCATTGAATCCTCAACTCCTATAACTCAACCGATACAATATGGATATTGATCTAAATATTAGCATTACAACCTTGTACCATAACAACTCAATTTAACCCAAGCTTCTCCTCAAACACTGGGTACTATTCGTAAGAAAACGAAAATCTTACGAATGATATATACACCCAACAAATTGACCGAAACTAAATACTCGGATTTCAATTAAGAAAAGATAGGTATAACTCTACCCAAAGGAACGGTCTCAAACAGTTTTAAGAAATTAGGAATGGAGAATATAACAATCCCCTACAACAATAGATTAAAGCAATAGTAACATCAAAATCTTGTAATAGCAACATGGCTAATTTAGCAGGTGAGACATAACCATACTTAAGCACATCATAAGCACATAATACTTCATCAGATACCCTAAACTCCTCCATAGGAGTAGACACCTACAACACATAAGTCAAAGACTCAGAAGAAATAAATGCAACTAAATGCACAGAAACACATAAATGCGATGATCCTAAAATGCACGCGCTCGCTCTCACGACGCAAAATAATACCTCCTGAAATTATCTGTTACCTGGTGAGTGCTGATTGATTGCAAATACTCTACCCGAAACCTTGGGCTTCCCCGAAGCATCCCTCTTCTGACCCTGTGGTATTCCAGTTCCTGTCCCCGATGACTGAACTCTAAACCTCGGACAATTTTTAACGAAGTGTCCCAACTGACCACACTTCACACATTTTCCTTGCTTTTTCCAACACTTGTCTTCTGAGTGTCCTTTCCTCTGACAGTAGCTGCAGACTTTCCCATTTCGTGTCCCCTTATTAGAACCTTGATTTCCTATTGTTGGTTGCCCTTGAAGTTGCCCTCTGAATCGAGTTTGCACTCCAGAATTACCTCTGTTATCCGAATGTTGCTGTTGTGACTTACTCTGCCCTCCTTGCTTACCCGGGTTAACCATCTCAGTCTTCCTTTTGTGTTCCCCAATATCCTGCTCAATCAAGTAGGCTCGATCCACCGCATCCTAAAAAGTTTGAATTCTTTGGGCTAAAAGTTGAGTCCTAATAGCTGTCTTCAAACCCCTGATCAATCTCATCGCTTTCTGCTCCTCGGTCCGCACAAGGTAGTCACAACGCCTGGCTAATTCTGCGAACTTAGCCGAGTACTGTGCTACTGACATCATGCCTTGCTCCAAGCTGAGGAACTCGATCTCTTTCCGGTTTTGATCCACTAGAGAGATAAAATGATCCTTGAATTTCCTCACGAACCACTCCCAAGGATATGGTACAAGAGTCGCATCCCAACTGGTCTTCAGTGCCTTCCACCAATGTTCCGCAGCCCCCACGAGCTTATAAGCTGCAAACAGAACCCTATCCTCATCAGTGCAACCAAAGGCATCGTAGATTTTCTCCATCGATTCTATCCATAGCTCAGTTTTCTTCACATCCGGCTCACCGTCGTACTCACTTGGTTTCAACTTTAAGAACTGCTCCAACCCATATCGCGGAGGTGCTACATGTTACTCTCTCGGCCCTTGGTCACGAATTGATTTCACGGCCGCTTCAAACCTGCCCTGAAACACTGCACGGTTTTCTTCCCTTAGACCATTAAGATTCTGAGTCCCACTGATGTCTTCACCAGCTCTTCTTCTAGCTATTGAGAACAATTACCTGTATAAAACATCAACCGTTACTCACTCCGAACACAACTACCCTCCTAGGTCGTTCTAGCCACCTATACCGATACTTAGAGCTAAACCATAGCTCTGATACCAACTGTCGCGACCCCGAACCCCGCGGGCCCGAGACCGCGAGCTGGACGTCGACTTAAAACCAAAACTATGAAATACCGAAGTTAAAAATTTCATTTTGAACCAAAAGATGATAACACAAGGTTTTACAAATCCAAGATTAAATCAACAATGTACATCCAACATAAGCTCCACAGCTTATACCCAAAAGAATAAAATATACAATTCTTAATGACGTCAATAACGGTAAAACTATCCCCAAAAGGTTATACATTTAAATAATGTAAATCGATCCATAACAACCTGCCCCAAAATCTCAATCCTCTCGACGTCCTCCTTGAACCGCGAATCCTAATCATTTTCCTAATGGGGGGGGGTAAGGAAAAACAAAGATGGAAATAAACGGGGTGAGATAAAATCTCAGTAAGTTACTAATGCAACTACATGACATGCTAATATGCAATGACCAATAGCAATTAATATAAGACAGATAGCAGTGGAATAATAAGTGACATGCCGACGAACGGTAACATCCAATAATCAATCATATAAATAAACATATAACAACAAATGAGAGGCTCCCTATCGCCAACCGTCTCATACCGGTTGGAAATAACGACCAGCTCATCATGCAACACATAAAGCTGAAATAAACACTCATAAGTGGATACATAGCCAAGGTATCACCCAACTGAAGAACCAAATAAAGGTTGCTGCGCAGCTTCAATAATCAACAAATCATCATCTTCATAATAGCATGAAAGCTAAAGAGAAATCCCCAGTCAGAAGCGACCGATCAACCCATCGATCAACAAACCATCTTCATAGTAGCATAAAAGCTGAAGAGAAACCCGGTACCGGAACCAATAACCAAATGAAGTGTCACAAGGGACGGGAGACATGCCACAAAGTCATGCTCCAAGTAAAGCTAAAATGCACACAAAGGAGCTAGCTCTTCTCACATCCAAGGCCAATCTGGAGGAGGGTAATAATGGGGCAAAACAATGGTCAACATCACAATGGACTTGGCTGTGCCATCATAATGTTTCGCATCGCCCAAACACACACAAAATACCAGCTGGACTTTCAAGTAAAGGCTAAGTAATAAAATACTAGCACAATAAACAACCATTGATTCCAAAGTAGGGAATCATACCAATTAATCACCATAAAAGATGCAAACGATTACTCAATAAGAGTTCAACAACAATAGCACAAGGAGTTTCTCATAAAAGAGTCCAACAACATTGACCATTAAAACATAATGATTCCAAGATAAGTCACGTACCAAATACATCCTAAATATGATACCCACAAGTTAATCATAAAGAGCAGAACCCAAACGGTCGCTCACCAATGGCACAATGACTATTACCAAAATGATCATAAACATTTACTCAAAAGATATACTAGGACTATGAACTCAACCATCTCATCACACCTGGAATTCCAAATAAAAAATCCGAATGAATACATCTTAAGGTTAATCAAACCGTAGGTACCCATTGCCAATTCACGCTTTATCTCCGTTCATAACCAACCCATTCTAAAAACCGCAAACGAATCCAAAAGGTTACACTTATTAGAACATGATCACGACTGGACTAAACCCTACACTTTGGTGTTCAGTAACCACCCTCTAGGTACTATAGGACATCGCCTAAAACCTAGACCAAGACTCACTCGAAAATCAATTCGATTGGAACAATCACGAACACATCATAAGATGCCCAAACATATACCAAATGATCATCACAAAGATAAGTCAAACTAACAATACCTCAATAAGATGTTCCAAATCCCAATTAACACTTAATTAATTTCAAACACAAACTTGATCATAAAGGACCCAATTCTATCACTAGAGTGTACTACAATGATCACTAAGGTCGACTAGAAGGACACCCAAGACTTAGACCAAAACGCATTCTTCAATCACACAAATTAACAAATGAAAACTTTCAGAGGTTCTGTGCGGCCGCCCAAACCCAACTGTGCGGTCGCCCAAAAAGCCATCAAACAAGAACAAAACCTTTCAGATAGATGTGCGGTCGCCCAGACATTTTTGGGCGGTCGCCCAACCTTCTGGTCTACCGGAAATCGGGAGGGATGAACTGGGTTCTCCCATTTTTAACCCAAACCAAAACTAAACCAAAATCCAACACTCTTAACTAGCCTATTAATGAACTAAAACAACTTATAGGTCAAAAGAACTCATATAACAACATTTAATCAACCAAAATCAAGATTCAAACCCAACATTCATAAAATCACCATTTTTGACCAAAACTCAAATAAATTCCAAATAAATTCGAAACTCAACCAAACTTCAAATATAACAACTCAAGCATTATATAAACATGATATGAACATTTTAGCATAAAATGGGGGAAAAGCAACTTACTTGAAAATAATGAAAGTTGACGGAATTCGAATATTCTTGATTCTACGCGATCCTATCGACGATCTAAACACATTTCGTATAGAGAGAAATGAGAGAAGATGAGAGGAAGATAGCTAAAATGAAGAGAGAAGGAAGAGAGAAATGTTTACCTTTTACAATAGAGAGAGATAGGGAGATGGCTGGGAATGGGAGTGAGGTGAGGGAGAAAGAGAGGGAGGTGAGGGGAAAAGAGGGAGTATGTAGAATAATTAGAGAATTTACACAAAGACCCCTTCCCCTACACACTAGCACAATGATCTTATACTCCCCACTAACATTTAAGTCCCAACAATACTGCGCTAACACAAATGACCCAAATAAAATGCTAGGCATAAATATTATAACACATAAAATGCACACATAAATATTTAAATAAATAATAATTTAAATAAATAAATAAGCAAATAAATAAATAATAATTATTTATTACTAATAAAATAGAGCCTAGTTTTCGGGTCGTGACATGAACTCCTTATGAGAGATTTTATCATTTTTGTGATGTGTTTGACATGATTCCCTCTTGTGGAATTATGTACCGTTTGTGCAATAGTTTAGAAAAGTCCAGCTGGTATATGTGTATCGGAAAATGGTTGAAAGTTATAATGGCACCCGAGTCAAGTCCCTTATAAGGTTTCTCCATTGGTTTCTCTTTTTTAACCTCCTTCCTTTGGGCCATAGGTTGGGCATTTTGGGATATGACTTTGTGTCATTTTCCCCCCGTTGTTGTTTTGGTTGTTTGGTTTTGGAACCCCGGCTTCATTTATTGAAGATGTTTGTTGATGCGGTTTGATGCGGTTTATTGAAGCTTCAGAGATTATATCCTTATGGAAAACCTTGACTCCGTATCCTTTGTAATGTGTTTAATTCCGTTGCGTGACTATGTACTACTTGTTTATTATCTTTTATGTTGTTATGCATATTACCATGCCATGTAGTTGCATTAGTAACTTACTGAGATTTATTCTCACCCCTTTCCTTTCAAACTTGTTTTTCCTTAACCTCCCCCAGGAAGCAAGTGATAGTTCGTTGTGAGATTGTATGCGGCTGAGATTCTTCGAGCAGGTTGTCTACTTTTGGGGTAGTTGCTCTACGGAGCATTTATATATTCTTGTTTGTGAGGACGTTGATTGTATCGAGATTGTTTAAACTCTGTATTTTTGGTTAGTGTTGTATTATACTTGAGAACTATAGTTGTAAGTATGACTCGAACAGGTTGTTAATTTTGTGACAGTTAGTTGATTAAGTGAATTTAATATATATTTATACAGGCTTTGGTATCAGGGTTGATTTTTAGCAAGGATAACGCGCCTGGTTCGAGGTACCAATTAGGACCCCGGAACTCAGGGCGTTACAGTTGGTATCAGATCAATGGTTTTAGACCTTGAAAGGGAATAGGAACTCTGATATTGAATAGGTTTGGGTATTCATATGTTATGATTTTAAGCGACTAGGAAAACTAAGTTTTCTTTGAGGACAACTAGTTTCATTTGGTATTGAGAAATTGTGGAACATAAACCTAGCGGATTTACGAGATGAAGTTAAGATAGGATACGAGGGTGAGTTCCTTTTGAGGAGGAGAGCTTTATGATTTTTGGTTGTGATTACTTAATTTTAGGACATGTATAGAAAATGTTTGTCTAGGGCTAGTTGGGATTTTTAGAATAATGATGAGTATTTGGGTCTTTAGGGTAAGAAATATTTTATTGGGTATTTGACTTTCGTGGGTTGGTTATGGGTGTAACATTGACGTCGAGTGTTTCTTTACTTGTTGTTTGACTAGGCATAAGACTAGTGTTGTTAGAGTTGGTCCAATTAGGGTTATATGGTTTGAATTGTGAACGCGAGTCTTTAAAGCCTTAAGCATGTCTATTCCGTTATGTCATGATAAACAAGCATGTTGTCCTCGTTCCTTGATTTTAGTGAAGGTATATTCTCTCCTAAAAGACTACAGAATTGCTACCAATAGTTATAAGAAACTCGATAGAGTTGTGGGCGGTAATACCCTAGAAGTTACGTGTTGATTTAGTCATGTTGCCTATACGGGACATTGATGTGATTCGTGGCTTGCTCTAGTTTCTATATATTAAGCATTCCCTACTTACTACTATGGTTGTGCATATTTCTATGTTCGTATGTTTGATCTTGTATATGATCCTACTAGATTCCTATATGACAAGTATGACATCCATTGGAAGTTCGAAAACTGTTATCTCAAGGTTATATTGGGTATTTAGCTTAGGTGTTGACAATAGAACGCTTACACCAAAACTGGAGGATGTGTTTGTCCTATATGAGATTTCAGATATACTTTCTACTAAAAGGAACATAGTACTTGAGGAGAATATTGGGTTATCTCGAATTGCTAGGGTACAATTATACAATGCTGATATCTAGATCAATATCCTTACATCATCGGTCGAGTTAAGAGAATTAAAAATTCAACTTGAGAAATTACTTGATGAGAAATTTATCACGTTTAGGATATCTTCGTGGAGTGCATCAGTTTTTTTTTGACATGAAGAAATATAAAAATTGATTGGGTAATATTAAGCATCTAGGATATGTTACATCGGAAGCTAGCATTGAGTTTTAAGGCGTTTTGAGTTCAAGCTATGGTTTGTGGCGATTGAAATCTTGGGTTTAGGATAGAGATCCTCATTTAACCGATTTGAAATTCTTCTTATGTACCATTGGCAGAATTTATTGGTTCATAGGGTTATGACTAAGGGTTTTGACTCAAGATGGGTTACCTCATTAAATGAAAAGGGTCTGTTTAGAAATTTTGATGGAATAATTATTTTATCTTCAAAGTATTGGTTTAAGTTGATAGTAGTTATTGATAATTGGTTAAATGGCTTATCCTTAAGTAATTGTTATGGAGTGAGCACCAGATGCATCGTAGACCTCTAGTTATTTGATAAGTAAGTTTTATCTTGAAGGATTAGATTTATTAAATTTGGAAAGAGAGTAACAATTCATACATTTGGATTCTAGAGGATGAAATCTATTGGATCGAGAAATTTTATTTTGTGCTAGTTATTATCATGTGATCATTTTAGTACATGAATGGAGTTGAGTTATAGCAATATGAGCATATTGGGAAAGTTATAAGCATTTAAGATGGTAGACGCGTTAAGTTTAGCGGACTAAGCACATTTAATAAACCGAAAGATATTAAGGGCATTCTTGTGTTGAAGAGTGGTAAATAAGTTGAGTATATATAGTTGGGTCAATTAAGAAATACTATGTTTGTTTTGGGTTATTTAATATTTGATGTTTGCTAATTGGATCATTATGTTTGTAATATTAAAGGGAAAAGGTACTATTGGGATAGTATGTTTGGATTGACCATTAAAGATTAAAATTGTTAATTTCTTTTGAGTATGTAAGCAAGGGTTGTTAACCTACATTGGGATTTAGAGAAAATCTTCTGAAGGTAAAATTTAGATTGTTGTGTTTCTTTATATTGATTGATGGAGTATATGATATTGCGTTAGCTTCAAAGGTGAGAGTAGTGTAATGATATTATCACAGTATGGATATGGATTTAAGTGGATAGTTTGCCTTAGAAATTTGGGGTTACACCCTACCTTTAAGGTTGAAATGTTAATGATAGAAAAGGGCACTATAATGGTAATCCTTTGAGATATAGTCACTTCGGTGAAATTTTATTGAAATGGAAAATTTCTTTAGCTTTTTAAGAAATTGATTAAGCTTGTCATGGTTTTTATTTAAGTAATGTTGTTGTTTTAGACTTTTGGGAAGCAATGCTAAGTGAGAAGTTTACTAGTGAAATATTTTACAGTGCAATTAAAGTTATAAATAAGACAAGTTGAGGTATCTCGAGAGGAGCAATCCGGATTCTTCGATTTTGAGTATGGATTTTAGTTAGTGGATGAGATGATCATTGCAGAAGGTCATGTATGGAAATTATCATGTCTTAAGTATTAATTAAGGTTGCTTTGTTGTGGTTTAAAGAGTGATTGGTGACGTATCAGGACTATGGGCTCGTAAATTGAGACATTAAGTTTAAGTGAGGGATTGACGTTGCCTTGTGAATTTGACTAGTGTTATCATTTTTAGTGGATGACTTTAATGCAGCGGAAATATCCTTAGTTATTTGGTCTTTTGAGTAAGTTCATCTAAATTTTGGGACGAAATTTCTTTAAGGAGGAGTGATTGTAACGACCCCAAATCCGGACCCTATTTTAGTCATAATTTTAGAAATTATTTGTGACTTCTTTCATTGCATTGCATTATTTATTTGTGGGTTATGTGTTAGTTCATTAAATTAAAGTAGGGGAGTCTTTGTGCATGGCTAAACTTTAGGGGCTTTAGAGTAAATCTGAGTCTAGGGGGCTAGAAGTCCATAAGATAAGTCTGGGGTGTAACGACCCCAAAAACCCGCCTCTATTTATTTTATATTTTTGGGGATTTTAATTTGAACTTATGTGTGCATTTTATGTATTGCATCATATTTTATGATTTGCATATCTTACTTGATTAATTGTGTTATTTACTTAGTTAGTAGTACTAATAGTTAAGGGAGTTAAATGTTTAAGTTGAAACTTTAGGGTCCTTTGTGAAAATGTAACTTTAGGGGCTTAATTGTTCAACTTGAAAGTTGAGTGACCAAAATATAATTTTGAGGCAAAATATCTTTATAACATTGCTTCTTCTCCCTCTGTGTCAACATTCTGCAAACAATTTCTCTCGTACTTTCCTAGGGTAGGAGAAAAAGGTAAGTTCAACCTATTTCGATTTAATTCTTTTTATTTACTAATCCGTTTTAAAATCTAATTATATAAAAATGATCAGGGCGTTGAGTAGGTCATTTCTACCCGAACAAAATATATTTCTGCGATACTTTTTCCGGAAATAGGTAAGTTACTAATTCCCCTTAAATAGTAAAATGGTCATATATTTTCTATATGTGTGATATGTGGTGAAATTATTGTGAAAAGAATATATTTGTGATACTTGTTTATTTGGGACAAAGGGAGTATAATTATACTGGGTAAGTGACTTGGTTTGTATGCAAGGATGTATATGGAGTATGTTTATATACCTGAGAATGTTAGTATAAGTGTTTGAAAGTATAATCCTACTCGTGGGACGGTAAAATATTAACTTGAGTTAAATGTTAAATAAGTATATTATAAAATTTATACTATTATTCCTGGGACGGGGAAATGAATGAAAGTATCCCTAAATGAGTATACTAGTATATTAGAAAAATTATACTTATACTTTTGGGACGGTAAAATATTTAAATGGAATAAAAGAAAATTATTCTATTATTTGTGGGACGGTAAAAAGAATGAAATAAAATTGAAAGTAATGTTTTGGGATGGTTGTTGTACTCCTGGTAATAGTATAAGTGTTAGTAAGTTATACTCCTATGCTTGGGACAGATGAATTTGGCTTGCAGGATAAATTTGGGAATTTTGAGTCTGGTTCATGGACGACCGCCCATAATGGGTTTGGGTGACCGCCCACAACTACTGAAAGGTTTGGTCTAGGATAAAGTGTTTTAGGCGACCGCCCAGTCTGGTTTTGGGCGACCGCCCATAAGTGCTGAAAAGTTGAGTTGTTCCATTTCAAGTGATTTAAAGTTCAATCTTGGTCTAGGTCTTAGATGATATCCTAGAGTACTTAGAGGGTTGTTGTGGAACACCCTAGTGTTTGAAATTGGTTCCTTTGTGAACATATGTGTTGTGGAATTTGACTAAATGTTAATTGGATATAGTTGAACATCTTTTGATGTGGTTTGGATTGGTTCATCTTTGTGATGTGTTTGGCTTGGTTCTCTACTTTGGAATCATTGTCCTTGGCTGTTCTTTAAACAAGTATTCATTACTATGCTAGTGGTAAAGTCCAGTTGGTCTTGTGTTGTGGAGTCGGGCAGTGGTAGGGATTATAATGGCACACGAGCCAAGTTCATTGTAAGGCTTCTACCATTGGTTTCCCATTTTTAACCCCCAGTCCAGATTGGCCTTGGATGGGATGAACTAGCTCCCTCGAGTGAGCATTTGGGTTATGAATTTGTGTCATATTTCCCTCTCTGGTTACTTTGGTTCTATTTGTTATGGTTTGGTTTTCGGGATCCCGGCTTCAGCTATTTATGCTTCTCAGATGGTTATATGTTTGATTCGAGAACCTTGGCTCAGTATCCATGTATGAGTGTATAATTTAGCCTTATGTGTTGCCTGATGAGTTGGTCGTTATTTCCAACCGGTATGGGACGGTTGGCAATAGGGAGCCTCTCATGTTATGTGCTATATGCTATATGATTATTTGTTGATATAATTTCTTTATGATTATCATATCAGCATGTAACGTAGTTGCATTTTAGTAGCTTACTGAGATTCATTCTCACCCCTTATTTGTTTACTGTTTTAGATAAAGGCGAGTCTAGGGAATAGGATAATTGCACGGGAGGACGTCGTGGTGGTAAGAGTTTGGGATATGAGTTTTGTCAAGGTTACATTACATAGATGTATAACCTTTTGGGTAGAGTTTCCTTGACTTCATCATCTTGCAACACCTATATTTTGGATAATGTCGGTGTATGTACATTTGTATAAAAGTTTTTAAGCCTTCGGGCTAAGTACTTTCGTTTGTGAAAGAGTTTGTTTGAAAGTTAAATGAAGTCTTTGAACTTCGATTGTGGATTTTGTTAAACTTTATGAAAGTACATTTCGAAAAATTTTCTAAAAGTGTTTTATAACGTCTTCCACTCGTGTTCCGAGCGTGGGGCCAAGTAGGACCACGGGTCTGGGGCGCGACAGTTGGTATCAGAGCTAGGTTGTAGATGGTCTAGAATGACTATGTGACCTAGGAGGGTAGTTATGTAGAGAATGAGTAACGTTAAGGGTTTTATGCAGGTACTTATTGAAATGGTTGGGATAGAAGGAGATCAGTCTGGGCCTTCAGGGCAGGGAAATGTTAGAGAAGAGGTTCGAATGATGTTCCAAGGTATGTTTGAAACTGCAATGAAAGCAATTAACGACATAGTTGAGCGTAAAAGCAAGGTTGAAGCTTCAGATGTGACAAGACAAGGAGGACAGCCAAAACCACAACATCAGTATGGCGATAATAGAGGATCTCAGGGTACATCTTCGCAACTTAGAGGATCTTCTCAAGGACCACAGAAAATCAGAAGTCAAGTAAACGAGTATGTAGTTATTGTTGGAGGGAAGGACACTTAGAGGAGAAATGTTGGAAGAAGCAAGGTAAATGTATGAGATGTGGTCAGTTGGGTCATTTTCAGAAGGATTGTCCAA
The DNA here is from genome assembly GCA_026119855.1 of Campanula takesimana. Classification (NCBI taxonomy): domain Eukaryota; kingdom Viridiplantae; phylum Streptophyta; class Magnoliopsida; order Asterales; family Campanulaceae; genus Campanula; species Campanula takesimana. The sequence goes on from JAOWBW010000242.1 coordinate 1,039,220, forward strand.
GAATGAAGAATAAGGCATTGGGAAGTGTTGTCAGGCCTTCTCAGGGCCAGAAGAGGGATTCTTCAGGGAAGCTTAAGGCGCAGGATCGTGATATTGCCACCAATCAACAACATATCTCTGATTCTGCTAATGTGATTGGAGGTATGATTTCTATGTCTAGTTTGAAAGCACGAGCACTTATAGACCCTGGTTCTTCGCATTCTTATGTGTCTGTGCATTTTGCTTCTCGGTTGCATTTGTCTTCTGAGTCTCTACCTTATGTGTTAGAGGTGTCTATACTAAGGGGGAGTATTTGGTGATTGATAGAGTATTGCGCACTTGTGATGTGCAAATTTATGAGCATGTTTTACTTGCTGGTTTAGTTATTTTTCCATAACAAGATTTTGATATTATTGTGGTGGAGTTTTATATGTTAGTGTGCTTTAATTAAGCATGGTAGATATATGTGTTGGGCATTCATTTATTTATGCATTAAAGTCTGAAAATTGTTATCAGAAGGTTGTGCCGGGTATTTAGTTTACGTGGTTGGTAGTAGAACGTCTATATCTAAATTGGAGGATTGATCCTTTCTTTGTGAGATCTCAGATATATTCTTTATTGAGTAGTACATGTTACTTGAGGAGAAAATTGGGTTATATTGAGTTGTTACAGTACAATGCTACAGTGCTAATATCTAGTTTAATATACCTATAACATCGGTTGAGTTAAAGGAGTAGAAGATTCAGTTTGAGATATTTCTTGATAAGGGATTCATCACGTTTAGTATATCTTCGTGGGATGCATCAGTATTGTTTATTATGAAAAGGTATGATACTTTGCGATTGTATATTGAATACTAAGATCTCAACCAGATGACTATAGCGAATCATTATTTGTTATCTTATATGGGTGATATATTTTATCAACTTCAGAGATCAATGGTTTATTCAGTGTTTGACTTGAAGTGATTATTATCAGTTGAAAATTTGAGATGGGTATATTTCAAAGACGGATTTTCATACCAGGTATGAGCATCATAAATTTGTGGTCATAGCATTTGAATTAACAACTACTTCAGTGGTATTGTTGGATATTCTGAGTTGTATCTGTAGCCGTAATTGGATTGCTTTGTGAGAGGCAACAGTTGTGAAATCAAGGCCTTATGTCTTCTTGTTAGAGGATATATTATTTTGAGGAAGTTTCAATTCAGGCATGGCTATTGATTCTTTAAATATGGAAGCAACAGTAATTGGAAAAATCCTACTTCAGTAGCAGAGGTATGTAACTTGTTAAGATTGGCATATGGTTAGAGATTCATTAATGGATTTCTAAGGTAGCTACACTGTTAACTAATTGACACAGAAAGATACACTTTCTCAATGGATTGGTAAGAGTGAAACGAGTTTTTAATTGTGGAAACGAGAGTTGATGACAACTTCAGCATTTATATTGCTTTAGTGGATTTGATTAGTATTACAGTTATCTAGAGGATATGACCGTGTTACTATTTTCTAGTGGATATGTCGAGTTTTACCATTAAAGTGGATCTAATTAACTCATTGTTCATGGTGATGCCTCGAAGAGTGATTGAGATGTTTATCCATTCAGAATTGTATGGCAGATATGTATGCTTTGAGAAGATTGATTCCTTATGAACAAAGTTATCCTCACCATAACTTGAGGTTGATTGCGATTATACATTCATTGCATTAGTAAATGACTTTTGTAGAGCCATATTTGAAGTGTCTACCGACCATGAGAGTTGAAGTAATCATTTTCTTCAGAAGAGCTACACTTGAGACAATGCAAGTAGAGTATTATGTTATATCATTCATGAAAGACAAATATATTAGAGGATTCCTTGACTTATTGTTCATGTTTGATAACACTAAATGGGGGAAGGTTAGAGGAATTGACATCTTGGAGTCCTTATGAGTCGAGACATGTGATGATTTTGCGATTGTGAAAGCTTTAAGTTTCTACTCTATTGAATGATTTCAACTATAAAAAAATTACTAGTGGAATGAACGATGATAGACAACACGATTTTGTTCGTTGCTAGTGATGGAACTTTAACTTTTGTAGCAGAGTATGTAGTCGACACTTAGTGGAACCGACATGCATAACGGAATTCAACTACAGGTACTTGAAGAGATACACAAGACCAATTTAATTATGAATCCGAGTAAATGTAGAGTATTGAGATAAATTTGAAGAGTTACATTTGATTTGTTTGACTACGAGAAATTCTAAGCATTAAACTAAGTCTTTGAGCTGCGAATAATCTGGTAGTAAAATATCAGTGATCAGTTGGTTAGTGACAAGCCTTTGAGATTTCTGAGTGGATATGAATCTATTGCGAAAGGTTTCATTTAAGGAGTTACACTGAATAGTTGAAAACAATGATGTTAATTGATAGCGGATTGGTTACCAAGTTTCCTCACCTTATCTATTTTGAGGGTATAAATGCTAATTCCAGTTGTTACTTATTTGTTCAGAAGATAGTTTGATTTCATGGGATGCCTACAAGCATGGTATTAGATATGGGTTCCTTATTTACATCTTGATTTTAGTAAGCAATTCAGAAGGCTTTGAATTCAGAATTGGGATTTAGAACGACTTTTTATCCTCAGACAGATGGTCAGTTAGGAAGAACCATTCAGATTCTCGAGGATATGTTGAGAACTTGTTCAGTTGATTCTTAGAATTCGTGGGATATACCTTTACTTCTCGTGAGGTTTGTTTAATATATCAGTTCTTTTGAGATTTTGGGAAGAGTTGGAGATTGGGCTTATCATCTTGTCTTACTTCCTTCTGTTGACAAGGTTTATAATGTGTTCCATGTGTCGATGCTACGCAAATCTGTTTATGATTCTTCTCATGTATGTCTAAAGTTTTAGAGGATATTGAATCGAGTAGGTCTTAGGAGAAGCATTCAGTTCAAGTGATTGATTCTATAATTCGAGAATTGAGAAATTAGAGTATTCATTTTGCTTGAGTTGTATAGAGAAATCATAATGTGAAAGAATCAACTTGGAAGTTTCGAAATTGGAAATAGAAAGAAAGTATCCTTGGTTGTTTGATTCGTTTGGTAAGTTATCCTACAATTCGGGATGAATTTTTTTTTTAAGGGGGAGTGATTGTAACAACCCCAAAAACTCGCCTCTATTTATTTTATATTTTTGGGGATTTTAATTTGAACTTATGTGTGCATTTTATGTGTTGCATCATATTTTATGATTTGCATATCTTACTTGATTAATTGTGTTATTTACTTAGTTAGTAGTAATAATGGTTAAGGAAGTTAAATGATTAAATTGAAACTTTAGGGTCCTCTGTGAAAATATAACTTTAGGGGCTTAATTGTTCAACTTGAAAGTTGAGTGACCAAAATATAATTTTGAGGAAAAAATATCTTTATAACATTGCTTCTTCTCCCTCTTCCTCTGTGTCAACATTCTGCAAACAATTTCTCTCGTACTTTCCTAGGGTAGGAGAAAAAGGTAAGTTCAACCTATTTCGATTTAATTCTTTTTATTTACTTATCCGTTTTAAAATCAAATTATATAAAAATGATTAGGGCGTTGAGTAGGTCATTTCTACCCGAACAAAATATATTTCTGCGATACTTTTTCCGAAAATAGGTAAGTTACTAATTCCCCTTAAATAGTAAAATGGTCATATATTTGCTATATGTGTGATATGTGGTGAAATTATTGTGAAAAGAATTTATTTGTGATACTTGTTTATTTGGGACAAAGGGAGTATAATTATACTGGGTAAGTGACTTGGTGTGTATGCAAGGATGTATATGGAGTATGTTTATATACCTGAGAATATTAGTATAAGTGTTTGAAAGTATACTCCTACTCGTGGGACGGTAAAATATTAACTTGAGTTAAATGTTAAATAAGTATATTATAAAATTTATACTATTATTCCTGGGACGGGGAAATGAATGAAAGTATCCCTAAATGAGTATACTAGTATATTAGAAAAATTATACTTATACTTTTGGGACGGTAAAATATTTAAATGGAATAAAAGAAAATTATTCTATTATTTGTGGGATGGTAAAAAGAATGAAATAAAATTGAAAGTAATCTTTTGGGATGGTTGTTGTACTCTTGGTAATAGTATAAGTGTTAGTAAGTTATACTCCTACGCTTGGGACAGATGAATTTGGCTTGCAGGATAAATTTAGGAATTTTGAGTCTGGTTCATGGACGACCGCCCATAATGGGTTTGGGCGACCGCCCACAACTACTAAAAGGTTTGGTCTGGGACAGAGTGTTTTAGGCGACCGCCCAGTCTGGTTTTGGGCGACCGCCCATAAGTGCTGAAAAGTTGAGTTGTTCCATTTCAAGTGATTTAAAGTTCAATCTTGGTCTAGGTCTTAGGTGATATCCTAGAGTACTTAGAAGGTTGTTGTGGAACACCCTAGTGTTTGAAATTGGTTCCTTTGTGAACATATGTGTTGTGGAATTTGACTAAATGTTAATTGGATATAGTTGAACATCTTTTGATGTGGTTTGGATTGGTTCATCTTTGTGATGTGTTTGGCTTGGTTCCCTACTTTGGAATCATTGTCCTTGGCTGTTGTTTAAGCAAGTATTCATTACTATGCTAGCGTTAAAGTCCAGCTGGTCTTGTGTTGTGGAGTCGGGCAGTGGTAGGGATTATAATGGCACGCGAGCCAAGTTCATTATAAGGCTTCTACCATTGTTTTTACATTTTTAACCCCCAGTCCAGATTGGCCTTGGATGGGATGAACTAGCTCCCTCGAGTGAGCATTTGGGTTATCACTTTGTGTCATATTTCCCTCTCCGGTTACTTTGGTTCTATTGGTTATGGTTTGGTTTTCGGGATCCCGGCTTCAGCTATTTATGCTGCTCAGATGGTTTTCTCAGATGGTTATATGTTTGATTCGAGAACCTTGGCTCAGTATCCATGTATGAGTGTATAATTTAGCCTTATGTGTTGCCTGATGAGTTGGTCGTTATTTCCAACCGGTATGGGACGGTTGGCGATAGGGAGCCTCTCATGTTATGTACTATATGCTATATGATTATTTGTTGATATAGTTTCTTTATGATTATCATATCAGCCTGTAACGTAGTTGCATTTTAGTAGCTTACTGAGATTCATTCTCACCCCTTATTTGTTTACTGTTTTAGATAAAGGCGAGTCCAGGGAATAGGATAATTGCACGGGAGGACGTCGTGGTGGTAAGAGTTTGGGATATGAGTTTTGTCAAGGTTACATTACATAGATGTATAACCTTTTGGGTAGAGTTTCCTTGACTTCATCATCTTGCAACACCTATATTTTGGATAATGTCGGTGTATGTACATTTGTATAAAAGTTTGTAAGCCTTCGGGCTAAGTACCTTCGTTTGTGAAAGATTTGTTTGAAAGTTAAATGAAGTCTTTGAACTTCGAGTGTGGATTTTGTTAAACTTTATGAAGGTACATTTCGAAAAATTTCTAAAAGTTTTTTATAACGTCTTCCACTCGTGTTCCGAGCGTGGGGCCAAGTAGGACCACGGGTCTGGGGCGCGAGATGGGGGCCTTGGAGTAGTTTGTGAGGTTCAAATTAGGGGAAAATTCATCCAACTCAATCATCCTCCTCATTTTCCTAATTTCCTTCATACTTCATCTTCAACCTAGAGAAAAGAGCTTGAGAGAAAGAAAGTCTTCTTCATTTGACCTTCAAATTCACATCTCAATTCTTCACCATTTCTCAAATTGACTTCATCATAGTGTTCCTTGTGTTGTGGAGATCTTATCTACCCAATTCATTCTTTATTTCTTCAACCTTCAATTTGGAAGAGGAAGAAGAAGTTCCTCCACCATTCCCTTCAATTCATCCTCCCATTCAAAAAATAATTGCATCTAGTGGTTCCTTGTGAAGAGTAGATCAATTGTAGCCAAGCAAAGATTCATATTCTTCAACATCTAGCTTGAAGGAAGTAAGTTCCTACCCCTTTTTCCCTTTAGGATTGTTCATGTAAGTTCTTGGTGATAATCTTTGTTGCTGCATGTTGGTTATGATGTTGTTGTGATGTTTTGGTAACTACTTGGTAGTATTGTGTTGTTGAGTTAAGGAATGTGTTGAAGAGTTGATCTTTAGGTTGTTGAATTCATTTGGTACTGCTGGGTTTGTAGTATGTTTGGTCTAGTTGTACCTTAGGCTTAATATGTAGGTACCTTTATTCACAAACCCAAGAAATCTGCAAAAAAAGGCTGAATCGCGTAAAGGGGCGCGCGCACCTTTTGGGAGGGGGCGTGCGCACCCTTATATCCCCTTTTGTCCCTTTTCCTGATGATCAAAGGTGGTGCGCGCACCCTTTTGGGAGGGGGCGCGCGCACCCTCTTCTTTTGCAATTTATCCGTTTTACGTTCAATCTTCCGGAGGCCATAACTTCTTCGTCCGGACTCCGTTTTGGGCGTGTAAACTATCGTTGGAAATCTATTTTTGAGTACTATAAGATGAGTTGTTTTATTCATGTGGGTTTAAGGTTCAGATCGTGATGAGGTTCTAGTTGTTATCCTATGATATTTCGATAGGTGTTTTATAACCCAAAAAGGTTATGAATGGTCCGTTTGTGATCAAGTTGAGATGTGTAACCTTTTAGGTTCATTTTGATGTTGTTTTATCCTTGTGATGTATTTGTGGGATTTCCTACTTTGAAATCCTTTTGTTTGATTATTTATTGCACAATGTTGTTGAACTCCTTATGAGAGATTTTATCATCTTTGTGATGTGTTTGGCATGATTGCTTCTTGTGGAATTATGTACCGTTTGTGCAATAGTTTAGAAAAGTCCAGCTGGTATATGTGTAATAACCCGAACTTCCCATATTATATTAATTTTGAAACACTCAATCTTTTATTTTGGGCCGAACCATGAATAGAAAGTTGGGTTTAGTCATTGGGTCATAAGTAGAAAGCCCAATACATTGACTAAGTTAATTAGGAGTCCTTTTGAATTAAGGATTTGAGAAACCCTATTAAAATAAATACCCTTCCTAAATCCCTAGCATTATTCCCTACAGTAAAAAAAAAAAAAAAAAAAAAAAGGGAAAAAGGGGAAGGGGCGCCGCAAAGGAGAGCACGGAAAGAGGAAGAGGGCGGCGCTGGGAGTTAACGCAGAGAGAGAGAGATCGGGAGGAAGAAGGAAGAAAGAAAAGAGAATCGTTTCTTAAGGTAAGCTTCAATCCATGTCTTTCTCCCATTGTTGTTAACACTAATATTGGAAATCAATAATAGTTGAACCCTAAAAGTATGAATTAGGGTTTAGTAGTGTGAAATTTAGGAGGAAGAAGATGATGTTTTGGGTGTGGGGTGAGGCGGTAGTGGCGGATATGGAGTGTGGGTGTGTTCGTTGTTGTTGTGTGTGGTGTGTTCTGCTGGGTTGGTTGTGGGTGCATGTGATGATTGTGTGTGTGTGGGTGTGTGTGGCAGGCTGTGTGTGTGTGGGTATGTGTATCAGAATGTGGGTGTACCAGAGTGGGGGGTGCATCAGAGTGTGGGTGTACCAGAGTGTGTATAAGAGTGGTGGGTGTGTCTGTCAGTAGGTGTACTCAGTAAGTGTGTGCAGAAAGTGTGAAATCAGTGTGTGTAATTGGTATAGTGAAATTGAGAGTTGGGGATTGACTAATAAAAACCCTAGGGGTGTTGTAGTCATTCTTAAAGTTATTGGTTAACTAGGAAAGAGGTTATAGATGACTAAACCATGGGGTTAATCGAGTAAAAAGAAGTAAATTGGGACGGAAGTAAAATAGTATTTTTCTCATGTCTAAGGCTAGACTATTTCATGTTGTAGATTGTCCAAGCGGAGTAAAGCGAGCTAGTAGAACACGAAGCTAAGGTAAGGGATTACGCTCTTAGTTGTGTATTGATTCTTAATCCTTTGTTAGGATTCCCAATCTCTGTTTTTATAAAGTAAACTATCTGTGTGGCTAGATAGTCTTTTAATAACTATTCCGTTCTGCGAATTATTCCGTCTCTTGTTATCCACTCTATTGATATTGTTATTGTTCAATAGGGGTATCATGTGTATGATTGATTTTGTAACCTTGGTGTCCAAGTAAGATGTGTATCTTTTAAAAAGTGATCAAGTAAAGTTTGTAAAGTTAAGCTTTGTTTTGTAAAAGCTCTTTAAAGTGAAATTTTGTAATAAGTAAAGTGATTATAGTTATCCATAATCCCGAAACGGATAAGTGGACCCCTACAGTTATCCATAATCCCGAAACGGATAAGTGGACCCCTTACAGTTATCCATAGTTCTAAGTTGAACATGTGGACCCCTTTTGCGTTGCTTGATGAAGTAACGTAGGTTATCATGATATACCGATTTTGGGTGCGGTCAGTAGAAACCCGAGCCCTGGGTACAACGCGTGCTTAATCCCTAAATGAAGTAAAGTAAAGAAAAGTAAAGTTTTGTGAAAAATGTTATGTTTTGGAAACTGTCTCTGAAGCCACGTGTTTTCAAGAAATGAATTGTGTTCATCAAGTTAAATGTTTTCAAACTGAGAGTTTTTTTGATCATTGAGTTATCCTTTCGTTGTGAATTCTTGTTATCGTTCCTTTCGGTTATCTCCTCTTAGTACCCGAGGAGATTCCGTATGAACTTGCTGAGCATTGTTCGCTCATTCCTTTCATCCTCATTTTTTTTCCAGGTTATAAGTAAGGATATTAAAGGTTACAAGGAATCGTTGGCGTAGAAGCTACTTGCGATTAAAGTTAGTTAGCAGTTATTTGTTTCCGTTAGTTAAGTTAAGTTGAACGTTATTTTTCGTTGGTTACCATTCTGAGCTAGTGACTTGTACTAGCCGTTATGGGTTTGATTATTGGTTAATGTTTGAATTGTGGTTAATTGTAACCGTTGGGCATTCTGGTTTTGGGAATTTGTCAAGTTAAGTTATTAATTATTAGTTATGAAAAGTTGGGGTGTTACAGTTGGTATCAGAGCCCCGGTTTAGGATTACTTGGGAGACTCAGACTTAGAAGTTAAGACTATTGGGAGAAGTAGTACTTAACGATGTTGGGCTTTAGAACTCTGATAAGAACAAAGTATTTTTGGGAAGCACTAATTGAGGAAACCTGCTATTTAGGGAAACCTTCCATTTTGGGAAACTTTCTAAGTCAGGAAACTTTCCTTTCATAGAAACTTACTATTTTAGGAAAGAACCTAAGATAGGATTCCTCAAGGAATATAGAGGAATATAAGTGAATACTTGGGAAGTGTAACTTGAAGGGTTACACTAGAACACTAACCTTTTAAGTTGCTTATGCAAATAATGATTTTGATCCTATATCTTTAAGTTATATGATACTGATAGTGGTTATGACTTAATCGAGGTCATGGACGGACATAGACGAAACTCGAAGATGAACTTGAAGTATAGAACGATTAAGCAAAGAGTGATCTAGAGGTATACACTAAAAATCCTGAAGTTGAAAGGATAATTAAAAGCTGAAAAGGCCAAGGTGAGTCTTGCATTGGGAAAATAGATGCGAGATAGGAATGCTTGCTTAGATGCTAGCAAAGAGTTAAAAGAAGTGAAAGAGACTATGAGTCAGAATGAGAGGTACTACCCTGAGGTCAGAGAAGAGGCCTACCAATTGTATTAAGAACTGAAAGAGTTCAAGAAAGAAAGGCTAGAGAGCTTAACCCGAACACACTCATAAGTAATGAAGCACCAAATGAGGAAGAATTGGTAGCTGATGATGAAATCAAGGAAGTAGATATCAACCTTGAAGGAAATGAAGCCAATCGGATTGTAATTGAAGATGGTTAAGAACTGGAAGAAGTACCGGTTCATAGGCCAAAAGGGAGGTCAAGAGGCTCAAGGAAAGCTTATGTGCTAACTGGAAGGCCTAGGGGTAGACCTAGAAAGAATGTAACACCATGAGTTATGAGGGAAATAGTCAGTTATTAGTAATTTTCTTAGAAGTTTAGTATTCTGTTAGTTCTATTAGTAAAGAACTTAGTTATTGTTTTTAGTTTCGATTTCAGTTAAAATAATAAAAGTTAGTTCAAAGTTGAGTTATTTCTAATCATGTGAAAATATTATTAATTTATGTTTGAATAAATTTAGTGAATGCGTTAAATTATAGTAGTTAGTCCAGTGGGGACGGCCTATAAAAGTATGAAATCCGTCTAGTAAAACGGCTAAGTAGGGTTAAAGGCCTAAAGTAAGGCCGATTCAGTGAAAGGTCTAAAGTAAGACTGATGTGTGAATATGTAAGTGAAGAAATTATAGTCTGTTGAAACGACTAATGAGTGAAAACGGTCTAGTGAAATGACTGTGATATATGACTAAGTCAAGTGAAACGACTTACCAAGGAAGTAATAGTCTTTTGAAATGATCAAAGTGAATAGTTATGGTTTAATGAAACCCCAAAGAGTCCAGCAAAGTCGACTAATGAAACTAAGTGATGGTCTATTGAATGACCTATGGGAAATGTTAAGGTCTAAAGAGGCGACCAAGGAGTATAGTAAGTTGACTGATGAAAGTGGTATTGTTTATTGAAACGACCATAGGTCTAGTGTTTGACCTTAATTGAATGATTAGTCTATTGAGACGACTTATATGTGTAAAAAATGAGTATTGTTAGCATGTGAGTTAACCCAAAGCAAGAAAGCATGGTTCGAGTGAAAATACCATGAGTATTAATTAGTTAGTGGGGCAACCAAGTGTGAACAATAGTGGTCAAGTGAAGCGACCAACGAAAGCGAAAATGGTCTATTGGAAGGACCGGTGAAAATAATAAGGGTCTAGTGGATCGACCAACGATTAGTAAATTAGTCTAGAGAAACGACTACAAAAGTAAGGTTGGGGGACAGGGACGTATGTTCACTAGGGATGCTAAAGCCACGAATGACTTGGTGGCAGGTTCGTTTCAGATCTATTCGCGCAATGTATACACTTTGATTGATCCTGGTGCCACCCATCCGGTGATTAGTTCCAAGTTGGCAAAACAGTTGAAACTGATTCCTAAAACGTTAGAAGTACCCTTGATAATTGATACCCCGATTAAAGATTTGATCCCAGTTACTTCAGTGTTTCAGAGTTGTCCTCTAAAGATAGGCGGTCGAGAACTTGAGGTTGATCTTATATGTCTGGATCTCAGTGACTTTGACATCATCTTAGGTATGGACTGGTTGGCTGCGTATCATGCCAAAGTAGATTGCTTTAGAAAGGAAGTAAATTTTGAATTACCTTCCGGAGAAAGATTCTGTTTTCAAGGGTCGAAACCAAGAGTCCGAACGGGTCTGATTTCTGTAATGAAGGCTCGTAAACTTTTAAGGAAAGGTTGTGAGGGATTTCTTGCGTATGTTGGTGAGACAAACAAGAATGAAGTGACCATCGATTCCCTCTCCGTAGTAAGGGATTTCAAATATGTTTTCCTTGAGGATTTGCCAGGAATACCGCCAGAACGAGAAGTAGAGTTTTCAATAGATCTAGCACCAGAGACTGCACCAATTTCGAGGGCACCTTATAGAATGGCTCCGCCGGAACTTAAGAAGTTAAAGGAATAGTTACAAGAGTTATTGGACAAGGGTCTGATTAGGCCGAGTGCATCACCATGGGGTGCACCGGTATTATTCGTAAAGAAGAAGGATGGGTCGATGAGGTTATGTATCGACTACCGAGAGTTAAACCGTGCGACGATTAAGAATAAGTATTCGTTGCCAAGAATCGATGATTTGTTTGACTAACTCCAGGGTGCATGTTATTTCTCTAAGATTGACCTGCGTTCTGGATACCATCAGTTAAGGGTGAAAAAGGAAGATGTGGCAAAAACGGATTTTAGGACAAGGTATGGGCATTATGAGTTCCTGGTGATGCCGTTTGGGCTGACGAATGCGCCTGCTATGTTTATGGAGCTTATGAATAGAGTATTTCAAGAGTACTTAGACAAGTGTGTAATAGTATTCATCGATGACATCTTGGTGTATTCGAAGTCAAAAGAGGAGCATGAAGAGCATTTGAAATTAGTATTACAGATTTTGAGGGAGCAAAGGTTGTATGCCAAATTTAAGAAGTGTGAATTCTGGCTTGAAGAAGTAGCGTTCTTGGGTCATGTGGTATCTAAGAATGGGATAGCAGTTGACCCTACAAAGGTTGAGGCTATAGTTAATTGGGAGAGACCAACTTGTGTTAGTGAGATAAGGAGCTTTTTGGGTTTAGCAGGGTACTACCGTAGGTTCGTGGAAGGGTTTTGAAGTTATCTCTACCATTGACCAGGTTAACCACAAAAGGGACAAGATTTGTGTGGTCAGACGATTATGAGAAGAGTTTTCAAGAATTGAAAGGGCGATTGGTGTCTGCGCCTGTTCTTACGTTACCAACAAGCAGTGATGGCTTCGTGATCTATAGTGATGCTTCATTGAAAGGTTTGGGTTGTGCGTTGATGCAAAATGATAAAGTGGTGGCTTATGCGTCTAGGCAACTCAAGAACCACGAGAAAAACTATCCTACCCACGATTTGGAGTTAGCGGCCGTGGTGTTTGCATTGAAAATTTGGAGACACTATTTGTATGGGGTACCATGTGAAATTTACACCGACCATAAAAGTCTTAAGTACATTTTCACTCAGAAAGAGTTGAATATGAGGCAAAGGAGATGGCTAGAGTTACTTAAAGATTATGATTGCAAAATCTTGTATCATCCTGGGAAGGCCAATAAGGTGGCAGATGCGTTAAGCAGAAAGAACCATGGAACATTAGCGACTATGATTTCTAAGGGGGTAAGTGAATTGAGAGATAGTGAAATAGTAAAGCTAGAGGTTAAAGTTAAAGGCTATTTGGCTCAGATGAGTGTCCAACCAACACTGTTAGTGAGAATCAAGGAAGCTCAGAATGTGGATGACGAGTTGGAAGCGATTCACAAGGTTATCAGTAAGAAGGGAATGGTAGACTTTCGTGTTAGCGACGACGGGATCATGAGGCATCGATCAAGGATTTGGGTGCCTAATAATGATAGTATCAAGAGGGAAATTCTTGAAGAAGAAGCTCACTGTTCAAGGTTTTCGGTTCACCCTGGGAGTACTAAGATGTATAGGGATCTAAAAGAATCCTTCTGGTGGAACAATATAAAGAGTGAGGTGGCGGAATTCGTTTCTAAGTGTTTGGTGTGTCAGCATGTGAAAAGTGAACACCAGAAACCCGCGGGACTACTACAATCGTTACTTATTCCCGAGTGGAAGTGGGAACACATAACTATGGATCTGGTGATTGGACTTCCCAAGACGTTGAAGGGTCATAACGCAATTTGGGTCATAGTGGATAGGCTTACTAAATCGGCTCACTTTCTAGCAATCAAGGTTACTGATTCGTTGGAGAAGTTAGCTAAGTTGTACGTGGATGAGATCGTGAGGTTACATGGGATACCGGTCTCTATAGTGTCAGACCGAGATGCGAGGTTCACATCAAATTCCTGGAAGAGTTTACAGAAAGCGTTAGGGACGGAGTTAACTATGAGTACAGCATTTCACCCTCAGACAGACGGACAGTCAGAAAGGACGATTCAAACTCTCGAAGACCTATTGAGAGCAACGTTGTTAGATTGGCAAGGAGCGTGGGATGATCATCTACCACTAGTGGAATTTGCCTACAACAACAGTTACCACTCTAGTATTGGAATGACGCCGTATGAAGCTCTTTATGGGCGGAAATGTAGATCGCCTGCGTGTTGGGATGAAGTAGGCGAGAGAAAGTTAACTGGACCCGAGATTGTTCAAGTAACGGCGGATAAAGTTCAACAGATTCGCAAGTGGTTGTTAACTACGCAGAGTAGGCAGAAATCGTATACGGATAATCGAAGGCGCGATCTGGAGTTCCAAATAGGAAATCATGTATTCTTAAGGATCTCACCGACAAAAGGGGTCATGCGGTTTGGGATTCGTGGGAAGTTAAGTCTTAGATACGTGGGACCGTTCGAGATTCTAGAACGAATAGGAGCGGTAGCCTATAAGTTGGCTCTACCTCCTGTGCTGTCTGGTGTGCACAACGTGTTTCACGTGTCGATGTTGAGGAAATACGTAGCTGACCCGAGCCACGTCATAGAGTACAAACAGTTATGTTTTCGTGAAGACTTGAGTTATGATGAGAAGCCGGTAAAGATTGTAGACCGTAAAGATCAAGTTTTGCGGAAGCGAGTGATTCCGTATGTAAAAGTGCAGTGGAGCAATCACACGGAAAGGGAAGTCACGTGGGAGCTCGAAAGTGAAATGCGTGATATATATCCCGCTTTGTTCGAAGATTAAGGTACGTCTAGTTTGGAGGACCAAACTCTTTTAAGGGGGTAAGAATGTAATAACCCGAACTTCCCATATTATATTAATTTTGAAACACTCAATCTTTTATTTTGGGCCGAACCATGAATAGAAAGTTGGGTTTAGTCATTGGGTCATAAGTAGAAAGCCCAATACATTGACTAAGTTAATTAGGAGTCCTTTTGAATTAAGGATTTGAGAAACCCTATTAAAATAAATACCCTTCCTAAATCCCTAGCATTATTCCCTACAGTAAAAAAAAAAAAAAAAAAAAAAAAAAAAAACGGGAAAAAGGGGAAGGGGCGCCGCAAAGGAGAGCACGGAAAGAGGAAGAGGGCGGCGCTGGGAGTTAACGCAGAGAGAGAGAGATCGGGAGGAAGAAGGAAGAAAGAAAAAAGAATCGTTTCTTAAGGTAAGCTTCAATCCATGTCTTTCTCCCATTGTTGTTAACACTAATATTGGAAATCAATAATAGTTGAACCCTAAAAGTATGAATTAGGGTTTAGTAGTGTGAAATTTAGGAGGAAGAAGATGATGTTTTGGGTGTGGGGTGAGGCGGTAGTGGCGGCTATGGAGTGTGGGTGTGTTCGTTGTTGTTGTGTGTGGTGTGTTCTGCTGGGTTGGTTGTGGGTGCGTGTGATGATTGTGTGTGTGTGGGTGTGTGTGGCAGGCTGTGTGTGTGTGGGTGTGTGTATCAGAATGTGGGTGTACCAGAGTGGGGGGTGCATCAGAGTGTGGGTGTACCAGAGTGTGTATCAGAGTGGTAGGTGTGTCTGTCAGTAGGTGTACTCAGTAAGTGTGTGCAGAAAGTGTGAAATCAGTGTGTGTAATTGGTATAGTGAAATTGAGAGTTGGGGATTGACTAATAAAAACCCTAGGGGTGTTGTAGTCATTCTTAAAGTTATTGGTTAACTAGGAAAGAGGTTATAGATGACTAAACCATGGGGTTAATCGAGTAAAAAGAAGTAAATTGGGACGGAAGTAAAATAGTATTTTTCTCATGTCTAAGGCTAGACTATTTCATGTTGTAGATTGTCCAAGCGGAGTAAAGCGAGCTAGTAGAACACGAAGCTAAGGTAAGGGATTACGCTCTTAGTTGTGTATTGATTCTTAATCCTTTGTTAGGATTCCCAATCTCTGTTTTTATAAAGTAAACTATCTGTGTGGCTAGATAGTCTTTTAATAACTATTCCGTTCTGCGAATTATTCCGTCTCTTGTTATCCACTCTATTGATATTGTTATTGTTCAATAGGGGTATCATGTGTATGATTGATTTTGTAACCTTGGTGTCCAAGTAAGATGTGTATCTTTTAAAAAGTGATCAAGTAAAGTTTGTAAAGTTAAGCTTTGTTTTGTAAAAGCTCTTTAAAGTGAAATTTTGTAATAAGTAAAGTGATTATAGTTATCCATAATCCCGAAAGGAATAAGTGGACCCCTACAGTTATCCATAATCCCGAAACGGATAAGTGGACCCCTTACAGTTATCCATAGTTCTAAGTTGAACATGTGGACCCCTTTTGCGTTGCTTGATGAAGTAACGTAGGTTATCATGATATACCGATTTTGGGTGCGGTCAGTAGAAACCCGAGCCCTGGGTACAACGCGTGCTTAATCCCTAAATGAAGTAAAGTAAAGAAAAGTAAAGTTTTGTGAAAAATGTTATGTTTTGGAAACTGTCTCTGAAGCCACGTGTTTTCAAGAAATGAATTGTGTTCATCAAGTTAAATGTTTTCAAACTGAGAGTTTTTTTGATCATTGAGTTATCCTTTCGTTGTGAATTCTTGTTATCGTTCCTTTCGGTTATCTCTTCTTAGTACCCGAGGAGATTCCGTATGAACTTGCTGAGCATTGTTCGCTCATTCCTTTCATCCTCATTTTTTTTCCAGGTTATAAGTAAGGATATTAAAGGTTACAAGGAATCGTTGGCGTAGAAGCTACTTGCGATTAAAGTTAGTTAGCAGTTATTTGTTTCCGTTAGTTAAGTTAAGTTGAACGTTATTTTTCGTTGGTTACCATTCTGAGCTAGTGACTTGTACTAGCCGTTATGGGTTTGATTATTGGTTAATGTTTGAATTGTGGTTAATTGTAACCGTTGGGCATTCTGATTTTGGGAATTTGTCAAGTTAAGTTATTAATTATTAGTTATGAAAAGTTGGGGTGTTACAATATGTCTATCGGGCAATGGTTGAAAGTTATAATGGCACCCGAGTCAAGTCCATTATAAGGTTTCTCCATTGGTTTCCCATTTTTAACACCCTTCCTTTGGGCCATAGGTTAGGAATTTTGGGATATGACTTTGTGTCATTTTCCCCCCGTTGTTGTTTTGGTTGTTTGGTTCCGGAACCCCTGCTTCATTTATTGAAGATGTTTGTTGATGCGGTTTGATGCGGTTTATTGAAGCTTCAGAGATTATATCCTTATGGAAAACCTTGACTCCGTATCCTTTGTAATGTGTTTAATTCCGTTGCATGACTATGTGCTACTTGTTTATTATCTTTTATGTTGTTATGCATATTGTCATGCCATGTAGTTGCATTAGTAACTTACTGAGATTTATTCTCACCCCTTTCCTTTCAAACTTGTTTTTCCTTAACCCCCACCCCTCCCCCCAGGAAGCAAGTGATAGTTCGTTGTGAGATCGTATGCGGCTGAGATTCTTCGAGCAGGTTGTCTACTTTTGGGGTAGTTGCTCTACGGAGCATTTATATATTCTTGTTGTGAGGAAGTTGATTGTATCGAGATTGTTTAAACTCTGTATTTTTGGTTAGTGTTGTATTATACTTGAGAACTATAGTTGTAAGTATGACCCGAACAGGTTGTTAATTTTATGACAGTTAGTCGATTAAGTGAATTTAATATATATTTATACAGGCTTTGGTATCGGGGTTGATTTTTAGCAAGGATAACGCGCCTGGTTCGAGGTACCAATTAGGACCCCGGAACTCGGGGCGTTACAACAAGGGCTAGGTCGGTATTGGTGGCCATAAGGCGGCGTTGGCTAGGTTTAAGGGTGGGTTAGGTTTTTCCGGATGTTGAGAGGGAGGAGACGGGTAGGAAAAATTTAGGATCTTTTGCTCGATACCATGCTAGAGAACAATAATTGGGTGCTCAAAGCCATGATTTCTATTGAATACGTAAGTAGTTTTAATACAAAAGAGATGTCTTGGAGACTAAGTAAACTAATCATAATTAAGACAGTATTCTTGGACTATATACAATAAGGAAACTAAATATGCCTAGAACTATACAACATAATTAAGAATCCTGAAGATCTTCTACTTTATCTTTAACATGAATAACATGTGGGTTAGTTGATTGAGTATGAAAAGTGAGTCTCACTAATTAAAAATTATAAAATAAAAAATCTACATTTGAATTTTCCAATTTTTATGCAACATCCGCAACATCCTAGAATTTTTGGGTCGTCTGCCATTGGGCTGCTTGTACAGGCTTAAAACCGGGTCTGAGTAGCAAATAAGTTTGGGATGGAGTCGGTTCGTTCGCGGAAAGAGTTCTAGTGTAAATAAATAAGAAGAGGCTCTATCATGATGATGAAAAGAGTGACTAATCAATTGTAACGTGAGGCAAGATATATCAGCATGACAGCATCGCCTCATTTGAATTTTTCTACATGAAACCTAAAAGAGTTGAATTAGGAGTTGTTGATGAAATAATTAATAAAACGATTCTTCACGGTTATGGTTAATCTTTTTCTCTTATACAACAAAAGCTTTTGAATTACGATTCCAGTAAACAAGAAACTTGCAGATCAGGACAATGTATATTTAACAAAAAATGTAATCCTTGGAAATAATAAAAAGCCATGTCCGTTCAATAAAAGGCAGCTCGTCGATCAGCATCATCTATTTTTAATCGGGCAATGCTAGGCTTACAAAAGAAGTTTACAAAATGAAGGATACAAGATGTGGTGACGATATTTCAATGGCTACATCGATAGTGGACCCGGCACACTCTAATTAAAAACACCAATACAATTATGACACCTTATTTTGTAAGCCACATTTTGTAGCCATCTTTTGTAATTTTATTATTTCCCTTTTTAATCAAAGCGATTAATGTATCTGTCTTTATGCAACTTTTGTTTACGTTTCCCATTCCAAAATGAATTTTTTTTTTTTTGGAAGAATATTATATGAAATTGTTAGTTTTTTTTGTTTGAGCAAATATGAAATTGTTAGTAATGCACAATTTTTAGAACATTTAATTGTTAAATGTAAATCAGTAAATGCATTTGAAAAATGTAGTTTTATAAGGATAAAATTGTCTTAAAAACTGTATTAATTTGCCATTTGGACAATAATTGTTTACATATTGTATTATTTGGTGCTATATAAATTTGAATTTCTCACTCCGCTCCACCTCACTTGAGACTTAAAAGGTGGGCACAAAAATTAAAGAATAGTAATATATGTATGGTATATAATGAAGAGAGAAAATGAGTGGGGTAAATTAGTGTTGATTAAATTAATTGAGTAGTGAAAAATAAAGAAAAAATGAGTGGTGGGGTAAATAGAATATAAAATTATAAAAAAATAGTCATTTTTTTAAATCACTTGGAGACTTAGAATTCTAGTTTTATCATTTTAATATCCTCCTATGGTTCATATGTAGTACATTTGAGGTTATGCAGTTTTAGTTATCTTACTTTATGACCCCTATGCTCTCAGTTCTTATCAATTTGGTGTCTGGACTATGTGTTATTTATCACTTCATTAACCCTCAGAGACCATATTCAATTTTAATTTTAATTTTAATTTTAATTATAATGTTTGAAACAATTATATATATACACACAGATGCTCCATCCAACCTGTTCAATTTAATCGTAAAAAAAACATGGAGAAAATTTTGGGGGAAACTAGTTCCTCCATAAATTATAAAAAGTCCTGTTTTTATAAGGTAAAGGTTTAGGGTTTGGGGTTTTAGGTTTAGATTTTAGGGTTTCATGTTTAGGGTTTAAGGGTAAAAAAACAGGATTTTTTATAACTTATGGAGGAACTAGTTTCTCCCAAAACACACTCCAAAAACATGTCCTATTTAAAATGGCTAAAATGAAATTTTAATAATTTTTAATGAATATAACACACTTGTCATACTCATATCGACTAACACATTTACTAGTTCCTACTTGTTGGTCCCAAAAGGCAACAAGGGTATGAAAAATAGCTAGAGGGGGGGTGAATAGCTGTTTTTATAATTCTTTTCGTACCCTTGAAAAACTTAATTGCAAATGCGCACTTTATCAAGTAAGCGTTATGAAATGCGCCTAAGTGAGTGAGTGAAATGCACAGCGGAATTTAGTAATGAAAATAGGCGCAAAGTGTGATAAAGGGGCGCACACACACTCTAAGTATTTTGGCTCAAAGTGGTTGAAACAAGGAACTAAGGCAAATGATATAACAACACAACACAATTCAGTTCAATCAATCTATAATGAGTAAACAAGCAAATAGTGAGTGAAAATAATAACTTGAAAGAAATGACAAGATAATAACACATGCTATTTGGAGAGGTTCGATCAATGAAAGATCTACGTCCTCTACCAAGATGGTTAGTCTTGGATTTCTAATGGAGATCTTATATAATGAGTGAGTGTTACAAATTACAACTTTTGAGCTCCTACACTAATTCAAGATCTAATTTTCTATGAATGAACAAATCCAAAACAATAACCGGTGTATCTCTTAAAGATGGATCTAAATGATCAAACTTAAAGAGGTGCGTGTGTGAATTTAGGATCAAGGCTCTTTAGATCTTTATGATTTAGAGCACAATGAAACTAAAGTGTTATAGCTTGAAGATCTGGGCTAAGGATGAAGGAATGAAGATGTTCTTGAGGAAATCTGGAAAAACGAAGGCAATCTTCAAATCTTCAACAAATGCTTAGAGAGAGAAATTCTTGAAATTCTTAGCAAAAACTCAGCCACTTCAAAATGTTGAAGTTATGGGGTATTTATAGTGAACTTCAAAAAAAAAACTAGCCGTTGGAAATCCTTGTGGATAAGATGAGCTGTCACTCGTTGATTGGAGCATGCGAATATTATGGCCACTTTGACACTTAACATAAATATGACCGTTATGGACACGTGTCAATAGATTAGGCGCATATGCATCTTTTAACCACCGTTGGATTATTGGCGTAATTTGAATTCTCTTCAAGTCTTTGAGTCTTCAATAAATCACTGAGTGTTGAATACACATTGAGGCGTGTTGAGCCAAGAGGCGCATAAATACTGCGTGCGCTAAGGCATATGGCGCATGGCGCGTAGAATTAAAATGAGGCGCATAGCATTTCTTAGAAGAATGCTTATATGCGCGCGCTAGAAGGCGCATAGGCGCATAGGCGCATGGCTCTACTCAAAATGTGATTTTCTTGAATCTTGATCTTCTTGCCCTCTTACTAAGCCTAGTCTATAACAATGGACAACCTAAAAAAATGAAGTATAAATACTTCTTACATGTGGGTCTAAAGTCCATGAAATAAAACTTAGGTGATGGATCAATCAAATCTAATAAATCCTATTACATTAAAACTGAGATATATGTGGGCATACCCAACAATCTCCCCCTATTTGATTGATGCCATTACCTACTATATCAAGGACAAACATTATACTTGATAAAAACATGTCCAAATGAATGAAATTGGTAAATCATGTCTCAAGTTAATGCACACACTAGTCCAAGATATAGATTTCTAATCTATTCCAATAAGAATAAAGAATTACATGTGGAAAGATAGAAACATCCGTTTAACACATTCAAAATGATGTATGAATTTTAGTTTTGAAAAGTGTTTAAACCAAGTTTAAACTCAATGCATGAAAGTATGAAACAATTCAATATGATGCATGAATTTAAACAATATTCAATGTTCTACAAACAAGGAGTTTGAGTGAACAAAGTTTGATAATAAGTGATGCATTGTTCTCATTAAAACTTAGAAAGTAGGAGTTACAGATTACAAGTTTTGAATAGAACAAAGACAAAAGATGTGCTAAACCAAGTAAGCACTAAAATAACTATCTTCAAAAGAGGTTTTACTAACAAAAAAATTCTAACTTACAAAGAAAACTAAGAATTAGGAGGCGCGTCGTCTTCCTTCAATCCTTCTTCAATTTCAGAAACGGAGCGCTGGATTTGTTTGGAAAGTTGATAGGCGCGGTTCACTAAACCATGAGTGTCCGTGACGCCGTCACTGAGGTAGCGCAAATGACCAACATTGATGTTTTGATATTCATCAATGGTACGTTGAGTAATGGCTTGCTGTTGAGCGACGTTTTCAGCAACGTTCTGAAAGTTTACTTCAATAGCAGCCTGCGCTGAAACAATGTCAGAGGAAATCCTATCTGCGCGCCTGTCTGCGCTGGAGTATGCGGCGTTGAAGTGAGTGACAACTAACTCCTTCAAGACTTCAATCTTTGAAAGCAGGGAATTAATGTCAACAGGCGCGCTAGGAGCAGGAGTAGGGCTGGAAGGGGCGCATGAGATCCAGGCGCATGTGAATCAGGAGCAATTGGAGCAGCGCTGGGTTCATCATTTGGTTCTGCGCCATATACAGATAGTCCCAGGATTTGTAGCTCATCCTTAACTTCGTTGAGCTTATCAACAACGCTCAATAACTTGTGGCTATCTCCAGCCACTATCTCAAACAGTTTCCTTATATCCCCCGCTATGTTCAACTCTACTTCTTTTATAGCGTTTATAAAATCTTGGCCATCGGTGAGTTGGATGCCAGCGCTAATTCGCTCGTGAAGAGAAGCAAGAGTGCCTTTGAATAAATCGTTCATCTGATCAATAGCATCATTCCACTGTTGAGGGGTCAGGAAGTGTTTGTCCTTGATGTTGGTATCTATGCGCTTTATCTCCCCCTTAATGGCAGCAATCTCATCAGCTTGCTGGGTAAGCATTGAAGTATGAAGCTCTAATTGTGAGTTCATTTGAGACTGGTCTTGCTGGAGTTGCTGAAGAAGAGAAATAACCACACTCATATCAGGAGTGGGAGGAGGAGGCGCAGGAGTAGAGGGGCGCGGAGTAGGAGCGCGGGGAGGAGATGGAATATATTCTGCACTTGAAGAAATTTCTTCAGGATGAGGCGCAGGAGCCTTTGGGCGCACAGAAGATGGTTTGCGCCTTAAAGGTTCTGGCTCCCCCTGAGGTTGATCCTCAACATCTTCACCAAATAAATCTGCAGAGATTTTATCTCTGACTTGTTGTCGATCAGAAGATGAAGGCGCATGAACAGTTGGAAGCGTAACTGGAGCAGGCGAGCGTGCATCAACGCTAGACCCTGCGCCTTTGCGCCTTTCAGATTTAGATAAATCAGCAGCCTGTTTCATTCTGAATTCTTCATCCCTTTTTAACTGCGCTTCCAGTCTACTGGCTTCTTTAGCGCGTTTCAGCTCCTTTTCTTCTTCAGTGTCGGTTCTAGGGCGCTTAGCAGGTCTGCTTGGTTCTTCAGCAATTCCTTTGACTTTGCCTTTAACTGCGCCAGATTCTGCGCGTGGCGCTACTGTAGCTTCTTCACCATCTGCACCAGCTGCTTCTTCATCAGAATCAGTGGCTCCATCTACCAACTGAGCTCCTTTCACCCTTGGCGCGCGCTTGGCCATGCGCTTTCTGCGCCTTTTCATCACTAAACTGTCCTTACCAAAAATAGGGACATCAGTGGTCTAGTAGTCTGGGTTCTGAGCAAGGAAATTAGCAAGCGCAGGGTAGGATAGGAAGATTTTGGTGAGAATACGGCAGTGAGTTTTGAACTTCGTCTTGCCGTCAGCTTTGTTTTTATTGTACTTGTCAATCTGGTCCTGAAGATTAGTAAATAAAATCTGAGGCCAGTTGAGGATGGTCTTTGCCATAATACCAGCAGTATATTCCCACTGCTCCATTGTGAATCTATTGACATTTCCAGTTTTGAAGATAATTGAAGTGCCAACCAGATGCACAATATGCGCCAATAAGTCACCACCATCTCTAATTTCCACCATTTTGATATTGTTTTGAAGAGTAGGGATACGAAGAAGAGTACGCGCCATAATGTTTTGAGCGGCGGCTGAATAAGAATTGATTTTGCCAGCTACACTCAAGGGGCCAGTTTTGTTGAAGTTGACAATGTTCTTTATAGTGCCTGCAGACATGGTTATCTCAACATCTTGAACTACGGCGCGAATGCGATAGCGCACCATCCCTTCAACGTCTGTTGGAATTTCCACAAATTCTGCTGTAGAGAAAAATTCATCAACGAGGAGCGGAGAGTAGAAAGGTTGCTCCAGAGTGAATAAAGGGAGAAGTCCAGCCAGTCTCATATATTCCATAACTTCGACACCCATAGGATCAGTAGATAGCTCGTTTAAATCAAATGTTTCACCAGGTCTGAAGTTAGATAGATCCTGAAAAATTAAGCATTGAAAGGAATTAGTGTGAGTTAGGCGCATAGAATCATAAATAGGCAAAATGAGGACTAGGCGCATACACAATTTTAGGCGCATAAAATAATTAGGCGCAGAGAGTTATGAGCGCATGATTATAGTGGGCGCATGAAATTATGAGGTGCATAGAAATACATGGCGCATATTTATGGTTCTATGAAATATACTAAGGAAAATTTGAACATAAAAATTGACTAAGTATGAATTTGGGGGCGCATAGTAAGTGTAGGCGCATGATGATATTAGGCACATAAAGGATTGAGGCACAAACACATGTGAGCGCAAGAATCACTTTGAGACGCATAATATCAATGTGCGCATAATCATACTAGGCGCGTGAATTCATATATAGGCGCATTACTTATGTAGAAATGTAAACTAAGTATAAAAACTCACAAACACATGCAAACATACATATGCAATATTTCATAATCAAAACGAGAAAATTTTGAAAAACAAGTTTTGAAAATTTTGAAACCCAAGTCATGCAAAAATAATGAAGAACATGCCTTGAGTGCTCGAAGAACACCAAGAACATCAAGAACACATAATTTGTGAAACTTCACCAAATCAAGCATACAATATATCAAAATGACCGCACGAAGACAAGGATAACAAATATGTAAATCAAAACAAGTAAAAATCAACAACGAATCCAAAAAAATAGATTCAAATATCCGAAAAGTCGAAAATGGTGATTTTTCAGATTCGCACCAAATAGCGAATTGATCGTTGAAAAAGTTAGTTATAAGGACTCGAAATCACAAAACGAACATAACCTAACAAACGATTTTGAAAACGGATCACCGAAGCAAGATTAATCAAGAAAAGTGCAATTTCGGGTTTTTGAAAAAGACGGAAAAACAGATAATGACGAAACAGAAAAAAAATTTGCAGAAATTTAGGAGTTTAAGGGTTGAGAATTCATACCATTTCCTCTTGGGTAGATTTTGTAGCTTTCTTAGGACCCATAACAGTTGTATATAGAGATGAGAAAATGAAAAGATGAATAAAAGTGAGAGAGAAAGACGAGAGAGAAAGAGCAGAGAGAAAAATGGGAGGATTGAGAGACTGGAAGAGAGAGAGGGTAGGGGTGTAGGGAAATATATATAGGTTATGATTAAAAAATTTGCACTGATATGGAAAAAAAAATACAGTCAAAAATTTAAAAAGATGGGAAGTTGAAAAGATTTGCATTAATGAGGGGTTTTGAAAAAGACGGCTCATCATGACATAAGTACAGCTCATTAATGAGGGATTTTGATGATTTGAAACACATTAAATGCAGAATGACATAAAGTGTCATGATGTGACATTTTGGGTAAAAGAAAAAACTGCTCCACTTTCCCTTTAAGTGTATGAGCAATTTTGACTAATTTTTACACAAACCCCAAAAACATCTATTTTGGTGTAAGTTTGGGGTGCAAGAGATATATCCCCATAAAATAAAAATTTTCGAAAAACGTAAAACGAGGGAAAAATTTAATTGCACAAGTACCCTTGAACAATTAATGGAATGTCAAAAGACATAGATTCCTATAATAAATGAACAGAATAAACATACCTGGTACTTGTGTATTTAATACGTTCAATCATTGAAATTAAATTTGAGAATTGATTGAGCCGCAAAAGTTAATGCGCGCATGAAGGGGCGCATTACTTCAACAAGGCGCATTACTCATCAAAGCGCATTATTCATCAAGGCGCGCAAAGATGGTTGAGGGCGCATAAAAGTTTGAAGTGCATTGAATGCTAGGCGCGCATGGATTGATAGGCGCGCAGATATTGAGCGCACAGAAAATGCGAGATGGGCGCGCAGTTAGTAAGGCGCATAGGTGGCGCATAGTTTCCTTGAAACTTTGAAAAATTGATTTAACATTTGTACCTAATATACTCAACTCAACACAACATAAAATTATTAGTATTGACAAAACTATATTGAATTTAGTTGAGTTCAAGCATACCCATTTCACCTCTCAAAAACATGAACCGTTTCGCGTCGAGTGCTTTCGTTAGAATGTCGGCGATTTGATAGTCGGTTCCCACGTGTTCCAAATGAATATTGCCTTTCTCCACGTGGTCTTTGAGGAAGCGATATTTGATGTCGATGTGCTTGGTTTTTGAGTGCATGACAGGATTTTCAGAAACCGCAATTGTTGATGTGTTGTCGCAGTAGATGGGACAATTTTCTTCGATGATATCATAGTCCACCAATTGCTGCTTCATCCAGAGTATTTGGCAACAACAACTTCCCCCAGCGATATATTCGGCTTCGGTTGTTGAAACATATACAGAAGCTTGTTTCTTACTTGCCCATGACACAAGTCGATATCCAAGGAAATGACATGTGCCACTAGTGCTTTTCCTATCAATTGTGCACGCTGCATAATCCGCATCTGAATAACCTACAAGTTTAAAGTTCAAATCTTTGGTGTACCAAAGTCCAAGGTTAACAGTGCCAGAGAGATATCTTATTATACATTTCACAGCAATTAAGTGTGCTTCTCTAGGGTCAGATTGATAACGAGCACAAACACAAACACTAAACATAATATCAGGCCTACTAGCAGTAAGGTAAAGGAGTGAGCCAATCATACCTCGATAGAGCGTTTGATCAACACGTTTACCTTTTAAATCTTTGTCAAGTTTGTTGCCGGTGGCCATTGGAGTACCGTATGATTTAGCGTTCTCAAGTCCAAACTTCTTGATTAAGTCCTTTGTGTATTTGGATTGGTTGATAAAAATGCCTTCACTCATTTGCTTGATTTGAAGCCCGAGGAAGAATGTGAGTTCTCCCATCATGCTCATTTCAAACTTGCTCTTCATTAGTTTCTCAAAACGCTTGCACAACAATTCATTACTAGAACCAAATATAATATCATCAACATAAATTTGAACAAGTAATTTATGACCATTATGTTTGGTAATGAAAAGAGTTGTATCGATTTTACCGCGAGTGAAGCCTTTTTCGATGAGAAACTTTGATAGTGTATCATACCATGCTCTTGGTGCTTGTTTGAGTCCATACAAAGCTTTCTGGAGTTTGTACACATGATTTGGAAATTATGAATCTTCAAACCCAGGTGGTTGAGCAACATAGACTTGTTCTTGAAGTTCACCATTTAGAAACACGCTCTTCACGTCCATTTGATATAACTTGAAGTTCTTGTGAGCGGCGTAAGCTAGAAATAATCTGATAGCTTCAAGTCTTGCTACGGGCGCAAAAGTTTCATCGTAGTCAATTCCTTCTTCTTGCCTATAGCCTTGTGCAACCAATCTTGCTTTGTTTCTCGTGATGGTTCCATTCTCATCCATCTTGTTCCTGAACACCCATTTAGTACCAATCACTCCATGATCATTTGGTCTTGGAACTAGAGTCCAAACCTTGCATCGTTCAAATTGATTGAGTTCTTCTTGCATTGCAACAACCCAATTAGGATCTTGGAGCGCTTCATCAGCCTTCTTCGGTTCAATTTAAGAGATAAAAGCAGTGTAAGCATCAAAGTTTGTAGCTCTCCTTGTACGAACACCAACTTGTAGATCACCGATGATATTAGCAATTGGGTGACCTCTAACTTCACGAATTTCAGGAGGTAAGTTAGGTTGAGTCGTAGAAACTTGAAGGTCTTCAATTTGTACATCTTCACCAGATTCAAAGTCATTGAAATTTGGGGGTTGAACTGGCTCAGAATTGAAATTTGGGTTTACACCAGATGCAGCAGTAGAAATAGGCGCGTGAGAGGAATCATGAGGCGCATCATTTGAGTGAGGCGCAATAGAGGATTCACCAGGCGCATTATACATTGAATTAGGTGCATTTGATGTAGATGGATTTCCTTGTGTTGATAGATTCTGATCTTGAGTGGGCGCAACATAAATAGGAGCACCTGTATCATTTAGCTCAACAGAATCATCAGCAACATTTGGAGCCAAATGTGGCTCAGGGAGAGAATGTTCATCAAAAGTGACATGTACAGATTCAACTATCACTAATGTGGTTCTATTAAAAACACGAAAAGCTTTAGAGTGTTTGGCATACCCAACAAAAATACCTTCGTCGGCTTTGGCATCGAATTTACCTCTATGTTTGTTTCCGTTGTAGAGGATATAACATTTGCAACCAAAGATCTTGAAGAATGCAATGTTGGGAGTTCTACCACGCCAAAGTTCATACGGAGTCTTGTTGTGAAGTTTGTTGATGAGGGAACGATTTTGAGTAAAACATGCAGTGTTGATAGCTTCTTCCCAAAAGTACTTAGGCAATTTAGCTTCAGCTATCATCGTCTTTCCTGCTTCAATCAGCGTTCTATTCTTTCGTTCAACAATGCCATTTTGTTGAGGGACTCCGGCGGTTGAAAAGTTATGATCTATCCCATGATCTTCACAATATCGAGCAACACCGTTGTTCTTGAATTCTGTTCCATTGTCGGATCGAACACTAACTATGTCCTCTTCTTTTTGGGTTTGGAGCAGTCAAAATAAGGTAGTGAGAGTATCATAACAATCATCTTTTGTAATCATCATCTCTACCCATGTATATCTTGAATAATCATCCACCACAACTAGAGTATACTTGTTTCTTCTAATACTTGCGGTGGAAACTGGTCCAAATAGATCAATGTGAAGCAGTTGCAAACATCTTGTAGTTGAAGGATTAGACTTGCTTGAAAATGACTGCTTCGGTTGTTTGCCAAGTTGACATGCGGCGCA
Source organism: Campanula takesimana (assembly GCA_026119855.1). NCBI lineage: Eukaryota > Viridiplantae > Streptophyta > Magnoliopsida > Asterales > Campanulaceae > Campanula > Campanula takesimana. Next base: position 1,067,647 of record JAOWBW010000242.1, read on the forward strand.
CTTTTTGTCATGATGATCAGCAACCTTGGGAAGTCCTTTGACAAGATTATTCCTGCTGAGTTTAGATAGATACTTGAAGTTCAAGTGACTTAAGCGCTTGTGCCACAGCTAACTATTTTCGTTCATACTTTTTGCTACAAAACAAAGATTAGTACTAGAGTTCATACTATGGAAATCAATAATATAAATATTTGTCTTACGATATCCCGTGAGTAAGATAGCTCCAGTTTTGCCATTCTTGATAAGACATTGCGTTGAAGTGAAATGGCATTCTAATCCTTTGTCGCAGAATTGAGATATGGATAATAAGTTGTGCTTGAGCCCTTCGACGAGTGAGACTCTTTCAATGCACACTTTGTCTTTCTTGAGCTTTCCATATGCTACAACTTGACCTTTGTTATTATCGCCAAATGTTACGGAGGGACCTCTTTCTTCATGAACATCTTCTAATAAGGATTCATCTCCAGTCATGTGTCTTGAACACCCACTATCGAGAATCCATTCATAATTTCTAGCTTTTGAAGATCCAGCCATGAAACAAAGAACCTGAAATATAGACATTTAAGCAGGTCCCCTTTATTCCTTTTGGGTCCTAGGGTTAGCAACTTTTGACAACCCACTCTTGCTTGACCTTAGGATTTTTACGTCCTTTGGCATTGGGAGTGAATCTCAAAAGGCATTCCACGGCCTTGTGTCCTGAACAATCACAAATGGAACAATGATGAAAGCCACCAATCACGTGAGTTTTCACAAATTCTTTACTTTTCTTGGGGATGGCATTCTTCTTTGGGTTAGATGAACTAGCCTTAACAAAATCTTTCTTTTGAAATTTTGGAGCACTTTTTCTCGGAGGGCGCATAGGGCTAGGAGGCGCACGGCGATGAGGCGCGTGGCTCTTAGGCGCATAATGAGCACTTGGAGAAGGAGCGCGCCTATTTTCAAGAATGATTTTGCTAGGAGATGGTTCATCTGTAGCTATATATTTCCCATTAGCTTTCCCAAATTGCTTCGTTGGGTAGACATAATGGAATGTTTGTCTCTTGACTTTTTCCTGTCCTTTACCCATTGAATTAGAATGTTTTTCCTTGGGAATTTCAAAGGTTTGTTGGTTGGTAAATTCACTATCTCTTTCAGCACAGACATCACATTTAAAGTTGTCACTAGTTGATGAGAATCCCAAGCCACTTTTATCACCACTGACTTTTTGGGACTCAAATATATTCTCCATAGTGACACGAGAATTGGACCACTCATTTGTAATCTTTTTAAGATCAGTAATTTGAGCAACCAATTCATCGTTTTGAACTTTAAGAAGTGAGTTCTGTTCTGTTAGAAAAGTGTTTTTAACAGTAAGACGAGTCATGCTCTTTATCTGCTCCTTAAGGAGGGTGAGTTCAGATTTAAGTAGAGATTTCTCGGTCTTAAGCTGGGAAATTTCATCACATGATAGTGCTAAAGCTTCCTTCATACTATCAAATCTAGTAATTACCTTTTTAGCCTTCTTGAACAATTTTTCTTGTTCAGCAATCACTTCATCATTGATTTTGGAGATTGGAGCAGTAGGTTCAACCTGTAGTCTAATGTATGCTCCTTTTCTCAATTTGTTCCTTGCTCCAAGATCACATCGTGAGAATAGGAATCCGCCATCGTTTTGAGCCGGAGTGAGAAATCCTTGTTCAACGAGCTCGCTGATGGTTGGTCCTTTCTTCTTTTTCACTTCTTGAAAACCTGCAGATTTCTTGATAGGTTTATTCAAGGCATTCATATCGGGAACATCCTTGGAGAAGTCATCATCAGAATCATAAGCATCAACTTCATCATCATTTGCCATCAAACAAACGAGTCCATCATCGTAATCTTCATCGCTCTCATCGGAGTCTGTTTCAATCCAAGTGTTGTGCTCATTTGCTGGTGCTTCTTCTTCAGCAACCATTCCCTTGTGACGAGTGAACTTGGGAGTGAATTTGGGAGTATGGCTGCTCTTCTTCTGCATATATTCAAATTTGGGGATCGGGCAGCTTGATGCAAAATGTCCGGGTTTCCTGCAATTAAAACAAACAAGATCTTCTTTCCTTTTTGAATCACTGCTCCTTGAAAACTTTTGAGGAGCTTTGCTGGTAGATCTTTGAAATTTGTTGGTTGAGCTGGGTCTTGAGAATTTTCTGAACTTTTGAAATTTCTTCACAAATAAAGCGAAGTCTTCATCATCCATGTCTAGTAGCTCAGAAGTAGAAATTTTGGGATCGGAACTTTTCTCATCTTGTACAGGCGCAGGAACAGGCGCAAGTACAGGCGCAGTTTCTCTGTGCGCCACCATAGCCATAGATTTTGATTTTCCTTCAGTTTCGCTGATTCGCTGAAGTTTGAGCTCGTAAACTTTGAGATTTTCATAAAGGTTCCTTAATGTCCATACATCTAAAGTTCCAGCGTCTTCAAGAGCGCTAGATTTATGTAGGTATCTTGATCCAAAAGCTTGTAGAAAATTTACATTCAAATCTTTGTTGGTAAACTTCATGCCAAGTGAAATACATAGATTGATAATTTCACAGTAGCGTTCATAAGTTTGCCTCAAGTTTTCACCGGGGAGTTGAGAGAAATTGTTGAATCTCTTTTGTACTTCGTATTTCTTGTTCTCCTTGCAGACCGTGTCTCCTTCAATATGCTCTTCAATAGCATCCCATAGCTCATTAGCGGTAGCACAATGCATGACTTGTTGTTTCATAGCCGTGCTTAGAGTGCTTAGAAGAATGTTTCTTGCTTTGCCATCATTTGCAACTCTTCTAATTTCTTCCTCGGTCCATTCCTCCCTTGGTTTTAGAACTGTAGGTTGAGCAGCGTTGGTGCGTGGATTTGGATTCGCCTTCATCGGAATATAAGGTTCATAAACGACGGTGTCATGGAGCCTTTCATCGATTGAGTTGAGATGAGTCAATATGCTGAATTTCCACACGTCAAAATGATCTTCATCAAAGACCGGAACGTGAGTGTAGTTTGCAGTTGCCATAGGTTTTGAGTTTGCCATTTAGAATCGGCACCCAAGCTGTTAAGCCTGAAAAACGAAAAATATTTTATAAAGGTGTTTGCTCTGATACCACTTGTTGGTCCCAAAGGGCAACAAGGGTATGAAAAATAGCTAGAGGGGGGTGAATAGCTGTTTTTATAATTCTTTTCGTACCCTTGAAAAACTTAATTGCAAATGCACACTTTATCAAGTAAGCGTTATGAAATGCGCCTAAGTGAGTGAGTGAAATGCACAGCGGAATTTAGTAATGAAAATAGGCGCAAAGTGTGATAAAGGGGCGCACACACACTCTAAGTATTTTGGCTCAAAGTGGTTGAAACAAGGAACTAAGGCAAATGATATAACAACACAACACAATTCAGTTCAATCAATCTATAATGAGTAAACAAGCAAATAGTGAGTGAAAATAATAACTTGAAAGAAATGACAAGATAATAACACATGCTATTTGGAGAGGTTCGATCAATGAAAGATCTACGTCCTCTACCAAGATGGTTAGTCTTGGATTTCTAATGGAGATCTTATATAATGAGTGAGTGTTACAAATTACAACTTTTGAGCTCCTACACTAATTCAAGATCTAATTTTCTATGAATGAACAAATCCAAAACAATAACCGGTGTATCTCTTAAAGATGGATCTAAATGATCAAACTTAAAGAGGTGCGTGTGTGAATTTAGGATCAAGGCTCTTTAGATCTTTATGATTTAGAGCACAATGAAACTAAAGTGTTATAGCTTGAAGATCTGGGCTAAGGATGAAGGAATGAAGATGTTCTTGAGGAAATCTGGAAAAACGAAGGCAATCTTCAAATCTTCAACAAATGCTTAGAGAGAGAAATTCTTGAAATTCTTAGCAAAAACTCAGCCACTTCAAAATGTTGAAGTTATGGGGTATTTATAGTGAACTTCAAAAAAAAAACTAGCCGTTGGAAATCCTTGTGGATAAGATGAGCTGTCACTCGTTGATTGGAGCATGCGAATATTATGGCCACTTTGACACTTAACATAAATATGACCGTTATGGACACGTGTCAATAGATTAGGCGCATATGCATCTTTTAACCACCGTTGGATTATTGGCGTAATTTGAATTCTCTTCAAGTCTTTGAGTCTTCAATAAATCACTGAGTGTTGAATACACATTGAGGCGTGTTGAGCCAAGAGGCGCATAAATACTGCGTGCGCTAAGGCATATGGCGCATGGCGCGTAAAATTAAAATGAGGCGCATAGCATTTCTTAGAAGAATGCTTATATGCGCGCACTTGAAGGCGCATGGCGCATGGCTCTACTCAAAATGTGATTTTCTTGAATCTTGATCTTCTTGCCCTCTTACTAAGCCTAGTCTATAATAATGGACAACCTAAAAAAATGAAGTATAAATACTTCTTACATGTGGGTCTAAAGTCCATGAAATAAAACTTAGGTGATGGATCAATCAAATCTAATAAATCCTATTACATTAAAACTGAGATATATGTGGACATACCCAACACTACTCTACTAATAATCTCTACCCTACTATTCATACTTGCAACACCTTAATATTATTTTAATTTTCTTAATTCACAGGCACCGTGGTTTTTTTTTTTTTTTTTCATTTTTGACCGGGGCGAAGGGAGTATATCTATATGTCTTATATTATACTCTCTCTGTCCCGGGAGATTTGTCATATTTGACTTCTTATGGTCAATATAAATGAACTTTGATCAAACATCGTGTAAATCTAATGATCACACTGAAAATTTAAAAATTGTTACTGATAAATCACTTAATAATTTGTCAATTACAAAGTTTAGAATTTCACTAGAATGATTGGATCGACATCAATGTTTGGTTAAATTTCATTTATGTTTACCGTAAAAAGTTAAAATGGGGCAAACTTTCTGTAGAGGGATTATCAGTTTTGTTTTTTATTCTTTTTATAGCGTGAAATTCACAAGTACAAAATGTCATTACTCAAAAATTAAATACAAACCTATAAAACATGTACTATAATCAAACAGCGAGCGTACGCGACTTGAGATCTTGGAGGAACAAATGTTTTTACAAGAAAATATGGGGGAAACTAGTTCCTCCATAAGTTATAAAAAATCCTGATTTTATAGGGTATAAGGTTTAGGGTTTAGGGTTTAAGGTTGTTTTATAGGGTTTAAGGTTTAGAGTTTAAGGTTGTTTTATAGGGTTTAAGGTTTAATGTTGTTTGGTAGGGTTTAAGGTTTAATTAGGGTTTAAGGGTTAAAAACATGACTTTTTATAACTTATGGAGGAACTAGTTTCCTCTAAAACGTACTCATGTTTTTATCTAATTGCGGAATTGATGCAAAGATGCAAGTTCAGAGCCTAAAGTAAGATAATTGAAACTGCAGGCCCCTAAGTGATAGATTATGTAAACATAGGATAGTAAATAGAGATTAACTAACATTCCAGCCATTACATAATTGCCAAGCATAGGAGAATAGCACAGCATCACAAAAAGATCCCATTTCACTTTGCCTAATCATTTTCATTTTTATCAGATGGATCCTGCAATATTCAAGGCAGCAATTTCTGGAGACGTCAATGTCCTGATGGTAAACAAAGGGAGATTGTTGGATGAAGTTGTTGGAATATAATCTTACAAATAGAAAGGAAAACAAATTACAACATTGAAAATACAATATATAACAATTATGAAAAACATAAAAGGAACGATACAACCGTATTTGATCTCTTCATTGGGTTTGTCCATCTTTGATCTCTTGTATCCGAGTCATGTGAGAACACACTCTCCTTAAGACTAATTCGTCCTCCTCTCTACGAGTGCTTGAGGTTTCCACGGGCGTTAGTCTCCCAGGATAAAACGGATTAACCGGAACCACTTCGCACTTAAGCCTTCCGGCGAAATGAACTAATATGCTTGGACGATATCACCATTGATTTTGTTCTAGGAGGCCAAAGGAAGAAGATGAACAAATTACAAGAGGGAGGAAGAAGATTGAAGGAAAAATTCTCAATTGTGTGTTCTTTTTTCTCATCTCTTTTTCTCTTTTTTTTTTTCCCTTTTTTTTCAAAGAGTTGTGGGTATTTCTTTTATAGCTCAAAACTCCCCAAGGATTAATTCTCCAATTAATCCACATATTGATGATCATCTTAATTCAATAATTAACCTTGCCATCAATTTCTTTTTGGAGTTTCATTTGCCAATCATAAATGGACATTAACCTTGGAAGTTATTCTTGGAATTAATCTTGAATTAAAAGAATTATAATTCAATAAAAAATGGCAAAAACTATCAACTAGTTTTCCATTCTTTTCACATGTGAGACAAACTCACATTTCCAACTTCCATCCATTTATTTAAGCTATAATATTTTTTTCATCCAATCTTCAAATTGAACAAATAAAAATATCATTTTTATGTTCTCACGGAGTAGAATATGAACCCACAATAATCTTTGTCCAACGACAAACGATTCTTCCAAGGAAATGTACACAATTTCCTTCACACACAACATATTTTTCCAACAATCCCCCACATGAAGGAAATTGAGGACGAGCTTGGTGATAAAGTCCGGCAGACAAAAACTTGCATACGAAGGTGTGGGGATATTGCCCATTGAACCTCCGCTCGAACTAGCATATTTACTCTACTCGCAAGTCGATAGACGCGATGTCCTTGAATCGATATGCTTTTTGTGTAGCCGATCATATACTAGACACAAGTAATGTCCTAACATATTTCATTTCTCATAGCTATGTTCGTTCATGGCCCTGAACATAATGCCTGGTTCTGCGAGAGGATCTAAGAATTGAGCCTCACACAATTCTCCTCGAAGCGGCCCCACTTCTCTCTCACATAGGTGACTTCTTGAAGGTAACCCGTATTACCCCGCTCGACTTTCTCGACGCGTAAGAGTCATTAAAATCCATAGGCTTATCCTTGTCCCTTCGGAATGTCACTAATAGGAATGGACTTGGGGTTTGACCCCCATAGTGACGCACGAGTCTTTTAACAGTTAGGTGGTCCCTTTTAAATCCAGTTCTTGGGATCTCCAGTCATCTAGATTGGGTTTTCCGCTGTGATCAACTCTAAGAGGCTTTATGTCTCATTCCCCTCCATAATTTATAACTAACTCTCGGTTCTAACCATTTGGTTAACGGATCCGTTTTTCATTTGACTTCACATAGCCAAATTAGTTGAGAGTAGTTTCTTAATGGTGTCACGTCTTTGACATATAAGTCAAGACCTACCATTATACATAGTGCTTTGTATTCAATCAATCACCGATTGACTTCTAGCAATACAACCAATTGCTAGCACAAGCTTTATCCCTCGAAATATCTTCTATAAATTGGCATAGCCTCTCGGCTTTCTCACCACATTTATCTTAAGCTATAAACTTAGATTCCGCTATGAATCTATTTATAACTTATTTATTTAGAAGACTTCTTCTATGATATAGTCGCTTCCGCTAATAAGAATACAAAACCACTCGTAGACCTTAAGTCTTTGATTTCATATATCCAAATAGCATCGCTATATCCTTCAATTATCGATAGATGTCTAGTGTAATGTAATCCGTAATCTCGATTGTATCTCAAGTACCTTAGTACTTTCACTATACATTTTGGATTACTTGTGTTCCAACTCACTAGACTTTCAATAATTCTCGAGTGTTCAACTTGAGAAACAATGTCACTTCTATTCTTCAATAGATGTTGACTCATGCCAATTGGGGTTTAGTCATTGCTAAATAATCCTTGTCAATTTCTCAAGAATTATCCATTAGATTTCTTAGAAAATTTCACTTCAAGGATTATATCCGCTAAACCCATATCTCGTGACCTTTTCAAAATTTCCAAGAATTATATCTTAATTTGCTTAATGCAAATTCATTAGTTCTTCTTGAAATTTTAAATCCAAATGTCTCATATGCTAAACTTCTCTCAAGTTCAACATATTAATCAACATTATGACATAACCACTCATGTCATATTTGATTAATCCACTTTCTGACAAAATCAACCTTTTGATGTCATTATCTTTGTGCTTATTTTAAGTCATCTAGTGACTTTACTAACTTGCACACTTTATTTTAGGTTTTACTTTGATCTATTTCATTCAAAGCATCACTTTGATCTATTTCACTCAAAGTATCATTTGTTCATTTTCATGAACTTGACATCAATACTTGATTTTCATTTTTTTTTTCTTTTCTTTGGTTTTATATATATATTCAAAGTCATTGAATCATATATAACAACCATTATGTAAACTCATTGTTTACATACTCACCATCTTGTACCCAAATATCCATTTTGTTGATTTTGGACTTTCTACTTTGCGAACCACCCCCCACATTCACAAGTGTACGTAGGCCTACGTTTCCATACTTCATACGGAATTTACATTGTTTCTTGGGGTAACCTATTCAATAGGTATTTATTTTCCAAAGTAGACTCACACCCACATCTTTGGATTAGTCCTAAAATAAAGCAATAATGCTTTCATTATTTTCATCAACACCATTTGATAGTGGTTTACAAAGTGAATAATTTGTGTACAAGCGCATGTTATACACACACTATACTCATTAGTGTTTTTATCCTTATTATCTCATTTTAAAGTTGTTTTTTTTAACATCTCCATTCAATGAGACAAAGTTTATTTATAATAACAATAACATTGTTATTATTACCATGTATTTGAACAATCCATACATATCACAATATATCACTATGCTTATCATATGATGATGTAGTTCAACACACATTTCACATCTTGTTTGAATTCATTTTTGAATAAAAATGTGATCCAACTAAAGAGACATATTCTCATTATTGATCACCAACTCAACCCATCGGTTGATACAATTTCCATTCTTTCATTCAAAAATCATGATATCATCCTTGATGATATCTACCTTTGTCTCTTAAGACACCATAAATATGTTTGACTTTTTCAAACAAGTTTATCTTTTCATACAAGTTTGACTTTTCAAACAAGTTTGACTTTTGACCAAGTTTGACAAACTTTGTCTTTGCCTTAAGCATTTCAATATGCTCCACCACATTTGCTTTCATCACAAGAAGTGTTACACAACTTCTTATCTTAAGCTCTATTCTCTTTTCCAACACAAAGATGAATAGCAAGCATCTCAACATTCATTTCAATTCATTTATGCTTGAGTTGCTTCTTGAAATCTTTTCAAGTGAAAATTAATTTTTCAATTATTTCCGTCCCTTGAAAATTTCACTTATCACCATCCATTCGACATGGATTTCATGAAGGACTATTTCAATTCTTTCATTTGACTTTTTACGGTTTATGGAGTCTACTATTTTAAATCAAGAAACGGCCTGCAATGAATTTCATTGTACCAACATTCTCGATTTTATTTTATAGTCCAAAACTCCAACTATTCTTTTCCTTTTTCTTGGTACTATATATGTTATATAACGAAACCAAAAATCCGTTAAATATATAGTTCCGGCAAAAGAAACGCATATGCTTCAACCGCACTCACGGATTAAACATCCGTCTCATTTCCACCAACTTTTTAGGATGTTCCTTAAGAAACCTCACTAAGTTCAAGGTGGTTAAGTAGAACATCTTTTGTTGCCATCACTTAAAGTCGAGGCTAACAAAATTTTCTAACTTCTCACGATGGTGATCAACATACTTGGAACACCCACATTCCGTTGGAAATTTGTCTCCACACAAGGAGCCTTCGCTCAAAACATTGGCTTTAATTTTTCAACAATTAAAAACCAAATTATTACTTTGTTGTTACAAATATAACTCTCTAACTTAATTAGAGAATTTACTCCAAGAATAAATTGCTAATTCAATAAGAGAATTATCACAATTTATTTCTTGTAACAACCCATCTTAATAAATCTCTTAATTCCTTAATGAAATTATTATTAGAGATTAATTATTTCAAAATTAAATGTCTCATTTTGGAGTACCTCTAAATTCGAGACATTTACATTCTCATTCACATAATACACAATTTCATTTAGAAGCCCTCCTTCTAAACATTGTGTCATTTTTCATAATCAACAACAATAGGATTTAACAACTTCCTTCAAGAAGTCCTATTGTTTTTTGTCTTCATGACATTAGTCACTTATCAACTATTAGGTTTTAACAACTTCTTCCAAGAAGCCCTATAGTTTTAGTATTTGTGACTTCACAACAATAGAATTCAACAACTTCTTTCAAGAAGCTCTATTGTTTTTATCTTTGTAACTTTTGTCACTATTAACAATAATAAGTTTTAACAACTTCTTTTCAAGAAGCCCTATCATGTTAATCTTTGTGAACTTCGTACCATGTACAATAATAGGTTTTAAAAACTTCTCATAAGAAGCCCTATTATTTTCGTCAACGTAACGTTAAAGACTTAATCTTCCAACGTTCTTAGTTCCAATGAACTTTTCAATCTCTTCACTATGATTCATACGAAATGAATCATAAGAGACATATCACATGATGTATAACCACTACATGAGGCTTAGCCGCAATTGGTTTATACAATCATTGTAACATAGTTGATGTCACGGAGCATCAATCTTTTCATCTTTATTAATCTCATTAAAAAGAAATTAAAATTAGTGTTTTAGTTCACAAAAACTGCTCTGTTCCGAAATTTTTATCTTCACTTTCACATTATAGATTCCAATCGCCACCGTTCAGAATCTTCTCCTATGAGTCGTGAACATGTACAAAAAATTTCGGCCCAATCCAACGGTTAACGAAGCAGAATATGCTGTTTTACTACAGCTGGTCAAGAAAAATCTGTGCAGAAATTTTCTTGCTTTCTTTCCCATTGTTCCTCATCGTCTTTCATCCTTTCTCTCATAGCAACCTTGCCACAAGATTCTTGTAATCTGAAATCCTTTCTCAACAAGTGAATTAGTCTTAAGATTGTTGGAATATAATCTTACAAATAGAAAGGAAAACAAATTACAACATTGAAAATACAATATATAACAATTATGAAAAACATAAAAGGAACGATACAACCGTATTTGATCTCTTCATTGGGTTTGTCCATCTTTGATCTCTTGTATCCGAGTCATGTGAGAACACACTCTCCTTAAGACTAATTCGTCCTCCTCTCTACGAGTGCTTGAGGTTTCCACGGGCGTTAGTCTCCCAGGATAAAACGGATTAACCGGAACCACTTCGCACTTAAGCCTTCCGGCGAAATGAACTAATATGCTTGGACGATATCACCATTGATTTTGTTCTAGGAGGCCAAAGGAAGAAGATGAACAAATTACAAGAGGGAGGAAGAAGATTGAAGGAAAAATTCTCAATTGTGTGTTCTTTTTTCTCATCTCTCTTTCTCTTTTTTTTTTTCCCCCTTTTTTTTCAAAGAGTTGTGGGTATTTCTTTTATAGCTCAAAACTCCCCAAGGATTAATTCTCCAATTAATCCACATATTGATGATCATCTTAATTCAACAATTAACCTTGCCATCAATTTCTTTTTGGAGTTTCATTTGCCAATCATAAATGGACATTAACCTTGGAAGTTATTCTTGGAATTAATCTTGAATTAAAAGAATTATAATTCAATAAAAAATGGCAAAAACTATCAACTAGTTTTCCATTCTTTTCACATGTGAGACAAACTCACATTTCCAACTTCCATCCATTTATTTAAGCTATAATATTTTTTTCATCCAATCTTCAAATTGAACAAATAAAAATATCATTTTTATGTTCTCACGGAGTAGAATATGAACCCACAATAATCTTTGTCCAACGACAAACGATTCTTCCAAGGAAATGTACACAATTTCCTTCACACACAACATATTTTTCCAACAGAAGTAACTCCAAACAACAGTACTGTCCTCCATCTTGCCTTACAATTGGGTCATTCTGATTGTGTGGTTGAAATTCTAAAAATGGCACCGTCGCTATTAGATAAACCCAACTCAAGAAATGAGACGGCGCTCCACCTTGCAGCGCAGAGTGGGCATAAAAGTGTGTGCGAGAAACTCATTGACAGTGCCAAAAAAGTCATGCCAGAGCTAGAGAGCGGTGTTGAAGCTGTGAAGGAAATGATGTGGAAGCAGAACAAAGAGAAAGACACGGCCTTGCATTTGGCCGCGCGATATGGTTACCATCTGGTCGTGGAGTTGTTAACTACAGAAGATCCACACCACCCACATCCTGCTAATGATTCCGGCGAAAGTCCACTTTACGTGGCAGCGTGTAGAGGGCATTCACTGGTAGTTGGTGAAATCTTGAACAGCTGTGAATCACCGGCCTACAATGGTCCACAAGGTTCAACGGCTTTGCACGGGGCAGTCTTCAGCGGATCATCAGGTACCAAATAGATTTCGTATTGGTTTTATGTACAACTAGGAAAAACCCCGTGCAACGCACGGAAATTTGTTTACAATTTATCGTTTATTTAGTTAGTCAAATGGAGTATATTTTATTATGATTAAATAAAAATAATTTTTAAGTATCTTAAAAATACAAATGAAAATAAAAAAAAAGACATGTAAATAATCAATTACAATGTAATTTTCTTTTTATTTCGGGGGATAAATTAAAGAGTAAATCATTTTCTAACTTTGGATTTAAAATCAAGATTAATGTTTTTGTGACTTTTCCTTTGTTTGCAGGATTAAAGTTGCATCAACATAAACTTTTTAATTTATTATTTAAACAAAATAAATTATTTGAATACTTTTCATTTGTTTTAAGTAACAAATCAAAATTTTATTTTTTATGACTTTTCATTTCTTATACCGGAGAAGTTAAAGTCACTTTATCATAATTATTTTTAATATGTTAAATTTTAGGGTTAATTGCAATTTGGTTACCTGAGTTTTACCAAATTCTGCAATCAGTTACTAAATTTGTCAAAGTTGCGATTGGGTTCCTGAGTTTGCTGAACCGGAGCAATCAGGTGTAAAATTTGTTAGTCAGTTAAAAAACTAACAAAATGGACATCATGTGCCACACACGTGATATCTTAAGGGGCATATACATCATTTCGCCAAGAATTGAGTGGGTAAAAGAGGCACATTACATATTAACAAATTAAAAAGAAAAAAAGAAAAAAGAAAAAAAAGAAAACACAAAACTATTTCACTGAGAACAAATTAAAAACCCAGATCCCATTCTCCTTCCTTCCTTCCTTTCCTCCACGTAAGCAGGCGAGGAAGTATCTAATTCAATTGAATCAGTTTTTAGGTTTTGTTCTAGTAGTACAATCGAAGAACAATTTTGGTCGGATTCATTGTCTAGTGAGGTGATACCACCTAGGGGCAATGAGGCGGCGGTGACTCCATCACCGGAAACAGGTGGTGGTGGTGGTGGAGCTGCTGCCGGCGACGGCTTGGCCCGAGGCGCGAGGTTTCGCTTCTTGTGCCCCATTTCAAATCAGTTTATCCAATCAAACAATCTCTCTCACTCTACCTAGTCTCATGCATACGAAATTGATTGATAATGAGGAAATCTATAGAGATAGATTACTTACTTGAGAATCAGGAAATTGGATTAAGATTGTAGAGAAGATGATGAGAGGATTGAGTTGGAATCGAGAGTGGTGGTGGCGTCGCAGACCATCGATCGGCGTTATTTTGGAATCAAATCTGGTAATTTTATTTCCCAATTTGGATATATTTTGGTATTTGATTTTGGTTTTCCAGATTTGGCTGTGAGGATGGCGGTGGAGGTGGTGGTAAGGATGGTGGTAGTGGTGGTGGCGTAAATGGTGGAAACAATAATGGAGGTGAGAAAATGTTGAAGAGACTTTTACACCATTGTGACATATTTACCCTCGTTAAAGGTCACGTGTGTGGCACATGATGTCCATTTTGTTAGTTTCTTAACTGACTAACAAATTTTTCACCTGATTGCTCCGGTTCAGCAAACTCAGGAACCTAATCGCAACTTTGACAAATTTAGTAACCTATTGCAGAATTTGGTAAAACTCAGGTAACAAAATTGCAATTAACCCTAAATTTTATTGATACTCTTCATATCTTAGTAACTGTTGCACTTAAATGAATGCATATAATGACATATGAAAGAAATCTTAGGTACAAAATTATTTGAATGTAAAATTTTAAAAAATCATTCACTTTAGTATAAACAGGACATTCAATTTGGAATGAAGAGAGTAACTATTATGATTTACTAATATTATTAATAGTAATAGTTAATTTCTTTTAAAATATAATAATTATTAACTTATATAATAACTATTATAATTAACTAATACTGTTAATTGTAAAAGTTAATATATATAGTAACTATTGTAATTAACTATTATTGTCAATAGTAAAAGTTAACCTATATAGTAACTATTATGATTATTTAATACTATTAATAATAATAGTTAACTTATATAGTAACTGTTAACGTTAACTAATACTATTAATAGTAATAAGTAACTTATATAACTATTATAGTTTACTAATAGTATTCATAGTAATAGTTTACTTATGCAGTATAGTTAACTAATACTATTAATAGTAATAGTTAACTTATACAATAACTATTATAGTTTACTAATACAATTAATAGTAATAGTTTACTTATATAATAACTATTATTATTAACTAATATTATTGGCTAATACTCCCTCCGTTTCAAAATGATCTTCTTATTGGGCATTTTTCATTGTTCCGGAAAATTCTTCACAATTCTACCACCTAGGCTTAGAAGTGCCCAAACAAAATATGACTAGTGAATCAAGTGTTCATATCCTTAAAAAGTTTGAATAGTCAATTGTGAAGATCATTTTGGGACGGAGGGAGTAATAAGAATATCAAGAGTCACTTATCAATAAGAATGGTGATGGCATGGCTTCACCAAAAGCATTCTTTAGCCTAAACTGTCCACATGGCGAATTCGTATACCTCTGCGTCGACTTTTAATATATATAAATTTCACTCTGTGAATAATTGTTTGTCAACATATTAATGATTTTTTCCTCTCAGGATGTGTATGGAAACTATTAGGATGGGACACAAGTCTAACAACAAAGACAGATATAGCTGGTCAAACACCCCTTCATTATAGTGCAATCTTGGGCTATTCGGAAGTAGCCAAAGACCTGATGATTGTTGACAGATCTTGTGCTTATATTCAAGATGGGGACAGAATGAATACGGCATTTCACCTAGCAGCTAGTCTCGGCCATGTTGAAGTCATGAAAGAAATTGTATCTTTTTGTCCAGATGTATGGGATATGGTCAACGGTGAGAAGCAACACAATATTCTGCACATTGCAATGGAGGGAGGTTATACGACTGTGATTGAATTCATTCTAGAAGAATGTCCGTTAATCAGTAGCATCATAAATCAGAAGGATGTCGATGGCAATTCACCTCTTCATATGATAGCCACTTCCTTATGTAATGTGCCAAATCTCATATATCATACTTTGATTGACAAACGAGCCTTGAACAACAAAAACTTGACTCCACTTGACTTGGTCACTTCCGCTGACTATCCTCCAGAGATGGTAGTAAGACAGGTATAGTAACAATGAAAAGTTTTCTGTCTCATTTTCTTCCTTTAAAGTTTCCAGTATTCAATAAATCTTTGATGCTGCAAAGAATCTCTATGACCAGCTCCTTGTCTATGAGGATGATCCTAATACTCCAAATTGCCTGTAACCACGAACACACGACTTGCCGGATGTGCCTCCGGTGTGAGAATCAGTAACCGTTTTAGGGGAGAGAAAACATGAATTCAAATTGACATAGTTTAGCCAAGTGAATCAAGTTACATTTTCGGTAAGGAATGATCCTCTCTTTAAAGATGATGTCACGTGAGAATCCTCGTGCGTCTTGGATCTAACGCCTGATGACGTTAGGCGGGAGGAATTGTGGAAAGTGTGAATGTTAGTTACAAACTGAATCCACGTGAATGTTAGTTACAAACTGAATACACGTGAATGTTTAGTCACGTTAGTCGTGGGTACCGGAGACAATCAGGTCGTCGATAAGGATAAGGTTGAGCTCGATCCTTCATATACATGCTCGGTATTATGGATGTACTTAGCTAGAATAGTGAGCTCTGTAAGGACGGGCCTTAATCAGGACGGTTTAATATAGAGGTTCGCACCTAGAGATGAACTTGAACACATGATCTCTGGATTTAGGCTTTGGGCCTCATTGCCTTCATTCAGCCCATTGGGCTTTAGTGTCTTGATTCGGGCCATTGGACTTAGATTAATTTATTCCGTTCAGTGGCCCCGACTTTTATGGTCGTCTTGACAGGCTAGGAAGGAAGGTCGTATATAAGCTCAACTTGGTAGGGATACCAACTCTGACCTGATTTGACAAAAATGAACCGTCAAAAATACAAAAGCAGTATATTGGGCGTGTTTGGACACGTGTCGTCAAGTTGGGGCTTTCTAGGTCGTCTTAGTGGCTAGAAAATGAATCATTTCTTCCATCATTTGGCATACATTTCAAATTAAATCTGACTTGATGTGATAAAGCCGTCAAGAATTAATTACACTAGGGGGAATCATCACGCTGATTTTGGATAAATGCAAAGATCTAATCATTGAATAGTGATTCGCGTCCTTTAATCTTCTGTTCATTGAATAGTGATTCGCGTCCTTTAATTTTCTTGATTTCTCTTTTCTTTCCCCCAAAATGTGTTACTCTCAAAGCTCTAGCCCCAATATTAATGAAACATCCATCTTTCCTCCCCCTCTTAACCTTATACCGGATAATCCACCACATGCCAGTTCTCCCCCGGCTACTCTTGAAGAGCCGTAACATGATCCATTAGAAGATGGTCCAAGTCTTGAAGACTTGTGTGCAGAGATGTACGCGGTTATGGGGGAAGAGAGAATGGGCCCCTGGCAGTGCTCCGGAAGAAGTTGTGGAGGCGTAAGGGCCTGAAGAGGAGGTGGTCGCTACGGAGGATGAGCCCGTAATAGAGGAAGATGAAGAGCTCGATAGTGATGAGGAAAAACTGCAACAGATAGAGGATGCCTACGACGAAGGAATGGAGGAGGAAAATGAGGAAGAAGATGAGACTTCCAAAGATAGCAACTTGGATGAGGATGCGGAAGAAGAAGGGGATCAAGAGGAAAACTCTACCTCTGGAGGTGGTCTGTCCCTTATTTAGTGGCTGAGGCAACTGAAAGAGGACGAGCCGGAGTGGGGAGATGATGATGACGAAGACGATTGGTAGGGTCCTCTCTTTATAATCATCTTTTTGCTTATTTTGATGAATTTCATAACAGTTTTTTGGAAAACTCTTTTCTTTGACGACCTAAACCCTGTTTTCAAAGGAGGTCGTACGGATGTATTTAAACAATTTCTTTTTTGTAACCTTGTCTTAGTCATTAGATCAAGGATAGGATATTTAGGTCAGCTATAATTAAATTAATGTCCTGGATTAGTTAACTGAGATTTAGACCGTCGGGTTAACCATGATTTTAAGGACTTGATTAATTTTGTAGGATCAAATTAAGTTCGGTTGAACTTGGCTCGAACCAACCTAACTATACATGGTACGAGTTAGGCTTTGAACTTATCCGATTTGTATGGTCGGGCTAAGTAAGATCGAGCTAATATGTTAGCATAGATTATAGCCGATTTCATATGATACTTATCTTATTTCGTATGATCACGCTAAGTGTTTTGGTCGAGCTAGAATCGGACCGAGCTCTCTCATTCGCCTAGTCTTTATGACGCATTCCCAGAAATTTTTAGCTCGACTTGGGACACAACCGGCTCCAGCGGGGCTGTGAAACTTGACACGCTCGTGAGGCACCAAGGATACCAAATTAAGAGCGACCGGGCCACGTTGTCCTAGAATAGCTTGATATTAACTCATGAGGTACTTTAGTCAAGACCAATATCCTTGTGGAAATCACAAGCATCTCTCTTAACTTAGAAGCTGGATTCACCTTATGAACTTATAGCTCGTATGCCAATCTTCCATTTTGAAGTAACCCCAGCCTCAAGTAATTGATGATTTCTATATCAATCTCATCCACCATTGCTACGAAGCGTTCAAAGTAGTTCATAGTGCTTTCATGGATGGCAGTTAGCTAGGTTGGAAACCTTCTTCTTATGAATTCCGGCAGCAGCGAACCGATCTATGAAATTCCGCCTCAAACACTTCCAGCCGTCAACCTAGCCCGTGGTGAGACCTCGAAACCATGTAAGGGCGGCGCCAGAAAATGTGCTTGTTTGTTAAGGCTTTGCACAGTACATCATCTTCAGTTGACATGAGAGACATGGCCGCTTCAAAGTGTTGCATGTGGTCTCTTTCGTCACTATTTCCTCTGTATTTATCCAGGGTTGGAAGTTTAAAGCTAGTTGGTGGGATCTTTTCAATCATCCACTGAGCTAGAGGTAGTAAGGTCGAACCGTCGACCTCTTCCTCTTCCGGCTCAGCTTTTTTCTGAGCTTCTATTTTCTCAACTTTCCGCTTCGGATCGAGCAATTCTCTAGCATCCAATCCTGTACCACCGACCTGAGATTTTTGTTGCTCGTTTCAATGCACCCGAGAATTACAACCTCCTGCATTAACTATGGGAGATACAAGCCCTTCCATATCGCGCCTAGGGGAGTACGTCCTCTTTGATTTTCTCCTTGTGATCTCTGAGGTCGTCAATTCTGGTTACTGCCGACTCCCTTGGAATTGACTTCCTCCTCTTCACGATTATGGCGATTTAGATATCTAAGATCTGGAGCTTGTCGTCTCCTTGCATTGGAAGAGCTTTCCACATGAGACCTGCTACGAACAGGAATGATTCTGCCTTCACTCTGGACAGGTTGCCAGTTTGCTCCCTGAGTATGGTGAGAAACACGGTCTTCCTCTGCTCCCATCGAGATCTCCAACAATTCATCATAATTCGCAAGCATTTGCTTGTAAATGAAATCACTTTCCATCAGAAACATTGCTCGATTTTGATGACGCCCTTGATTTCTGGGGTCACGGAGATAGAACTCCAACTTTACTGTCTCTTGATCCTGATCACAACACAAACAAGAACACCGTTAAGACCAAGGCCGGGTTGGAATCCGGCTTAGGCCCTCGGGTGTGAGAGTAAGATCTCTGAGGAAAACCTAAGTAGAAAGCTTGTGAAAGCTTTGTGTGTGTGAATAGGATAGAGCACGTACCTGGCCCTTTGGGGCGGATAGGAGTATTTATATGAGTAGAAGGAGGAGGTAGGTTAAGGTACTAACCGCCCTTGTACCGGATGGACACGCGGCAGGTCCTCATTTGTTCGGCCAGGGGAGTGGCTGGGAACGTGGCGTGTTGTCAGGGAAACATGGTTCCACCACCAACCGTTATGGTGTGTCAGGTACGAACAGGTAACGTCCGTGGTACGTTTGCGACAGCTGGCTGCTGCGGGTTCCGGGCAGGTGGTTGAGTGATCAACACGGGACCCTGAGAATAGCGGGAGGCAGAGCTACCTCGGTTACGATCATCATGAAGCCCGGGTATCTCGGGCTTACTAGCTTGGGGCTTATCCGGTTTGACGCGGTCGAACTCGCTTGCACTGGCTTTGAACCGGGTCTGGTCCGGTCTGCGATGCTCGGTCTTATCAGTGGCCCCTAACTCCGAGGGTCAGCTTATTTATGAGCGGCGCGAGGAGTTACGCTTCCATGTCTCGGCCCGAGCAAACTGTAGTAAATACGGGCACGGAATACCATGGGACGGGAGTCTTACAATGGTGGTTGACGACAGGACAGTGGGCCCCACGAGTCAGGCTAGTGACGTAGCTGTCAGGTCCTTGATATGACAAGGAGCACGCTCATTAAATGCGAACCGTCATCGGAGTTCGAAAAAGCTGGTTCCCGCCTCTTCATTTTTGGGTCGTATGCCGGTTCAAAACCGGACTTGGGACTAGACCCGACCCGCATTGGGGGTATAAATAACCCTAACTGGCTTCGTTCAAATACTTTCGCCATTTTCAGAATATTTGCCCCTGCTTTCCTTTGCCACCTTTGCTTGCAATCTTTCGCGATTCCGCTTTCGGCGCTTCTTCTTCCAGACGGTCATTCAGGTAGTGCTTTTATTTTCTTTTGCTCGTTGTTAATTTCTTGGTTCGTCCGTCCTGGGTATTTAGAGGCCTTCCTTATTGTTTTTTTTTTGGGTAAGCCCCTTAGCACCAGTTCTTCGGATTCGGGGAAAGAGTCCTTAGGTTTTTGATTAAATTCCTAGCCCCTTTCTCTGGAACCTCGGGTCCTTGCCTTTCTCAGAATTTTTGGGTCCATTTATTTCTTTCTAACAGGAGATATGAATGAACTGGACCTGGGGCGCAATCTCCGTCCTGACCTCTTTGGTTGTTGTCGACGAACGGGAGGGATTTATCGATATCTGATAAATGCCTGGAAGAGGCTTTCTTTCGATGCCTTCAAGACCATAGGAGTAGTCTATAACTGGGATTCCTGGATTCTACCCCTGCTGTGGGAAACAGGTCCTCGGGTTCATTATGACTCAGGGAGGATGAGAGTTCTGGGGGGTGAGGAGCAACTGGGCACTTTTGTTAGGGCCGTTTTAACTCGATTCCCTGATAATGTAGATATGGCCGGGAACGCTAGGCGATTAGTGAGGCAGGGCGGAGACCGTGTGTCCTCGACTGGTCCGAATCCCTTGACTTGGATGGATACTCCTTTGAATGATGACTTGCTCAGTACCGAGCAACCGCAGGATATTCCAGCGGCCCCGGGCGTTGTGGAACTGTCTAGCGGGGACGAGGAATTGGAACCGATCGCTGAAGGTGACAGTTTCTTATTGGAATATCACGCTTCGGATGCCGGGGAGGAGATCAACATTGGTCGCGGGCTTATCGACGAGCCCGTATCTTCCGAGACTCCCACGGACTCTCGCGGGCCAGATGAGAGGCTGGCCCCTGATGCTGCCCGAAAGTTGAGCTTGAGGCGCTCGCCGGTCAAGATAGTGAGTTCTTTCCCCGAAGGGCCGGACAACCGTGCGGTCAGTCAGATGGGGGCGTCTACCTCGGGTGCGGCCTTAGCGGATGAGGGCGAGGGTGATTCTGACGACGAGTTCCAGTCTCAGTATCATGTCGACCCAAAGGTTTACCTTGTGAGTGGTCTGGGTGAGTACGCATCGCCTACCGGAGGCTCCAAAATGACTTCTACCTTGGTCCGCGCAGAGAACTTGGCTTGTGTCTTTTACCCAGTGCAGTTTGAAAATGGGCTTCGCCTCCCTCTTGGCCCGTTTATTTGCGAATTTCTGAACTTCGCACAGTGTCTGCCTATGGACCTGACTCCCAATGCTATTCGTTATTTGGTGTCTTTCATCGTGGTTAGCCGCGTCCTCGGGTTTGAGCCCTCGTTGTCTGCCCTCCATATTTACTTTACTCATCAGATAACTGCGAGCTGCCTGAGCTTGAAAACAAAACAGCGCTCCAAGAAGATTTTTTCTGCCGCCTCTAACAAATTCGACCAGTGGCAAAGGTATCCTCTTGTGATCCAGAACCGCCTGGGTTGGCCTTTTCCCCATCCTGAGAATATATCTCCTATCTCGGTTTCTCGAAGAAACTTTCCGGATCCGGAAGAGCGCCGCGAGTTGAGCGAGGCCCTGGAGTCTTATCTTGCTCGCCACGCAAGGAGGGTCTTGGGGGAAGATGGGACAGTGGAAGCCGTGGTCCCTCAGGTCTTTGATGTACAGGCCATCATAGATGATGAGGACCTTTTGATTTATGCTGGGGTGGCCCCGAGTCGTACTCCTGATCGCGGGTCTAGGGTTGATATGGTCCCCCTGCTGAGAGATCCCGATTGGAGGGTTCATCAGTCTTTTGTTTTTGCTTCTGAGTGCTCGTTTTGTAACCACGGGGACGCGTGCTCCGACCCTGGTTTAACCGGTCTCTCTTTGCTATTATTTCTTTTGTCTGTGCTCATTTTGTTTCTGCTATCCGGAAGGGGCGCTAAATTCCCTTTGATTTTCAGGTCCCGACGATACAATGCCTCCCAAGAGCGTGGCCGCCCAGAAGCAAGCGGCAAAGGCACAATTGGAACGGGAGAAGAAAAGGAGAGGGGACGAGCTAAATAAAACCGAGGCCCCGGGCATTAGGCTCCCGCTTATGGACAAAACAGATAAGTCCGGGGTAGCGGTGTCCGCACAGCCTGCCCTGACTCGTAACCTGCCCCCTAACCCCCGTCACGCAGCTGGGAAGGGTAAAGGATTGATAGGCACCGGTCATTCACAGTCTTCTTCTGACGCGGGCACAACCACCCCGGAGCCACAAAGAAAAAGATCTGCAACGGGAGACCCTCCTTTGCCTCCCAAAGATAAACAACAGAGGACCGAAGCCTCTTCGGCAGAATTTGCCGTGGTGTCCCCTGCCCGAGGTGGGATGTATGCTTCTCTTTTCCCCGTGGAGCTTATTGATGATAGAGAGTGGGCAAAGGAGTTTGGTCTAAAGGTTGCCCGAGCTCCCGAGCTCTTTGGGGTTGACCTACATAGCCGCCGCAGCAATAACGCCTATGTTGGGGATGGGTTGTTACGTCGGCTAAACTTTCCAGACTACCAGCAGAGGGTTCTATCTACCTCCAATCCTGCAACCGCAGTTGGCCACGCCGGGCTGGCCCTGACCGAGGTTCGCTTTTTGCCTCTGAACCGAATTATCCCATCTCCATTCGCTACCTCTCTGAGTTTCTTTACTTTCTTGCTTGCAGATAGCCAATGACCTCCTCTACTTAAGCGCCCAGGCTAAGTCCGATGCTTCCACCATTGCCACCAGGAATAAGGAGGTTATGGAGGCAAAGGAAGAAGCCAGCAAGTGGTCGAAAATCGCAGAGGGCTTACGCACCGAGCTCAAAGAGAAAGATGCGGAGGTCATGGGAGCGGTTAAGGAAGTCTCCCAACTGAACAACGATTTGGCCGCGGAGCGTGGAGCTAGGGAGCGCCTTGAAGCCGAGAAGCAGAGTCTCGAGGCCCGCTGTGCTGAATTACAGAAGCTTTTGGATGAGGGGAGGGGGACCATCGATAGGTTGTCAACAAAGGTGGATGAGTTGGATGGACAACTGCTCGATCGGGTGCGATTTGATACTGACCGGGAGCGGGTGCTGCAGGAGGAGCGGGAGAAAAGCATAGAGGCGTTCAAAGAGTCCGGCGAACAGTCCGTGATATTAACGGACCAATACAATATGGCTGTTCATGCCGTAGCTCGGAATTTGGCTGCCACGGGCAAGTATACGGCGCAGGAAATAGCCACTTTATGTTCAATCTTGCCTTCCGACCCGGAGTGCTTTTCCGGCCATTGCTTAGTGCCATTTTCGGACGACCAACTGCTGGATCTCCCGGAGACCGCTCGTACTTTGCTTCCTCCAGTCCTTCCGGTCACGGTCCCTGAGCTATTGACCGCTATTGATGATCTGCGATTTCCTGCGAGCGGGAATGGTGTCCCTTTGGCCGCGGCTTTGGAGAAGGTTTTTGGCCCGGGCGGCCCCTTTGTTGAAGGTATGGTTCTT
The DNA here is from genome assembly GCA_026119855.1 of Campanula takesimana. Lineage (NCBI taxonomy): Eukaryota > Viridiplantae > Streptophyta > Magnoliopsida > Asterales > Campanulaceae > Campanula > Campanula takesimana. The sequence goes on from JAOWBW010000242.1 coordinate 1,091,116, forward strand.
CCCTTCTCTACTTTTGCCTCTGCTCTCGCCGAGGCCTCGAAGGCTCCGCTCAATATGGCTGTTGATCCTGACGCTTCTACTGCTCCTGTTCCAGAAGTGGAGATCAATCCTCCTCCGGCCAGCTGAAGATCAGACCGGGCTGCGCCCTGGGACTTTTTGTAATAATTTTGGGTTTAGCAGACTTGAACATTCACTTGTACCTTTTGTAATAATTTTGTAATGTATCTTATTGCTCATGGAATTGCCAAGCATTTATTGTTCTTTCTTAAACATTTTGTTTGTTTTCATTATTACCTCCCTTGGCGGGCTTACGGTCTAGCTCGAGGGCGTATGACCGCGCATCGTTCATGAGAATTCATGCAACGGTATTTCCCTTGGCGGGCTTACGGTCTAGCTCGTGGGCGTATGACCGCGCATCGTTTGGACTTGCAAAACGGCATCCGCATCGCGGGCATGCGGTCTAGCTCGAGGGCGTATGACCGCGCATCGTTCATGAGAATTCATGCAACGGTATTTCCCTTGGCGGGCTTACGGTCTAGCTCGTGGGCGTATGACCGCGCATCGTTTGGACTTGCAAAAACGGCATCCGTATCGCGGGCATGCGGTCTAGCTCGAGGGCGTATGACCGCGCTTTGAGAGCGAACGTACTTGAGTAATTTCTGAGAACGATAGCAGTATAATTTACTTTACTCGAACAGGTTACATTGTGATTTTGTTACCATACATGAATAATTCCACAATTTCTAACTGCTATTGATTGCGAAAAAGATTTCAAGGTCTACAATTCTGTCTTCTAATTGTAATACTTCTTCAGATGATCACTATGCCAGGCGTTTTTCAAGTCTTTTCCTTCTATTGTTAGAAGCCTATAGGTTCCCTCTTTGATTACGCGGGCAATCTGATATGGGCCTTCCCAGTTGGGCGAAAGCTTGTTGTATCCGGGCTGCCTCCCTGTGACTTCAACTTTCCTCAGAACCCAGTCACCCACGGCAAACGATCTCTTGTTCACCCTTTTGTCGTGATGAACTTTGGCCCTCTGCTTGTAATTGACCATCTTTGCTCGTGCTTCCAACCGTTTTTCTTCGGTAGAGTCTAAGTCTTTTCAGCGGGCTCCCTCATTCTCGGTTTCGTTGAAATGGGCGACCCTATAGGTGGGCAAGGCTACTTCCACAGGTGCGACCGCCTCTGATCCATATGTCAGGGAAAAAGGGGTTTCTCCTGTCGAGCTCCTCGTCGTGGTTCGGACAACCCATAGAGCAGTACTGAGCTCTTCCATCCAGCGACCACTCCTTCCCTTCAAACTTTTGTGCAAAGCGGTCATTAGCAACTTGTTCGCGGCCTCGGCCTGTCCATTTCCCTGCGGTCTTGCGACTGAGGATTGTCGATGTTCCACGTTGAGCCTCTTGCATTCCGCCGTAAACTTGCTTTGAAATTGGGGTCCGTGGTCGGAGACAATAGCCCGCGGTAGACCAAACCGACAGAAGATGTGATCATGGACGAACTTGATGATGCTTGCTTCCGTAGTACTAGTCAGTGCTTTTGCCTCAACCCATTTTGTGAAATAGTCTACTGCCACCACTACCATTTGCGCTCCCCCGGGCGCTTTGGGATATGGCCCAATCAAATCAATCCCCCACATATCAAATGGCCAAGTTGGGACTACCAAACTCTGCTCGGTGGACGGCTGCCTTGGTATGTTGGCGAACCTCTGGCACTAATCACATTTGCGGACGTAGTCCTCTGCGTCTCTTTTCATAGTTGGCCAATAATACCCGAGGAATCTGATTTTGTCGGATAGGGTCCGGGCTCCGGGATGCCCTCCACACACGCCTTCGTGAACTTCGTATAATAGGTTAGTGACTGTTTCGGACTTGACACACCTCAGCAGCGGTTTGGTGAAGGATCTCCGATAAAGCACGCCATCGATGACCGTGTATCTAGCGGCCTGTTTCGTCAAAACTCTTGCCCGGCCAGGGTCGTTGGGGAGTGTTTGCTGCTCGATACATTCCCTGATCTCGTCAACCCAATCTTTTTCTGGATCTCCTATCTGGTGGATCTCTATCCTGTCAATGGCTGGGCGCTCTGTGAATTCTATCCAGCAGTCCACACTGAGCTTGGCAATGTCCTCGTTTGTGATCCTGGAAAGCAAGTCCGCCTCGGAATTTTCAGCCCGGTTAACTTGGTTCAGCTCATGGTATTCGAATTCCTTTAACAAGTCTGTCGCGAGCTCCCTGTATTTAACCAAAACCGGGTGATTTGTTTCGTATTCCCCTTTCACCTGGTTTATTACTAGTTGTGAGTCACTCTTCACGACCAGCTTTGATACTTTCATGTCCCGGGCTAATTCCAAACCTGCTATCAATGCCTCGTACTCGGCCTGATTGTTAGAGACCGCGAACTTAAACCTCAAGGCTCGCTTGAACCTTTGACCCTCCGGGGCGGTTAAGAGAATTCCGGCGCCGCTGACAGTCCTTCCGGCGGATCCATCTACACTTAACGACCAGCAATTTTCCGGTCTCTCCCCTGCAACTATTGCCTTCTCGCCTCTCTTTTTCTTCGTCTTTGCGGGTTGGGTTTTGTCCGGCTCGCTCTTCTTTAACTCAAATGTGGTCTCTGCCACAAAGTCCGCCAGTGCCTGTGCCTTGATGGCCTTCCGCGGGGAGTAGGTAATCTGGAATTCAGTCAGCTCAATGGACCACGATAGCATTCTCCCCGAGGATTCGGGCTTATGGAGTATCTTCTTCAGCGGGGTGTCTGAATAAACCGTGATGGGGTGGGCGATGAAGTATGCCCGCAGCTTCCGAGCGGCCACGAGCAAGGCGAAAGCTAGCTTTTCAATGTTTAGATAGCGGCCTTCCACAGCAGAAAGTGCCTTGGAGACATAATACACGGGTTTCTGAAGTTTGCCCTCTTCCCTTACCAAAACAGCGGCCACCGCATAATCTGTTGCGGCCAAGAAAACATAGAGTTCCTCCCCTAATACCGGGCTGCTCAACAGCGGCGACTTTCCCAGGTAAGCTTTTATTTGCTCGAAAGCGTTCTGGCAGTCCTCGTTCCACTCGAAGCCCTTCTCTCCTCCTCCTTTTAAAGTTTTGAAGAAAGGCAGGCACTTTTCGGCTGACTTAGCAATGAATCTTCCCAAAGCCGTAATGCGGCCATTAAGCTTCTGCACCTCCTTAACGCATCTGGGGGGCTGCATGCTTATCAACGCCGTGATTTTCTCGGGGTTTGCTTCGATCCCTCTTTGGTTTACCATGAACCCCAAAAATTTTCCTGCCTTTACTCCGAAAGCGCACTTGGAGGGATTAAGCTTCATATTATTTTCCCGGAGGTTGGTGAAGGTTTCTGCCATATCAATGTCGTGAGAGGTCTCCTTGGTCTTGATAACCATATCGTCGATGTAAGCCTCCAGGTTCCGGCCTAATTGATCATCAAAGACGATTCCTACCATCCTTTGATACGTACCGCCCGCGTTCTTGAGGCCAAATGGCATGTTGTTAAACGTGTAGGTTTTGCCCGCGGCATAGAAAGCGCATGAAGGGACGTCATCCTCCTTCATTTTGATCTGATGGTACCCCGAGTACGCATCTATAAAGCTTAACACCCTATGCCCGGCTATAGAGTCTACCAATTGGTCGATCCGGGGAAGAGGGTAACAATCCTTAGGGCAGGCCTTGTTCAAATCGGTGAAATCCACGCACATCCTCCACTTTCCATTTGCTTTGGTTACCATGACGACGTTGGCTAACCACTTCGGAAATTTGATCGGGCTTATGATTCCGGCTTTCAGCAGTTTATCTACCTCGATTCTGATCGCCGCTTTCTTCTCCGGTGAAAAGTATCTTTCTTTCTGGAGGACCCGGGTAAATGTGGGATCGACATTCAGCTCATGCTCGATGACCTCTCTACTTATCCCCTTCATATCTTCGACGGTCCAGGCAAAGATATCCGTGCTTTTCCGCAGCAGCTCGATCAGAATCTTCCTTTCTTCTGCGGGAATTTCCAGCCCGACCTTGACCGTTTGTTCGGGGTAAGCGGGGTTTATGACTACATCCTCCAGAGCATCGTTGGGGCGGATGTCCCTTATTTCCCTGTCATGCAGCGAATCAATCACGATGTCTATCTGCTCGGTCTTTGCGGCAATACGACGGGCTCTCCTACTCCGCTTAAATTCTGCCCGTGTTGAGTGGAATGACAAAGTTCCAATCATGGCCGCATCCTCGGTCCTGCTGCTGTTGGTTTTGATCTTTTTTGCCTCCCTCGGGCTTACCAATCTTTTCCCCATCGCGTTCTCCCTTCTTTTCTTCTCTATTACTTTGAGAAAAAGCTCGTGCTTGTTCTCAATGCATGCTATCCCTGCGGGGGTGCTGAATTTGATCTTCTGGTGAGGGATTGACGCAACGATTCCTAGGGCAGCCTGAGCGGTCACTCCCAAGATTGCGTTGTACTGGGATTTCAGATCGATCACCATGAACGTGACGCGGGCTGTTTTCTCGAACGGCCTCTCTCCAATGGTCACTTCGAAGTCAATGGTCCCTTTTGCGTAGACCGTATGATTCGTGAACCCTTCCAACAAGCCCGCATATGGTGTTAAGTGCGCCTCGGACATCCCCATTTCTTCTAGACAATGGAAGTAGAGTATGTCCCGCGAAGCCCCGGTATCAATGAGGACCCTCCCAATATCCGCTCTACCAATAGCCATCTTGATTGTCAATGGCTGTGTTGAATGGAAGAGGGTGGAGGCCAGCTCGCTCCTCCTGAACCCGATCATTTCCTCTTGCTCGGGTGGGTATGCAGGTATAAGGAACACCTTTTCCAATTTCTTGATCTGAATAGAGAGCTGGGTGTTGCTCGGGGCTTCTTCCCCGATATACTGGATGTCGTAGCGTTTTTCCCCGTCGGCGTCGTTATCCCTAACATATTGGACATGTCCTTGTGGGGCTGCTCCTTTATTGCTGGGCCCCTCAATCCACTTTTTCAATTCTCCGGCCTCGACTTTCTGTTGTATTATCTTTTTCATCTGAAAACGCTCATCCGTGTTATGCCCGTGGCTTTCATGGTAGCCGCACCACTTCTTCTTGTTCGCCTCATAAGGCTTTCTTTCTAGGGGTGGGGGAGGAGGTAGGGCTTCTGCCCGCAGAATCTCAGTCCTTGGGGCTATCAAAGGAGTGAAGGTGTTGTCAGCTCTTTTGAAATTGGTCGCGCCCCTCGGTCTTCCTCTATTTCGGCCGCCACTGCCCCCCGAATAGCCTGTGTGGTACCTTGAGTCATGAGCGGGCTCGAGCCTATCCCTTATGCTCCTGCGGGCATCTTCCATGAACGAGGGCTCAACTCCGGCCATGGCAATGGCTCGATTGTACATTTCCTCCGTTCCCTCGGGCTTTCGACAAGCGAACTCCTGCCTCAAGGTATAGGATGTCAATCCTCCCAAGAAGCACAGCTCGATGTCATTTCTCGTTAGGTCCACGATTTGTTCGGTCATTTTTCTAAACCGAGTAATGTATGCTTTCGTACTTTCTCCGGGATATTGCTTCACACCGCATAGATCCGATTTCGGTCTTGCGACCTCCCCAGCGCCCGCGAACGAATTCAGGAACGACGTCCGTAATTGCTCGTAGCTGCAAATGGAGCGGGGTTTATGGGCCAACAACCATCCCAGCGCCTTCCCCTTGAAGGTGGAGGCTAGAGCCTTGCATTTTACGGCCTCATCCGTTGAAAATAGAGCCATCTGCCCTTCAAACCGCTCAACATGGCTTTTGGAGTTAGACGAGCCGTCATAAGCGTCTAGCGTGGGGACCTTTCCCCGCTGGATTGGGGAATCAGCTATCCAGGAGGCAAAAGCATCTATGGGTCCAATGCATTTTGCCACATTTTGCTTAGACTCCCATAGGTCCCTGATCATCCCCTGGACCTTGTAATCAATCTCTTCCCCGGTTTTCACCCTTTTTGCCGTCCCCGCAAATTGCTCTCCGGTTCTAACAGTTGCTTTTCCCTTGTAGTGGCCTTTGGACCTTCGAGGTTGAGACTCTCCTTCTTCACTCTTTCTCCCTTCTTCTCCTTCTTCATCGTCGTCCTCCACAACGATCGTTCTTTTCTTCTTTCCCTCCACCCTGCTGGCTATGCTTTTAGAACCATGAGTTTTTGATCTTTCAAGAGGGATTCCCGTGTCAGCCTCGGCATTAAATAGCTCTTCCAGGGCCAGGTTTAACTGAAGCCCTTCCGCTACTAGATCCTGCCTGTCTTTCAGGAGCTGGATTTTCTTTTGAATCTGCTCAGGGGTGAGGGGAGTGACGGGGATTTTCTGTGCCTTGCGTGCTTTTGATGTTTCGATACGATCTCTCAGATCCGCCTCTCTTCTTGCTTTCTGAGAGGGAGTGCCCGAGCAGCCACTAGGCGCCTTGTCTCCCAATCTGGCAAAGATAGATCCTTGAGGCGCTTGTTTCGAAGGGCTAGCATTTGGGTTCAAGATTTCTTTCCCAGTCATTGTAAATATTTGGAATGTCGAGTGTATTTTTAGAACCGTAGAAACAAAAGAATGGCTTCGAACGGTGTTGAGTCAGACTAGACTGGGAATTCGGAAGAACTCAGAAGATTGCACTAGGAAGATTTTCGTTTCCCGGCAATGGAACCACTGATGACGCCCTTGATTTCTGGGGTCACGGAGATAGAACTCCAACTTTGCTGTCTCTTGATCCTGATCACAACACAAACAAGAACACCGTTAAGACCAAGGCCGGGTTGGAATCCGGCTTAGGCCCTCGGGTGTGAGAGTAAGATCTCTGAGGAAAACCTAAGTAGAAAGCTTGTGAAAGCCTTGTGTGTGTGAATAGGATAGAGCACGTACCTGGCCCTTTGGGGCGGATAGGAGTATTTATATGAGTAGAAGGAGGAGGTAGGTTAAGGTACTAACCGCCCTTGTACCGGATGGACACGCGGCAGGTCCTCATTGGTTCGGCCAGGGGAGTGGCTGGGAACGTGGCGTGTTGTCAGGGAAACATGGTTCCACCACCAACCGTTATGGTGTGTCAGGTACGAACAGGTAACGTCCGTGGTACGTTTGCGACAGCTGGCTGCTGCGGGTTCCGGGCAGGTGGTTGAGTGATCAACACGGGACCCTGAGAATAGCGGGAGGCAGAGCTACCTCGGTTACGATCATCATGAAGCCCGGGTATCTCGGGCTTACTAGCTTGGGGCTTATCCGGTTTGACGCGGTCGAACTCGCTGCACTGGCTTTGAACCGGGTCCGGTCCGGTCTGCGATGCTCGGTCTTATCAGATTTAGAATCGGATAGAAGTACCTTCACCACCTTTTGCCTTCTCTACGTTGCCTTTTTTCTGAGGCTGAACTTGTTGTACAGAGCCAATTTGTACGCCTTTCCTCTTCTTGGCAGCAGCTGCAGCTGCAGCTGGTCTGGCTTGGATTTCAAGGCCAGATCTGAGGATCATCGACGGGTAGGTTGATTTCCAGCTCTTGGTCTGCCGGCATTCGTCGTAGGAATTGGCGGAATTACAGGAGTTCCGACTAGGTTTACAACAATTGAGTAAATGATTCCCGACAATTGAACCGAAACTGAAGCTACAAATAATCTCTATGACCAGCTCCTTGTCAGTGAGGATGATCCTGGTGCTCCAAATCGCTTGCAACCACGAACACACGACTTGCCGGATGTGCTTTGGGCTAAGGCCCTCCTGTGTGAGAATCAGTGATCGTTAGGAGAGAGAAACATGAATTCATATTGACAAAGTTTAGCCAAGTGAATCAAGTTACATTTTCGACAAAGAATGATCCTCTATTTATAGCTGACGTTACGTAAGAATCCTCGTGTGTCTTGAATTTAGCGCCTGATGACGTTAGGCGGGAAAGTGTGGGAAGTGTGAATGTAAGTTATAAACTGAATCTACGTGAATGTTTAGCCACGTAGGTCGTGGTACCGGAGACAATCAGGTCATCGATAAGGATGAGGTAGCTCGATCCTTAATATACAGGTTCGGTATTATAGATGTAACCCTTTGCTAGATCAGGCCGAGCTCTGTAAGGACGGGCCTTAATCAGGTCGGTTTCATATAGAGGTTCGCAGCTAGAGAGGGAGTTGAACTAGGGATGGCCAAATGGAACTGGAAACGGAACCGCCAAACCGGTCCGGAACCGGAAAGTCCAGAACCGCTTTGAACCTTGACGAAAACGAGAACCGTATGAACTGGGACCGTTTGTAATACGGGCCAGTTCCGGTTCATCCCCTCTGAAAATCATGAACCGGTGGTTCTGAAACGAACCGGAACCGAAGCCATCATCAAAACTGTTAGAGAACCGTCAAAAACCGTTAAAATCGTTAGATTTCTTACGGTTTCATCAAAATTAACCGTTACTAACAGAAAGTTGACAAGAAAAGTTACTGAATTTTTAGCCAAATAGTGAATAAAAATAATAAATATAAAAGAAAAGAGGATCAGACCTCTTTAATTATTTAAACATTTTTCTATACCTTTTGTTAAAAAAATCAGTAATAAAATATTATTAAAATTGTTTTTTCTGTTAAAAAAATAAAATTAAAATAAAAACAAAAACGTGGACTGACGGTTCCTAACCGTAACCGTAACCGAAAGAGAAGCGGTTCGGTTACGGTTCAAGATTTTCTGGAACTGGTGGAACGGGAACTGGAACCGGAACCATGTTTGGTCATCCATGAGTTGAATAGAGGCTTTCTTGATTTAGGCGTTGGGCCTTCATTCGGCCCCGGCCCGTTGGGGTTTAGTGTCTTTATTCGGCTCATTGAGCTAAGATTAATTATTCCGTTCAATCTTGTAGATGTCTAAAATTATAAAAATATCATAACTTGGCAGAAGGAGATTGTTCGAGAGCTGAAATGGTCTGGCGGTACCCGGAGTTCCCACAATTCTGTCACGAATAATCAAGATCGTGACATCACAATGCCAGGTAATAACAATGAAGATTCACGCAGTAGTAACAGTACGGATTCTGCTGAGGCAGTTGCTAGGCTGAGGAAAATGGGGGACACCCATATGATAGTGGCGGCGTTAGTAGCAACTATGACCTTTGCAGCCGGATTAACAGTGCCAGGTGGTTACCACGGAAACGAAGGCCCTGATGTTGGGTTAGCCATTCTTAGAAAGAAGAAAGCATTCAAAGTATTTTTCTTGGCTGATACTTTAGCACTAGCATTTTCACTTATTGCTATTAGCGCCCACTTCAATGATGCAACTGAAACGAGGTTAGATAAGATCATGGAAAGAAATTCCCGTGCAGCTAGGCATGTCAGAGCCTCCATGGTGGCAATGCTCATTGCTTTCATTAGTGGGACATATTCCACATTGGCACCTTCAAAACTCGCCATCGCCTCCTGCGTTGTTGCTTCTATCCTCTCTTACAATGTAGTAATTTTCTTGTCAGATGTTCTTGAGGAAATGTTTTAGCAACCAGTTGACCAGATATACTCTGTTTCTACATGGAGCCGATGACTATCATTGTACTACACTGTAATAAAAACTGCTTTATGAGACAAAAGGCGTGTCTATCCTCTCTTACTCATTGAGATGTTTAAATTTCAAACATGGACTCTTTAAGCAGCAAGATGAAAGTAACAGAATCTAGAAACGCCCTGTTACAAAGATCTCAGCAAACTAACAACTGTTTGCATCTTAAGCCTCCGACTTTGAAGCTAACACATTTATAGATCTTTAAGAAAGTAAAATAAGATCATACAGAGTGTAAACTAACGCAACCAAGCAGCTAGAAGAAAGAGAACGATAAGCCAAAAGATAAGAAGTCAACAAGTATCAAGAATATGTACCAAATTTCCATTGGTAAGCCATTGATATTTGCTTTAAACATAGTTTAACCCAGATACAGTTAGCGTATGGTGAAAGCCAACAATAATGCACATTTCCATGAAACAAATACCTAATAAATTCCTATTATCACAGCCGATTAAATCAGCTATTATCCTTAAGCAATTGCCTTCTATTTTTCTGCAAAATATGAAATATGAAAATAACCTAATTATAGAAGTCAAAATACAATAATCATAAAAGAAAAGTAACTCACACGGAAAAGAAATGCAACTCAATAATTTCTAGAAGCCCTACTCTTCTACAATTCAAAGTTAATCCATAATTTTTATAGAGCCTAACCTTCTACAACTGCTCGGAAAAGGAAAGTAACTCCATATTATAAATTAAGACTATCAAACGCCTATATGAAAGAGTAAGAAAAGCCAAAAGATACCATAGGAATCAAGATTTAAAAGAGGCACCAACTCTTTTCATTGTTAGCCGTCAACAATTGCGTTATTGAAGCGGATAAAAAATTCGAATTAGACATATTGGGAACTAAAAATTAAGCATATTTTCATGATACAAATTCCAAAATAGATCACATTACAAGAAAGATGAAGCAGAATTGATTAAATCAGCTCTATAAGCCTGGAACAGTTGCGTTTGATTTTTTTGCAAATATTATGACATATGAACAAACTATGTGTAGAAGTAAAAACACTATAATCAAACTAAAATTGATCCCACCTCTATAAATTGCGAACATTGTATCCCAGAACATCAATTTCAAGCAAGAGTATAGGGTCCTTGAGGAGAATCATCCACCACCGAAAGCAATGCCCCGTATGGCGATTCCATATCATCCACATTCTCCGGTGCCCTCATCGCAGCGTGAAAGCAAACAATCAAACCTCCAATCACCAAAGACATAACCACATTCCACCAAACACTAGTCAATCCCAGAACACCAATTGTAACCACGCTTAGAACAATCAAAACTACCCGATCATTGATCGTGTACCCAAAAATTTCCAACTCATCTTCCCTAAAGAAGTAGAGGTAGAGCCATGCTACGAACGTGATCAAGAACACAACAATGGAAATTGGATGGAACAATAGAGAAATGAAGAGTATGATTAGAAGAACGAGGGTGTAATTACCGCGGAAGTAATGGAGATTTTGTTTGATGCGGTAGGTGGATTCGGAGACGGACATTGGGAGGCTGAGGGCGGAGATGTCGAGGAGATCGGACCATGGACGGATGGTGTCGCGGATTTTGGTGGTGGTGGAGGTGGCGTAGAGGTTGGCGGACGGTGGTGGCGGTGCCGACGACATAGATGGGATTATTATTGGGATGAATTTATGAAATTAGGGTTTGGAAATTGGGGAAGGTGGAAGTGGTAGGAGAGCTGAAAAGGAAAAGCCCCAATTTTGTTGGGCTTGTTCCCAGTATTATTAAAATACTCCCTCCGCCCCGTAACAATGAGCACAGTTTGATTTTTTTTGTTCAACTGAATCAATATTTGACCATAATTTTATGAATATCTAAATATCTCTATGAAATTCTAAAAATTGTTATTGTTTCGCTATTAGAAATACTATCATTAACAATTTTTAGAATTGTCTAAAGATATCTAGATATTCATAAAATTATGGTCAAAGATTGACTTAATTAACCAAAAAAATCAAAGTGTGTCAATTGTTTGGGACGGAGGGAGTATTTCAATTACATCCCCTGTATTTTTCTAAGTTGACTTGTGGACGGTTTCTTGGAAAGCTGGTCATTGTGATTTCTGGCGCCACAAGGAAAGGGAAAGTGATGTGCCTACTTCCATTCACAACATCACCTTCCAAACCTTTTCTTTTTGTCCTTTGGAATAATATATGGACTCATGCTCATGCTCATGTTTTGAAAAGATAGTCTCATTTATCATTTTTATTTTGTCTCATAAAATAGTCTCATTTCTATTTTTTACTTTGTGATTCTTTTTCGTGTAGGGTTTATTTTTGGGGACCTATATATATAAACATTTATCCGCCCCCAAACTCAATGTATCATCATAATAACATATTATAGTGCAAGATTTTGCCTTGGCAATGCCTCCAGACGTAGTCAATCGAATTGACAAACTGGGTAAACAATTTCTTGTGTTTTCTTGTGCTTTTCGTTCTTATTTGCTTGTTGGATATTGCCATTATTTCTTGTGATCTGTTTGTTTGGAGAGTCAATACCACAACAACATCGAGATTTGAATTTTCATAATATATGAAAGTCGATCACAAGTCCCAGATTCAACACAGGTAGCCTTGTTTTTGAATACTAATCAATACGAAAAATCAAAGCCCAAACCATAACTACCTGGAATCATGAATATCCATTTTCTCACAATTCATTTCGCGTCTTCGTTGCCAGCAACAATGTTTAACTCGAATGACATTTTTACTCTTGATCAATCACGAGCAAATTTGAACATATTCTTAAAATTTATTTTTGGGACGGAGGTAGTAGAAAAATAGTTGTACAAGTCTGGATCTATAATGCAAATTAAACACGGACCTGAGACTGTCACACCAAGAAATTTGCTGCAAATGAAACTATGTTTCTGAAATACCCCATACAATAAACTGCAAGGTCATAAAATAAAAATTGCGTCTCATCACGTACATGCTTTTGTGAACAAAGTCCAAGCACGCGTGAACAGAGCTAAATATAATACAAGTCTGAATTAGAGTTCTAAGGCTGTTACTGAAGCATAAGAATGAAGAGATGTCGCTTGCACACCCTCTCGCGACATCTCCTCTCTCTACTACATGTCTTCTGTAAAAGTCCAGTTCTTCCTCTCGCCCTCCCCTTCTCCATCTCGCCAACCCCTCCCCCACTGGATATTGATTGTTGCTCTCTCCTCTACCATTGATATGAAACATTGGATGATGAGTGTAATTAAAATGTAATACATGACTGGAAAGAGTCGGTCTTATAAAAAACTTGTTTTACACTAACAGACGTGTAAAACTTGTTTTACATCAAAAAATTATATTTACATTAAGACATGAAAATAGGTTTTACACTAAAGCGAGTGTAAAACAAGTTTTTCTCAAAATTTTCACGACTGGAAATGAGTTAAATATATAGCCTTTCATCCCAAAATGAATGTCCAAATTTTCCCTTTGATCAAAAGCAAATTTGGACATTTATAGGGCCTTAGGGTAGATCAAGAGCAAATTTAGACATTTATTTTTTGATGGATAAATTACTATCCAATACATGTAACAACAATGTTCATGACAGCTGGAAATAGTAGGAAAAATGTTGTACAAGTCTCTATATTATTTCGTACATCTCACTGTTCTCATACTGAAAAAAAAAAAAAAAAAAAAAAAAAAAAACACATAAAATAAAAATCTGCATGATAACATGAGCTTACAAACATTTTCCAAGCAACTTATGACCCTGCATTCCATAAACCAGATCTCAAAATGGAATCACACAAATAACCCAGATCGAAAAAATAAAATAAAAAAAATTCAAACTGTGTTTCAAAAATCCTTCATACAACAAAGTTGAACAAACTGCAACGCCAAACGCGTCTCATCACACACATGCTTAGTGAACAAGTTCTAGGGACGGAGCTAAATATAGTACAGTACAAGGCTGAGCTTAAGTTCAAGGGAAGTTACTGAAGAAAGAGAGAGCGAGTGATTTATGCTTTTCTGCTATAAGACAGAAGCATTACAAAATCCCTAGTCGAGCTTCCCACAGATGTCATTATTCTTTCTGAAGCTACTTCCCGTCCCCACAATTTTAGTAACGTGTATAACTCCATGCTCGAAGGAAGCGGCCGACCTAGCAACTCTATCTCCACCTAACAAAATTTAATAACAAAGTGATTCACTCTTCTGTATAGACAACAAATGCCAAAAAGCAGAGTACGGGTAAAAGAAACATCATTTCTAAAGATTAACTTTTAATTTTTCGTGTTCTAGAATCAGTATAAATAAAAGTGAAAATGATAAGAAAAATGAAAATTGTTTGGAACACGAGAGAGCTTATTAGATTACCTCATCTTCGCTATGGAGAGCTAGCTTGCGCACTAGATACTTCTTGAGGAATGAAACGGTTAAATGAACATCCCTATATAGCCAAAAAGATACAAAAGTGAATGAGAAATTTTGAATATCACAGTATATGCAATGATTCCCTTAAAGAAAATTAACGTAAATATATAGCAAAATGGACCATTTTGTGTCGAAATATTGCATCTGTCAACAGAAGTGTAGACGATAACAACATTCAGGGACAAAATTGTACTATCAGAAACTTGGGACAATATTGGCGTGTAATATTGCACGTCATGCGATAAATGTACTTACTTAATCCTCAAGTAGCATGTCGGAATCTGGGGCAAGGGTGGGCCCACATCCCTGCAACCACACAAGCGATTGTTATAGAGTAATGTTTGGGGCACAAAAAAGTCACAAAAACTTGCTCACAAAATCTTATGTGTAATGATTTTATTGGTGTTTTTAATTAGAGTGTGGCGGGTCCACTATTGATGCAACCAATTAAATATCACCAACACATGTTGTGAGCAAGATTTTGTGAGTTTATTTTGTGCCCCTAGCATTGCTCATTGTTGTAACACGAAAGATAAGAAAAGATGATAGAATTATTGTTAAATTTGTAGGAGTAGAATCTCACTGTCTATAAGTAGCAACTAATGAAAGCCAAACGGAGTTGGGTTTTCTCTCGCTTGCTGCATTAGCGTCAACAATAGCTTGTGCACTAACTCTAACTCCTCCTTCAGAAAGTGCCCCTGCTTTCTTTGGTCTCCCTCGACCCTTCCTTTTCGGTTTCATTGAAACTGATGGTGCACGAGCTGGTGTGGGGTCCTCATCATCATCATCATCATCAGTAACATATTTTGATGAGCTCCCACATTCTTTCCCTTTGGGAATTGTAGATCGAGATGTTCCCAAAACAATTCCTTGTGAACTAGATTTTGGTATGTAGTCCTCCGCCTCCTTCTCATCATCAACATCATCATCATCATCGTCATCAACGAGATTGACAAAATTTGATACATTCATGATTTCCTTCCCTTTGCCTTTTGAGAAATTTGGTTTTTCTTTCGGAATTGTAGATTGAGGTGTCTTAAAAACAATCCCTTTTGAACTAGGTTTGTTACCCTTTGTAGTATCTTCCGCCTCTGCCAGAAAATTTAGATCCCACACATTTCTCAATCCATCTTCACGAGAATTTTGTTGCTTGGAACATTGTGAATGATTCAGCTGCATTAAAATAATTAAACACAATATTTCATACACACACGACCGAGTATTCAAGTAGTAATAAGCATAAGAAGAAGCCAATGACTCTTTCACCTGCTTTCTATTATATGTATTCTTTCTAGAGGTTGAGCTCTCTGGACGGTCTTCCACATTCCTGACTGCTTCTTCATTTGAAACAAAACTGGGAATCTTTTTCGGAATGCGTTTTCTTTTTTTCCGATTTGGAATAGTCTCACATTTTTCTTTAGAGGTGTTTATAAAGGAAGATACAGACCTCTTCTTTCTTCTAGCAGGATTTGGGATGGAGGGCATTTCAGCTTCCTCATCTTCTGCTTGTGCAAATACAGTCTCCTTGTTTTTGGAAGGAAAAATTTTTGCTGCAAGAATTTGCAAATTGTTGTCTGACCTGCAAATGGAGGATAAAAAATTATTTCTCGTTTGAAACCTCAAAATTTTATCTATGAAAATAAAAGAAATGCCAAATAGAGCTAATTTCTGGCTGTATGCCATGTTGTTTCTTGTATATGCTTTGGGGAGACTTGAGCACATTCTCTCTCGCAACAAGAAAAATAAAATCGAGGGCATATTAAGTTGGAGCTAATTCTTTTTAGTATTATAAATACATAAATGCCCAAAAAAAAGTTTGAAACAATGATCCTTCCATCATCATATGATTATGCTTATCAAGAAAATTATAAACCCAAAAATAGTCCGTAGAAAATTTATGCGATATGAAAGGGTGTGCGCGCACACACACACACATGAGCGTATGCACAATGACCTGTTTAGCCTGGAATTACAACTTCAACCAGGTGCATTCATCCTCGTAGAATAAAAAATGCTTATAGCAAACTACTCTTCAAAGCAGATATCCCAATTTCAAATCAAATACTACCTCTTTCCCGAAATGAATGTCCAAATGTTTTTCAAATTTACTCTTGATCACGAACATTTGAATTTTCTTTTTTGGACATTCATTTTGGGACGGAGGGATTAAGAATTCCATCAATTCGCTTCTTCGTTGGCCTGTTTCACATAGTAAAAGTTCTACTACCCTTCTTATTGACAATTTATCAAATACATTGCGATCATGCTTTGGTTTCCATGACATAGGCCATTCACCACCAGAATTCAATCTTTAACTTGTAATAATCCTACGGTTCAAGAATTCGATATGTTTTACATACCTGAGTTTGTCCAGAGGAGTACATCCTAAATCGGCGTAGCACACGGGGCAGCATTTTGGTTTCTTTTCTCTTAACTTCTTGGTTATGCAATCCTCACAAACTGTTTGAAACAAATAAAAAATTAGAAATAAAGACGGAAAACCATGCACGAGCTAAATCAAGAGTACCTAAATGTGAAATTGATACAAATCAAGTTTATTGACTCATACAAAGTGAGCAAACACTTTGAGGCTCTTCTGTGTTGTATAGAAAGAAAAAAAAAAAAAAAAAACTATTTTGATTGCATTGCATGATGTCCAAATATAGAAAAATAAAGCAAAAACAAAATCCAACTAGCACATGTAATTAATTGTTTCAGCAATTAAAACCACAACAACCCTCTAAATTGTGAAACTTTCTCTTTTTTATTTTTTTTTAGGGTTCGTCTGGTGCAACCGTTTTGGAAATGGAACAGAAAAGTGACCCAATTATCCAAACTAAAGCAGACGCAGATCACACAAATGCAAATCAACAACACCCAGATCACTTAAAATCGATCAAGAAAACGAAACTTCAACACCCGGATCGCTCAAATTTGATCGAAAAACGAAACTTTGCATGAAAACAATGTAAATTAAGTATAAATTAAATTGAGAGTTGAAACCGACAACAGATCATAATAATAAGAAACTAAATTGACACAGGTACATTTATAGAGAAAAAAAAAAAAACAAGTGTGTGTATATGTGTGAGAGAAAGAGAGAAGCAGGACAGACAACTATGCATGCATTCGATGATGGTGGTGGAGTTCTCCTGAATCCTAAAACAGATAGGACATGTCACCATGGGAGCAGCCTCCTTTTGCCTGACTAGTATCGTCTCCGCCGGCCCCGGCCCCGTCTTGCTCGGCAACGATGACATCATTCTGACACAATTCTGACAGCTTCTTCTTCTTTGTGTCAGACCAACTTAAAACGTAGAAAAATCAGAATTGCATGTCAACCCAGAAAAGCACCCTCAACAACAAAATCTCTCAATCCATTTTACCTCAGAAATTAAATCAAACTGAAAATGAAGCTCATATAATCCCTCCTCTGTTTCTTCTCTCTCTCTCTCTCTCTCTCTCTCTCTCTCTCTTTCTTTAATTAAAAAGAAGAATCGATCTAGAGAGAGAAGCGGAGGTATTCAGAAAGAGACAGGATGTAATGAGGTGTGAATCGGTGAGTTTGGATTTATTAGTTAGAGGAAAATCCGAGGGCAAAAGTGTTGGATTTTGGAGAAAACTTTTGGGTTATGAACTGATCATAAAGATGGTAGAAATTGATTTGATGACTATGTTCATCCTTCTAATACAAAAATGGAGTTTTTTTTCTCTTCAGTAAAGAGATTGGGAGAAGGTGAGGGGGCTGCAATAAAATTGCGACGAAATGAAAACTTATGCATGTAATTTGTGGCAATAATACTCGAGTCCAGATCTCCTGTACCACTTTGTGTGCCCCTCCCTGTGCCACAAGTGATCCAACGGCTTGCAGTCATTAAGATTATCATTATGTTGATATTATCCAAGTATGTAAACGGTTGAAATTATAATGGCACAGTGAGAGGCACACATAGCGGTATAGGAGATCTGGACTCATAATACTCTGTACTGTGTCACTGTGGTGGGGGGGGGGGGGGGGGGGTTGTGTTGAACAAAAACCCTATTATAGAACATTTTTAGGGGTAAAATTTGGGGTAATTTTTCTTATGAAATTTGTTTTAAATTTTATTTTGTAAAGATATTTAGGGGCGCGTTCGTTAGAGTAAGTACCAAATTTTAAGATAGGAACATTGTATCCGGAAAGAAAATTAGTGGGAAATTGAATTTTAATAGGTTTCTAATGCATTTATTGAAACGGTTGATTTTGTTTGCCTCGGGATAGAGAAAATCTATATATATATATATATATATATATATATATATATATATTAAAGTTGGCCAAAAGAGTTATAGTATTGACATGTGGACAAACAATAGAGAAAACTTGTATTTGGAGAAGCCACATCAACAATATACTAATAAATAAGTGACTTTTTCATTTTCTTTTCATTAGCTAATACTATTAGCTAATAATAATAGTTATTATAAATGGTAACTATAATAGTTAACTATTATAGTAACTATTACTATTATTAGTAATGGTTAACTATAATAGTTAACCATTATAGTTAACTACTCCCTCCGTCTCAAAATAGATGTCGTTTCAACCACTTTACACATATTAAGAAATACAATTAATGTATGTGAAAAAGTCTTATATACCCCTAAAGTAATGCAATTACCAAGGTAATTAAATAATTGTTTAAGAGATAGTCCACTATCATTAATAAGGGTAGAGTTGGTATACAACAACAAAATAGCCTTGAAAATAGTAAAACGACATGTATTTTGAGATAAAAATTAACTCTCAAAACGACATCTATTTTGAGACGGAGGGAGTATTATTCTTATTAATAATAGTTACTATTATAGTTAACTATATTTGTTAACTATTACTATTATTAGTAATAGCTATTATAATAGTTACCTTATGTAGTAACCAATAGTATTAGCTAATGGTATTAAGCAAATAACAATTAACTATTAATAGTAAGAGTATTAGTTAATTATAATAGTTATTATATAAGTTAAATATTAATTTTTAATATTAATTAATCATAATAGTTATTATATCAATTAATTATTACTATTAATAATATTAGTTTAACTATTATAATTAACTATTAAATAAAAAAATTACTATTAATAGTATTAGTTAATCATAATAGTTACTATATATATTAATTATTACTATTAATAGTATTATTAGTTAATCATAATAGTTACTATATAAGTTAACTATTATTATTAATAGTATTAGTTAATCATTATACAATAAATGTTAATATTTAATATTAATAGTACTCGCTCCGTTCAAGAGTAAGAGTCATACTTTCTATTTTTGTACGTCCTACTAAAAGTTTATTTCCTAAAATTAACACAAAACCAATCAACTTATTATTCCCTCCCAATCATTTTCTCTCATAATTTACTTTTACACTCACAACACTTACTTTACTTCCATCATTTCTTAATCTCTATGCAAATAGGAGTTAGAACTCTTACTCCGGGACGGAGAGAGTGATATTTAACCATTATAACTAACTAATACAATTAATAATAGAATTAGTTAATTATAATAGTTAAATATAATTGTTAACTATAATAGTTACTATATAAGTTAATTATTATTATTAATAGTATTAATTAATCATAATTGTTATAATATATATTAACTATTACTATTAATTATATTATTTAATCATAATAGTTAATATATATGTTAATAATACTATTAATACCATTAAGTTTTTTAAATATTCATAAAACAAACTTAAATATACTTCTAAATTAATTAAAAAACATATTTATTACAACTATGTACAACCAAAGCTATGAA
Source organism: Campanula takesimana (assembly GCA_026119855.1). Classification (NCBI taxonomy): domain Eukaryota; kingdom Viridiplantae; phylum Streptophyta; class Magnoliopsida; order Asterales; family Campanulaceae; genus Campanula; species Campanula takesimana. The sequence continues at coordinate 1,110,841 of JAOWBW010000242.1, forward strand.
AATGTTTTAATTAATTTAAAATATACATATATTTTCAAATAAAAATATTATTTTAATTTATCAATTAAAAATATCAAAACATAAAAATACAAAAACATTAACGGAATAGATACCCGTGCGGAGCACGGGTTACCTACTAGTGACTGTTAAAGTTGAGTAGTTTTTGTCCTCAAACACGTTTTCGTGAATGGCTTAGTTTGAGTTATAATCTTGAGTGAGTAAACCAACATGATACATGTTTACGTGGCTAAAACGCGTTAATCTCCAAGCGCATTTTAGCCAGTATGAGTTATAAGAGTATGACTATACGTGTTTAGGCGAACTTTGCTTGTGTTGTGAATTTTAGTAAAAAAACATACTCAATTTTGATTTATTATCATGGTAATATGCCTTAAGTGGGGTTGTTCTGCGCGTGAACACAATTTAGCCTTTTGGTTTACACATGGTTGGTAATTAATTACACTTATTTCTACGAGAAATTCTTTTGTTGTGAGACCGTCTCTTACATGAGACCGGTCTTGATGAGGGAGGAAATGGGTCTGCCCCGCCCCGCCCATAGGAGGCAAACTATTTGTTCTCTCAACGATAACCCGTCTCATACGTGAGATCGTTTCACACAAATTTTTGTCTATTTCTAATGCTCTAGAGAAATTATTCACCTTGTTATCAATAGTTATTTGCATAAAAATTCAACATTTTATAGAGTGATGGAACTAAAAATACTTGAATTAATATCTATGTTTGACTAATAAACAAGCCCTTAGTGGCATTATGATGAATCGCGCATTGGAGGATAGTTATAGATTTTGGTAAATAATGTGCAACACATAGCATATACTTCGATCTGGTAATAAAAAGACATGAATAATTTTTATTTTATACTCCCTCTCCCTCTGTCTCAGAAAGATAGTCTTATTTTGACTTTTTATGGTCAACAAAAATAAACTTTGACCAAGCATTAGTGTTAATTTAATGATTACAATGAAATTAAAAAAAAATATATTAATGATTTATCAATTACAAATTTTAAAATTTCACTAGAATGATTAGATTGTCACCAATGTTTGGTCAAAATTCATTTTTGTTGACCATAAAAAATCAAAATGAGACTATCTTTTTGGGATAGAGGGGGTATTAAAACCAATAATTATTTAGCATTGCAATCAAACTTAGGTCATTCAATCACTAAACGAAGTTGCTAAAGGGAATTTCAGTTTATTTTTTAGGGTTGGTCCTATTATTTATAAGTTCGTTGAGTAAAGCATATTTAAAGAATGATGAGATAAATTTAGTTAAAGTAAATTGGCAAAATATACAATCATTCTTCTCTTGCTCCAAAATTTGTGTAATGAGTCCTTAATCTTGATAGATTACTTTCATACAGGTAAAATTATGCACCGGCGAAAGTAATCTTGATAGATTACTTTCGCCCTTATCCCTTTTCGCTACTTTGGGTATAATGAATGGTCAACGAAATGAATCCAATTTTTTTGTACTATTTCCGGTTTTTTTTTAAAAAAAAAATTGTACTATTTCCGTTAATCTCACATTACTTATGAGATTGTACACTACTACACTGTCATTAGATAGTATACTTGTTCATTATAATTATGGTATTGTACATTGCATCGTTGGTAATTATTCACATTATCATGATCTCAATCTAATAATTCAAGGTTGTAATTGTACACAGTATACAATAGTGATGTCGTGGGTTTTTACTATGGCAAATTGGAAATACTCATTTGCTCTCTCACGCACCAGCCATAACACATTTGTCTGTCATATTGTATACTCCCTCCGTCCCAAAATGATTTTCCTATTTACCATTTCTCATTGTCCCAAAAAGTTTTTGTTTCTACATTTTGGCTTTAAAAGTGCATATTGGCTTTAAAAGTGCATAAACAAAACATGGATAGTGAAGCAAGTGTTCATATCCTTAAAAAGTTTGAATAGTCATATATGAGAAGATAATTTTGGGACGGAGGGAGTAATTATTAATGATCCAAAAATATAGCATATGTTAATATGATATTAATCATAATGAAATCAGCCATAACAATTTAGATCATAAAATCACTGGTGCACAAAAATAGTATTACTACATTTAAATCTTGGACTAGTCCCATCTCACACTCACACACACACACACATACAGCAACAACAAAAAAAATGGTTGCAATTTTATTGGTGTGCGCAATTTTTAACTCCATACATCCCAAATAAATGTCCAATTTATTAAGAAAAATAAGTGAATATTGTTTTTAAGAAATTGCTAAATACTCTTATTATCAAAAAACTTGGTACTCCCTCCGTCTCAGTTTAATGTTATTAATTTGACTTTACACGCTTATTAAAGAATCAAGGCAAACTTGTCAAAAATAGTAGTGGGTGGAAGATATAATTGTCCATTCATAAAGCAAGAGGGTAAAAAGTAGATATATGAACTTTATGAAGATAAGATTGTCCAAAACACTATTCATCTTTTGTCATTTAAAAAATAAAGCAACTAAGAACCTTAAACTATGAGATACCAAAAAGGAAAGTAAGACCCTTAAACTGGGACGGATGGAGTATAATTTACGCTTATAATCATGATGTCATAGTGTTTTGGATCTATTCTACTTAAAGTACCTAAAACTTCTATAAATATCCCTAATGTTCCAAAATGAACCTTGGAGGGGGTATATGGGAGTAAACAAAGACATGATGTGAAAGAATTTAAGGGCACGATTCAGGATTATTTTCTATCATTTTTAAACTTTATTATATACAGTAACAAAATAAGGGAATTTAATAGATAATGTACAATTGAGATTTGAACATTTTAGTAACAAATATCAAAAATAAAGTTTCCGCACATTAAAGAAGACTAAAGTTGTTCACCAAACATGTTTTCTCAAGCGTGTTTTTAGCAGGTATAGGTAAAAGAATAATACTAGGGGCACAAAATCTTGCTCACAAAATCCTATGTGTAATAATTTAATTGGTGTTTTTAATTAGAGTGTGGCGGGTCCATTATCGATGCAACCAATAAAATATCGCCACCTCATATTGTGAGCTGATTTTGTGCCCCAGCATCGGTCTAAGTAAAAAATGCACTTTTATTGTAGATAAAGATTACAAAAACATGTTGACATCCAGTAAGTTGCATTAAAGTATGGTGCGAATGCATTCTAATGTCATGGTAATCAATCACACTTGTGTGTTTAATTAAGTGTGATTTTTCATTCACACTTTGGCTGGCTAGAGTGTACTGTATTTCGGCAAAGTTTATTCCTCTAAGGTCCCTCCAACATTTTTTTAATTCTCAAAAAGATGTTATTCCAACATTTTATTCTAAAGCGACAAATAATTTGGAATTGGAGTATGCTATTACGCAAGCGCCACTGCACCAAACAAAGTACCCAAAACTTATACTTGCTGCCGTAAGTTACTTTCCAGTTTGGTCTATCATTACAAAACAAGATTGTCTCATTTCTAGAAAATGTAATACGGAGAGTATTCATAGCAATTTCACAAGCAAATAAAGTGCCAATCGCTACACTACAAGTTTGACTTGTCAAATGAAACAATTTTGCCATTGTGTCAACTCTCCTCTATCCTCATACCCAAGTATTTTGTAACAACTTGTTTAAATATGCAAACCAAATTCCCACTCACAAATGAAAAATTAAGAGTCCATTATTTCATTTTGCCAACATTTCACTTAATTAAAGAGTCCGCTTCTAAAAATTAAGTATACTTACGGCCTTAGAAAACCAAACTGAAATTTTATACCACCTCAACACTAAAAACTTGGGTACGATACGAGGACAGAGGAGAGGAACGATTTAAGTGACGTGTTTGCAAAATGAAAAAAGTGGACTCTTAGTTACAGTGATGCTGCCTGTTTCCCCCTTTCTTTCTTGTTCTGGTAAAGAGTTAGCATATGGACAAGGTTGTTTTGATTAATATAATAACAATCTTAACTTAGAAGCTATAAAGAAACATTGTCGAATCAAAACTATAGAAATCCAAAAAAAAGATTGATCATAACTGCTGCTATACAATGGATTCAGGAGTCTATTACCTTTCATGTAATGATACAACGAATCTTGGCCGTTGCATTTGATCTATCTTGTTCCTTCAGCTTTCTCGTCCTTGTATATATGAAATGCAGAGGCTGCTACCAGGGCTTCTGATTCAAGCTGCTTTACCAAATTAGGGCAAGATGGAGAGAATTCCATGCTTTGTGCAGTTATATACAGGCTTACGAAGGTGGATTCTTGGATCACTGGAAAAACAAGGCATGCAAAAAACCACATTTATCAGCACCCAAATGTTTGACTGTGGAGATCCAGCAAAAGCATACAAAATGAACACGGTTTTCAACGATTAGTAGCAGAGGCGGTTCCACCTTATATGTAATTGGGTGCAGGTGCACCCAACACTTTTCAACATATAATTAAACAAATATTTTAGAAGTACATTTGCACATAGTGCACCACACAATACAGTAGTCTATCTAGCTTAGTTGGTAAAGCACAAGGCTCTGAATCTTGAGGCCGTGGATTCGAGCTCCATGTTGTGCAAGGTTTTTGTTTTCCTTCGGACACTTATCATTTGAAGCTCTGGAGTGTATTTGTACACCCACTTAATGAAGATCCTAGGTCCGCCACTGGTTAATAGTTAGTTATATGACTTAGGCAGTAAGAGTTTAGCAAGAGCTGAACAAAGCACAATAATAGATGGCGGTGGGAGGGGGTACTGTTTGCACGAATATGGGGGTAAAAGAATAATCACAAAAGTATAGCCTATATCTTTAATTGCAAGAAAATTAGATGGAGATGCGTTTCGGGTCTAGCAAACCTTCAGTTGATAATTGTACAAGGTGTATTACTAACTACTACTACAATATCAGAACAGTGACCACTTTGACTGGGTACACAAATTCTCAAAACCCATTTAACCTTAGAGTGATGTGAGTCTAAACTTTCATATTTTCCCCTGATAGCACAAAGTATCAACTTTGACTGGGCACACAAGGAGGAGTATTCGACAAAGGTTAAAAGTGTATTTTCAATACTCATAAAAAGGAAATTTAGCAAAGTGACATTTTTTTCAGCCCAAAAAGAACCAGTGGACTCTTATTTGAGATCAAGGAAGTGATATTTAAGAAGCGGGAAATTTTGAAAGAAGCAATACCTTAGAGCCAAAACAGGGTTACTCTTGTCACTTTACATACGTCACCAAGCAGTTTTACTCACAGATTAAGCACGGATGGAAAGTGAACAAAAAGTAAAACAACTCCAGGTCATCTTCAACCCTGCACTGCTAATTCCTGTAAGTGCTCGATAAAAGCTTGCAAGCTCACATCATCTGTTACTATAACTTCTGCACCATCTGTGTAAGTCGACTTATGCGTAACAGAAGGATTCAACTTTGCAAGAAGAAACCTGGCTTGACTGCTGTGTTGGTCACATTTTATTAGCTTTGGAACTGGGACCCGTTCAGCCACTAATTGCTCCGCATCAATCTCTGGGGCTTCCAACAGCTTTCTAAAACTTTCATGGTTTGGATCTTTAGCATAACCTAGCTTCTTCCACTGAGCTATATTAGACCCGTAATGAATAACAACATAGAAGTACGAATCAAAGAGTAATATAGCATCCGGAGAGAGAGAACAAACATCAAGAAGGACGGGAACTGGAGGACCCTCGAACGAATAATGGAGAAGAGTAGGTTGGATCATTATGAGAGATCCAACCACACCTTCACGGTTTAATAACAGCCTGAAAAAAGCAGTTTCATCAGGGCTGCTGTTAAAGACCTCGATAAACTGAGACCTTCTCAAATGATACATAAATTGTGGGTAAAGAGAAAAGTTTGATGAAAGACGGAAGGAGGACGGATCTTCAGGCACGTAATCTCCAAACTTGGACGCGAATCGAATCAGTAACTTATCGAGCCATCTGATAACATCTCTAGCAAAAGACTTCTCTGTTTCGTGGATTGCAAGTCTAGCCATGACTGAAGCTGCTGATTCTTGATCGAACCCAGAAGCGATTTCTGGTGAGTGGGCCCCTACCCATCTTCTAGAAACTGTCGTCACCCTTTTGCGTAATCCCATGTTTCCGTGTCTGTAATTTGTTATAAACTGTATGAAAAAGGCAGAGTTTGGCTGTGGCTTGACTTCATTATTCACTTGAAAGAAGAAAGCTATACATGTTTTGTCAGTAACTGTACCCAGCTTCCATGTATTTGTACCACCCTCCCCAGTCTCCTTTTCACTCACCGAGCTGTTCTTTTTTCGCAGAGAAACACACGGACCAAGTGCTCCGCATATTTTGACGTCTTTTGTGGTCATAATCTCAATAGTTGCATCAAAAAACATTTTCAAGTTCCCTTCGCCGTCACGACTAAACATGTGACGCAAGCAGTTTCTAAATTGATCTGACTCAAACGATTCCCCTAACATCATGAATCCACCTGATCTTTCAACTGGGACCCTTAGCTCTGCTGTACCAACTTGATCAAGAGAACAAGCGAACACATCAAGTACAATAGACGAATCCGTTAATCTCTCTGATATTTTTTTGTAGAATTCACAAGACTTTATGTAATGAGTTGCATGACCACTATCTATGTCTTGGTGAGTTCTGATTGAATAGCTAAGATCTGAGTTCACAATCATCCCAGGACCAAGAGTTGCAGGGCCAGAAGTAAAGACCATAATACGGGAACCACTAGAAATTGAGCACCCTTCTAGAAGCCCAACAGCAACCGAAATGGCGACCCCTGTGGACCTTTGAGGACGCTGTCCTGACATAAGAGGAGGTGAAGAATGGATGTCTTCCAAAGCAGTGGTAATGTTGAACTCACACTCAGATACAGGTAAAAGAAAACCCTGATTTGGTAGGGCATGCGTCTTTCCGATTTGATGCTTCATGCGATGGATACCCAGTAACTGTATGGTCTGATAACAAAAAAAAAAAAAAAAAACTTAACTTAGACCGGAAAAACTTATCGTACAGCAGACAATTTATAAAAGGAAAATAAACATACCCAAGTGTTAAAGACACATGTTGGACTGAAAACAAGAGATATATCTACCCCAACGGTTCACAGAAAAGTTTGTTAAGCTGGAGCACAACAATACTTGCTCAAGCCAGTAAAGACTGCACTATAAGATTGTTACAAGCCATTGAGCTCAAATTTACATTTTGAAGTTCAGCCATCGAGTTTCAGATTCAACGGGATTCCCTTTGATACAATCTTACGGCTGCTCCATCAGTTCCTAATAAACGAGTCACAAACGAGCCTGTGTCACTAAGCTCAAGATCAAGCTTATTCTTTTGCTTTTTTTCCTTTGTAAATAAATAAAAAAGCTATATGGGTCTACTTGGAATTGAAGAAAATATGGTGTTGGAGAGGGCGGAGTGGAGGGAGTGGGTGAAGGGGGGTTGATTTTATTTATTTTTTCATTTTTTTTATATTTCAATGTTTTTTGGTTCCTGTATTTCTTGATTTTCTCATACTTATTTGCTGTTAAATATTTTTTCTTAGTTTTCACCATTTTTATTTAGTTTTACTATCTCTCCACTTTTTCATTGTTTTCTCACCTCTTCACTGAGGAGTACTTTTGAGTTTTGACAATTCAAATTAACCGACCCCAAACCATATTGGGACTAAGGCTTTGTTGTTGTTGTATAGTCTAAAGTCTGGTCAACCCGTTTCAATTTAATGAACTACTCAAATTAGCTCGCATGCTAAAGTCTTATCAGATCTAGATAAGCAATTTTGATGACTACAGGATTCAAGCCAGCCTACTCTGAACTAGAGACTATGGTAACTAAGCATCTGCTCAATAATACTCCCTACGACCCAAAATGAATGTCAAAAAAATCCAAAATTTACTCTTGATCAAGATCAAATTTAAAAAAAATTGGACATTCATTTTGAGACGGAGGGAGTATACTTTTAGCCATTTCAACTGAGCCGTAAACGAGTCAACTAGGAACTGCTTAGTAGTAGCTCAGACAGCTTGCAACGAGGTAACGCTTCTAAGACCTTCCAGAGGAAGGAGAATGATTTCATCATGCATAAATAAACAATCTGAACAGTAAATCTACACAATAAGCTTTGTACTGGAAACTATGGACTCTCTAACTACCGCCTGGATAAGGAAATGGAATCCAACTAGCTTCTGCATGACTGCTATCTGATAAATGAGATAATAGGCGCAATCACGCAATACACGCCATTTAACAAACGTTATTAATCCCACTTGCAAAACCTGAGCGGTAATAACTAACCACAGTGATGCTTTACTATTTCCTACTGTATGTACAAACATGGGAACTTTTGTAAGCGATATGTATCAGAAATGACATGTTTCTTGAAAGAAAGTTATCTTCTTTATCCCCCCCCCCCCCAGAAATAGAACAATGCTTATGGGACAGTAAAAATAGCAACTGGAATATTTATTTATTTATTTGTTTTTTATTTTATTTTTTTTTGGGGGGGGGGGGGGGGGGAGGCGAGGGAGTAATAGGAATGAAAGCCTAGAACTGTAGGATTTCAGCTCTAATTTTGATCTTTTAAGTTACTATAGGACTTACGGCATTGGCATGATTCTTTATTTTGGTAATCATGTTCCTTTCATTCTGTTATCCAATATAGTCATATCAAGTTAAGGGATCGCTGGGTGTATCCTATATGTTGCACTTCCAAATTGTTGACTTTAAGAGTAAGATCAGTAAACTTTGTTTATCCACCTAGTGCTCGATCGAAACAGTCATTGTCAAATAACTGTTGGGTATAGAGTTATTGCTCGTCTAGGCAAGGAGGGAATATGGCAAAGGAAAAGATACATCAATTCATACATGTAGCATTTTGAGGAGTTGGGATTGTGAATGATCTAAGACTATACCAACATAAGGCCACAGCAAACTTTATCTTATACATATTCTAAAGTCAATTTGCCAAAAATTCAATTGATTACACTTTTACATAATACTCCGTACAATGCAAATATACTCACACGACCATAGAATTAATAAATATCTTAAGAATAAACTTAAAAAGTTCAGGCCCTCAACGGAACATCCAAATCCGCAACGAATAGATGGGGAAAAAAATCAATATTTTAACAACCAAAAGCCCAAGACCAAACAAGTACTCTAGACATGCATACATTTCTATGTAGATTATTGTCTTTTAACATACTGCTATTGACCAAACAAACATATTAATGCAAACAACAAACTTAAATTCATTTCCAAATTCATATGAATCCGACATTTTTCCACTTCCTATGTAATCAACTCACAGTGTACTTAAATACTACAAGAATTCATGGTAAGAAAAAATTAATACCTGATTCGATGACAACTCCCGCTCGCCGTTGAAAAGCACAACTCTCAAACACTCATTAAACCCAAGATCATAAACCCTCACCATCCCATCAAACACAATCAACCCCACTAAAGCAGTTTCCGGCAACTGCCCCACCACCAACAACAGCTCATTCTTCACCACCTTAAGCTCCTCCTCACTACTACCTCCATCAACCACAAATACAAACGCCGGACCCGAACCGGACCATCCCCCACCACCACCTCCGCCACCACGCGAATCCAAACTCATCAAGGACGAAAACGAACTTGACGATCCAAATCCATTTCCCCAAATCTGACCGGAACCCGTTTTCTGCAAACTCAACCCGCTCCTCCCCAACTGGTACTCGACTGTACTGTAAGTCGGAAACAGCTCCGCTGGAATACTATTCTCCCCAATTTCAGCATAAGATCGTGGGAACGAATTCTTCATGTAACAAAACGAGCAGACCCAGATTCGCGATCGGTAATCAACCCGGGCATAAGGGTTCAAAACGGACCCACATCGGGTACAGGCTAAAGGGTCGTAAGAGAGGATTGGGAGGTCGTTAAAGTGCATTAATGGAGTCGACATGATTGACAGAGGGACTACAAGAGAAGCAGCTTCGGCCGTCGACACTGGCCATGAATTCCACGACCATCGGAGACCTTCGATTGCTTCTAACTCGACGAAATCCATGGTGAGGAATTAGTTACAGTTGTGAAAGATTGGTTTGATGGGTTTCATGTTTTTGAAATTTTGAATTTGTGAAGTGTTTTTCCTGGACTGTGAATTTGAAAATAGTGATCTATCGGGATCGTGGGGGGTTTGGAGAGATCGAGATTTGATGGTTTGGTTGGAAAGTCGGGACGGCCGGCGACTGCCCGCAAGGAATAAAGTGCGAACTGTTGGGGACAAAAGTTACTTTGGGGAGTCCATTTAACACGTGATGTCACGTGCTCATGTATATGGCTTTCTTTTATGCTGATTTTTAAGTGATTATTACCATTTAATCCTTTAATCTAATCAAGATTACAATTTAGGACAAAACTTTGTTATGAACTAGGGTTCATAACTCAATTTGGGGGTGACCGTTGAACTTTATTTCTTTGTATTTGTTAAAGTTTAAGTTCCGTTGCATTTAGCGATGTCGTTTAGTTAATTTTGGGTGGTTTGGGTATAGTTATAAACGGTGTCGTTTTGATTAGTATTACACGACATCGTTTTATTATCCGCCCATCATTCCACGTAGGGATGGCAACGGGGCGGGTTCGGGGCGGGTTTCTCCAAAACCGAACCCGACCCTAACCTCAAACAGAGCGACCCGAACCCGACCCGAAGTCAATGAAACCCGAACCCGACCCGACCCGACCCGAGTGGCATAAAATCTAATTTTCCCATCCCATATTTGATTTTGCCTAATTTATGTTTAAGCTTAATTTGAATGAGTTATACAAATTAGTCTTAACTCATCAAAACCTCACTCACAAACAACTATAAAAATAAATTTAACAACACTTAATTTGACTTAGAAGGTCCTATATGAAAATAAAAATATATCACTTATACACTCGGGTCGGGTCGGGGCGGGTCAGATTGTAATACCGAACCCGACCCGAACCCGTGCGGGTTTTAAAAACTGTGATCCTAACCCTACTTTTTCGGGGCGATCGCCCTCGGGTTCGGATCGGGTTCGGGCGAATTGCCATCCCTAATTCCACGTGATGGTTTGATGGCATTTTCGTTATTTCCTTTCTTAGGCAGTTGGATCTTGTTGTTATATTCACGTGCTTGAGCTGGAACGAACACACAAGAATTATTTGGCAAATTGTCATTCTCTCTCCTTTGAATCTCTCTCACCTCTCTTATCTCCATCCCCCTTTCTGTATTGCTTTTCTCGTTCTTAACCCTAAACTCTCTGTTCTTCTCTTTATTAACAATAATTCCCTCGTTTCTGTTTAATTAAATCAAGGCAACTAATCTAATTCATAACAAAGTTTTGGAAATTTAACACATAATCTAATGGCAGAAATAATATTATCATAGTGTCCACGAACCCATATACAATGTTTCTAAATGCCAAAACTACCCCTGTAGCGCTACACAAAACCCACTCCCCTTCCCTTTCCTCCACATCGAGTGATCAAGTTCTCTTAGCGATCAGTCTCTTCGAGTAGTCAACATCTTTGAATAGTCAGATTTTTTGAATGGTCAATATCTCTAAGTGGTCAAACTTTCTGAGTCCACCACTCTAGAGTCTACCTCTTAAGAATCTACCTTTACATAGTCTACCTCTCATGAGTCTACATTATCAGATTCTACATCTCAAGAATCTATTTGTCTATATTTGAGGGCAGTGGCAGTGGCGGACCTAGAGTTTATCTTCAGCGGGTGCACAATAACACTAAAATTTAAATTTTAATTTTTTACACTATTACAACATAAAAATATAATTATTCTTATGTGATTAATACACAAAACTCTAATTAATTGTTTTGTATAAAAATATGATTGGCCTACATAAATAAAAAAACAAGCACATATTGATAGGGTAAAAAACAGATCTAATAACATGGCCAAATAAGAATTGGTGGGGTTGGGGAATGGGGAATGGGTGATTTAAAAAAAATCAAAAAAATAAAGTCAGAAGAAGGGGGGGAGAGGATTTAAAAATTGGGAATATAAATTCAATAGTGTGGGAATCGAACTCAAGTTTTTTGGGAATAGATAAGGGCCTACAACCACCAGCTCTTGTCAAGTTATATGTTTTGGGGGTGCACTCATTATATATATTGTATAAGAGTAATAATTATGTAAAAGGCATCTCACTTATTATTGACACAATAAATGAGTATATATACAAGAGCTAGCTTGATGAGCAAGTAAAGAATCCTACCTATAATTAAGTCCTAACTAATATAGGAAACAAATACACAATTGTAAATAAACGAGAATACTATTTATCGTTAACATGCCCCCGCAAGATGGACGAACGAGTAGTGAGACCAATCTTGGATAGTAGAAAATGAAACCGAGCTCAGAGGAGCGGTTTGGTTAACACATCAGCAAGCTGATCATTGCTCGAGATAAAGGAAACTCGAAGAGTATTGGCTTGAACTTTCTCACGAACAAAATGATAATCCAGCCCAAGATGCTTCATCCGGGAATGAAACCGGGGATTTGCAGCAACGTAAGTGGCACCTAGGTTGTCACAGTAGATGCTGGGACATGAGGTGAGAGGAGCAGCTAATTCGGTCAACAAATTCTGAATCCACATGACTTCGGAGGCAGTAGCGGCGACAGCCCGATACTCAGCTTCGGTCGAGGACCGAGCCAGAAACTTTTGCTTGCGAGAACTCCAAGAGATGGGATTCTTTCCCAGATATACAATATAACCAGTTGTGGAGACATAATTGTCCATATCACCGGCCCAGTCGGCATCAGTAAATGCATGAAGAGTCAAGGGAGAGTCACGACAAATGAGGAGAGAATGATTGTGGGTGCCATTGAGATACCGCAGAACCCTTTTGAGAGCGGCCCAGTGTTCTTCAGTTGGTTTGTGCATGAACTGAGACAGTCGGTTTACAGCAAATGAGATGTCTAACCGGGTGAGAGCGAGATACTGGAGACTTCCCACCAAGGCTCGAAATTCAGTTGGATTTGAGAGTGGTGTGCCACGATTGATGGCAAAACACGGTTGAGGTGCCATAGGAGTGGGGACCGGTCATGAATCGGTCATATTGGATTGAGTCAATAAATCTAGAATGTACTTTTGTTGGCTAAGAAGAATACCACGAGGATGAGGTAGAACTTCCACCCCGAGGAAGTAGGAAAGTGTTCCAAGATCCTTGAGAGAGAACCGGGAGGAAAAGGTGGAGATGAAAGATTGTAGTAGAACATCATTGGAGCCGGTGATGATGATGTCGTCGACATAAACAAGTAAGTAGATGACTCCTTGGGGCAGCTAAACCGTGAATAAAGAGGAATCAGACACGCAATTTCGAAAACCGAGAGAGGTCAAGTAGAGACGGAGTTCATTATACCATGCCCGCGGAGCCTGTTTCAACCCATAAATAGCTTTGCGTAATTTACACACATAGGATGGGGTAGAGGGATGGGCAAAGCCAGGGGGTTGTGCCATGTAAACATCTTCTGAAAGAGTGCCTTGTAAGAAGGCATTGTTAATATCAACTTGGCGGAGCGGCCAGCCATGAACAGTGGCAAGGGTGAGAACAGTGCGGACCGTGGCGGGTTTGACAACCGAACTGAAGGTCTCAGAGTAGTCAATGCCGGGTCTCTGATGGAAGCCTTTGGCAACAAGGCGTGCTTTATAACGATCAATAGACCCATCTGGATTATACTTAGTGCGAAAGATCCATTTGCAGCCGACAAGATTCTGAGAAGGGGAGTGTTGGGTATGCTTACTTCTTAACCCTCCTATTTTTGTTAGAATTGATTGATACGATTACCTATTAATATTTTATGGACTTTAGGATCCTATGTAAGAAGTTTTATAACTTCAATTTTTAGCTTAGTCCATTTTATAATATAGGCTTAGAATATAGGGCTCGGAGCGAATTGGAATGAAAATCTAAGCAAGACTGTGGACCCTGCGCAGGACTACTCTGTGCAGTATGCGCAGGTCTCTCCTGCGCAGCATTCTATCTTGCTCAGCTTTCGATACATTCAGATCACCTAACTTGGAAAACGATTTAAAGATGTACGCTTTTAAGAGTGCTAAGGTGTGCAGAAAACGACAAAACAAGCACACTTAGCAGATCCAACGGTGGAGACGCGCTCAAGAGAAATGTTTCAAATAAAGACAGATGTCAACCTTCTAGAAGAAGCTTTTGAATTTGGTCTTTATGCTCAGTCTCCAACGGCTCTATATGCCTGCGCACCAATCATATTATGCCAGGTCATCAACTTTGATCAGAGCCCCAACGGCTATAAAGGACAGCTGCGCACCAATCATATCGTGCCAGCTCATCGTCCTTGCTCAGAGATCCAACGGCTATATTCAAGCTCTCAGCTATAAATAGCTAGCTCATATTCATTTCCAAGTTGCTAGAGTTTGTGCTTTCTAATATCCTTGAAGTTCTGAAGATTGCTGCTTACTATTCACAGATTCAAGATCAACCTTCAAACCTTCATACCTTCAAACTCCTGCCCAGATCCTAAGCCTTAAATCACCAGAAATTCTTCGTGCTCTTCATCTCATAGATTCATAGAGCCCAGAATTTCTGAACACACACACACCTCTTGAAGCTTAGATCATTTAGATCTTTCTTCTTGAGATACACCAGTTTAGTCTAGGATTTGTTCTTCATAGATTATAGATCTTTGAGATAGTTGTGTTTTATTGTTGTATCTTGTAACTCTCTCATATAATAAGATCTCCATTAGAAAATCCAAGACTAACCATCTTGGTAGAGGACGTAGATCTTTCATTGATCGAACCTCTCCAAATAGCTTGTTCTTTAATCTCGCTATTTATTTCTTGCTTAATCATTTCTGAATTACTGCTTTGTTTTATCTTATCAGATTGCTACTATTGCTGATGTGTTTGTTATTGCTTATTGCCTTAGAACATTTTATCCAACTCTTTAAGCCAAAACTTAGCGCGTGCGTTTTTATCCTTGCGCAGCTTTTTCCTGCGCAGGTGCTGCTTAAACTTCCGTTGTGCATTTCACACTCTCACTGCGCGCTATACTTAGCTTATTTAAGAACTGTGCGCATAAGCCATTGATTTGCAAAAGGGTTTGAAAAGAATTTTAAAACGCTATTCACCCCCCCCCCCTCTAGCATTTTTCATACCCTTGTTGCCCCTTTGGGACCAACAAGTGGTATCAGAGCAAACACCTTCATAAAACTTGTTTTGTTTTTCAAGCTTAACAGCTTGGGTGCCGATTCAAGATGGCTTCAAAATCTTGGGCAATGACTAACTATTCACATGTTCCAGTGCTGAATGAAGATCACTTCGAAATCTGGAAGCACTGCATGCTTACTCATTTTTCTTCTATCGACGAGATTCTCCACGACATCGTTCTTGAAGGACCCTACATTCCAATGAAGGATAATCCTGATGCTGCTACAAATAAGGAAAATCCTACCATCAAGAAGAACAAGGAGGAATGGACTGATGAAGAAAAGAAATGGGTTGGCTATGATGGAAGAGCAAGGAACATCATTCTTAGCACTCTAGACCTCTCCACGCACAATCAAATTGTGAGCGGTGGAACTGCAAAAGAACTATGGGATGCTATTGAAGGATATGTGAATGGAGACAAAGTAAGCAAGGAAAACAAAAGATTTGTGGTGCAAAGAAAATTCAACTGTTTCATGAGAAAAGATGGTGAAACCTTGAGACAAACATATGATCGTTTCTGTGCTGTTGTAAACTCTTGTAAATCTCTTGGAACTACTTTCACTAATAAAGAAGTCAATTCTCAATTCTTAGATGCGCTAGGTTCCAGATATGTGCACAAAGCAAGTCATCTGGAAGATTCTGGATTTCTAGATACTTGGCCTCTGCGCAGCTTATACGCTAACTTAAAAGTGTATGAGCTAAAGCTTGATCGAATCGACGAAACTGAAGGCAAAGGAAAGCTTGTTTCCTATGTTGCGCAAAAGGAACCTGCGCCTGCTCAAACCTCAGACAAAGTCTCTACTTCCTCTTTACTTGAAATGGATGATGATGATTTCGCTATGTTCGTTAAGCGATTCCAAAAATTCAGGAAATTCTCTAAACCTGGATCCTCGAGCAAACCACCTGCTAAATTCTCTCATGGCAGAGACTCAAAGAATGATGAAGAGTTAGTCTGCTACAACTGCAGAAAGCCCGGTCATTTTGCTTCAAAATGTCCCACTCCAAAATATGAGTACATAAAGAGGAATAATGCGCAGAGATCATCAAGGCAGCGCGGAATGATTGCTGAAGAAGACTACGCAGAAAAGGAACTGAAGACTTGGATAGAGACTGACACTGAAGACAGTGATGATGATGACTCTAAGGATGGACTGCTCTGCTTGATGGCCAATGCTGATGCTGATAGCGATTCAGACAATGATCCCGATGCGGACACAAAGGCTGCGCTAAGGACAAAGAAGAAAGGTCTCACTATCACATAACTGGTGGAAATGGGACATCTGACTCCAAGCAGACAGAATGGCAAGTACTTATTTGCCAGAGCAGACCTATCAAAGAAATTTGTAGCTGCGCCTCCACGCAAAGAATCTCTTGAAATTCCTGCTGAAATTGTAATAGAAAAGAATGACTCTGCTGCTGAGCGCGAGTCTATTTTTCAGCAAGCTGAAAAGGTAATAAAGAAATTTAACTCTATGAAAGAAGCAGTGGACTTATCAATTGGAGAAATTTCACAGTTTAAGACGGGGAAAACTCTTTTAAAATCTGAGATCACCCTCCTTAAGGAGCAGATTAAGAGCATGACTCCTCTTACTGAAAAGAACCGTTTTCTCACAGATCAAAATGAGCTATTTAAAGTAAGAAACGAAGAATTGGCGGCTCAAGTAGCTGATCTCACAAAGATCACTGATGAGTGGACCAAATCTCGTGTCAATATGGACCAAATTCTAGAATCCCAAAAGGCTAGTGGAGACAAGGAAGGCTTGGGGTTCTCAACTAGTGATAACTTTAAATGCGCAGTTTGCTCTGAAAAGGAAAAGGAATTTACACCACAGCAAACTATTGAAATTCCTAAAGCAAAGCATTCTGCTTCAATGGGTAAAGGACATGAGAAAGTCCAGAGACAAAATTTCCATTATGTCTACCCAAAGAAGCAAACTGGAAAAGCCAAGGGTAGGGCTAAAGTTGAACCTACGCATGACAACTCATATTCTGACTATGGCTGCGCCTCAACTTCAAATGTCAAATCTGCGCAAAAGGGTCATGCGCATGAAAGCCATGCGCCCCAACGCCAGATGCGCATTCTTAAGAAAAGAGCACCCAAACCTCAGAAAATGATATTTGTCAAAGCAAGTTCATCTGCTCCAGCAAAGAATGCTGAGCCAAAGAAAAGTAAAGAGTTTGTAAAAACCCAATCTATAAGTGGCTTTCATCATTGTGTTGTGTGTGATGGTTTAGGTCACAAGGCTGCATAATGCCTTTTGCGATTTGCTCCTAATGCCAAGGGACGTAAAAATCCTAAGGTCAGACAGGAGTGGGTTGTCAAAAGTTGCTAACTCTAGGACCCAAGAATAAAGGGGACCTGCGTTCTTAATGTCTATCTTTCAGGTCTCCTGCTTCACTGCGCACTCTTCACAAGCTAAAGCGCATATATGGTACCTCGATAGTGGATGTTTTAGACACATGACTGGAGATGTCACCGCTCTTGAAGATGTGCTGAAGGAAGAGGTCCCTCTGTAACTTTTGGAGATAACAACAAAGGGCACATAGTTGGATATGGAAGAATCAGAAAAGATAAAGTGTGCATTGAGAAAGTTGCGCTCGTAGAAGGTCTCAAGCACAACCTGCTCTCCATATCACAATTCTGCGATAAAGGTTTGGAATGTCACTTCACTGCAACGCACTGCTACATCAAAGATGGCATATCCGGACTAACTTTGCTCACAGGGACTCGTAAGACTAATGTTTACATTATTGATCTTACTGCTATAGATTCTATCACTAATCTCTGTTTTGTAGCAAAGAATGTAAGTAAAAGCAGCTGGCTATGGCATAAGCGCTTAAGTCATTTGAACTTCAAGTATTTGGCTAAGCTAGGAAGGGAAAATCTTGTCAAATGACTTCCAAAAGTAGCTGACCATCATGACAGAAAATGCGCAGCATGCCAACTCGGTAAACAACCTAAGCAGTCTTTCTCCAGCAAGATTGCCTCCTCAACTTCCAAATGTTTACAACTGCTTCACATGGACTTGTTTGGACCGGTCACCACTATGAGCATTGGAGGAAACAAATATACTTTAGTCGTGGTGGATGACTACTCAAGATACACATGGGTCGAAATGATGATATCCAAAGATGACTGCTATGATATCTTGACTACGCTATTTCGAAAGCTCCAAACTCAAAAAGAAGAGGACATCGTGAGTGTTAGATCAGACAATGGAACTGAATTCAAGAATAACGGTGTTGCTCAATACTGCGATGACCATGGAATTGATCACAATTTCTCTGCTGCTGGAGTTCCTCAACAAAATGGCGTTGTGGAAAGAAAGAATCGCACGTTGATTGAGGCTGGAAAAAAAATGATAGCAGAAGCTAAGCTTCCAAAGTATTTATGGGGAGAAGCTGTCAACACTGCTTGCTTTACTCAGAATAGATCCCTCATCAACAAAGCCTACAACAAGACTCCATATGAGCTATGGAAAGGAAGAGCGCCCAACATTGCTTTCTTCAAGATTTTTGGCTGCAAATGTTATATCCTCTACAATGGCAAAGATCATAGAGGTAAATTCGACGCCAAAGCAGATGAAGGTATTTTCGTTGGGTATGCCAAACATTCTAAAGCTTTTCGTGTTTTTAATAGAACTACTCTAGTAATTGTAGAATCTGTACATGTTACTTTTGATGAGCATTCTCTCCTTGAGCCGCATTTGGCTCCAAATGATTCTGATGATTCTGTTGAGAATGATGAGACAGGTACGCAGCCTCAAACTGCACCTGCGCAGAATGATTATCAAAATCAGAATCAAGCAAATCCATCTCATACGCATACACCAGATGCTGCGCCAGAAGTGACGACTCCTGAAGCGCAAACACCTCCTCCTGCGCATGATGTTTCTCCACTTCAGCAAATCACTTTTGATGATCTTGATGCTGGAACAAATGAAGTACCCATTGAAGATCTTCGTATTCCTACCACTCAACCTAACTTACCTCCCGAGGTTCGTGAAGTTAGAGATCATCCAACTTCAAACATCATTGGTGATCTCAATGTAGGGGTTCGTACTAGGAGAGCATCAAACTTTGATGATGAATATCACTCATTTATCTCTCAAATCGAACCAAAGAAGATTGACGAAGCGCTCCAAGATTCAAGCTGGGTTACTGCTATGCAAGAAGAGCTTAACCAATTTGAGCGCTGCAAGGTTTGGACATTAGTACCCAGACCTCATGACCAAGGAGTTATTGGTACAAAATGGGTATTCAGAAACAAGATGGATGAGAATGGAAGCATCACAAGAAACAAAGCAAGGTTGGTTGCGCAAGGCTATAGGCAAGAGGAAGGAATCGACTACGATGAAACATTTGCGCCTGTAGCAAGACTTGAAGCTATAAGAATTTTCTTAGCTTATGCCTCTCACAAGAAATTCAAGCTTTATCAAATGGATGTGAAGAGCGCATTTCTCAACGGTGAACTCCAAGAGACGGTCTACGTAGCACAACCACCTGGATTTGAAGATAGCAGATTTCCAAATCATGTCTTCAAGCTTCAAAAATCTTTGTATGGACTTAAGCAAGCTCCAAAAGCATGGTACGATACGCTATCAAAATTCCTACTAGAGAAAGGCTTCAAGCGCGGTAAAATCGATACAACTCTTTTTATTGCTAAGTATAATGATCATTCTTTACTTGTTCAAATTTATGCTGATGATATTATATTTGGTTCTACTAATGAGTTACTTTGTAAGTGCTTTGAGAAGCTCATGAAAAGCAAGTTTGAAATGAGCATGATGGGAGAACTCACATTCTTCCTCGGGCTTCAAATCAAGCAATTGAATGATGGCATCTTCATAAATCAAGCCAAGTACACAAGAGACTTAATCAAGAAATTTGGACTTGAGAATGCTAAAGCATACGACACTCCAATGGCCACGGGCAACAAACTTGACAAAGACTTGAAAGGTAAGAAAGTTGATTAAACTTTATATCGAGGTATGATTGGCTCTCTCCTTTATCTTACTGCAAGTAGGCCAGATATTATGTTTAGTGTTTGTGTCTGTGCGCGCTATCAAGCGGACCCTAGAGAAGCGCACTTAACTGCTGTTAAACGCATTATTCGATATCTTTCTGGAACTGTTAACCTTGGACTTTGGTACACCAAAGATTCGAATTTCGATTTGCTAGGTTATTCAGATGCAGATTACGCAGCATGCACTATCGACAGGAAGAGCACAAGTGAAACTTGTCATTTCCTTGGAAATCGACTTGTTGCGTGGGCAAGCAAGAAGCAAGCTGCGGTGTCCATCTCCACTGCAGAAGCTGAATACATTGCTGCTGGAAGCTGCTGCTGCCAAATCCTATGGATGAAGCAACAATTAGTGGACTATGGAATTCATGAAGTAAACTGCCCAATATTCTGCGATAATATGTCCACCATAGCTGTTTCCAACAATCCTATCATGCATTCAAAGACAAAGCACATCGACATCAAATATCACTTTCTCAAGGACCACGTGGAAAAAGGAAACATACATTTAGAGCACGTGGGCACAGATAATCAAATTGCTGATATCCTTACAAAGGCTCTTGACGCAAAGAGATTTGTATTCTTGAGAGGAGAAATGGGTATGCTTGAACTCAGCTAACCTGTCCATATGATTTGTTAATACTAATAATCTTGTGTTTGCTTGATAAAATATTCATCATAGGTCAAGATCCATGCTTCTGCGCAACCCCTGCGCAGTACTTCATTTGCGCATGCCACTAATGTTAATCTGTTTTAAGAATCTATTGCGCTATTTACAGCTCTGCGCATAATTTTAACATGTGCATACTTCGTAGATCGCAGGTAAGTCTTCTATTTACTAGAAATTGCACTTAGGTCCCTGACTGAAAAGTCAACGGTTAGTTCACAAGGATACTTGTGCAATTAAAATTTTCCCTCGCCTTATTTTTTGAAATTTCTTGGGAAATTACGCTTTTGCCCCTGCGCATGTCCCATTATCATTAAATGCAAACGGCCATTAATGATAGCGCCTGTTAGAATTCCTGATCAACATTTATGAGGGAGTTGATATGACTGTGACCTGCCTAGACCTACTCACTCACTCGCACGTCAGGTCTGCGCACGCGCGTTCCCTATTCGGCCACGTCGCTTCGCTATCGTGCGCCTCTGCGTTTTTCACCAAATTCGCCGTCTTTTACCAAACCGCCTCGCTGACGTCATGCGCCTTTTCCCTTTTCGGTATAAATCATTTTGACTCTTCTCCTTTTCTCTCTTTCCTGCTCTCTCTCTCTCTTTCACAAATTCATCCTTTTTTCTCTCCTCTGCAACCTACTCTCCATCTCCCAATCATTTCCTTTTCTTCTCTCCTTGACTTTTCTCTCAATCTCTGCAAAACTCTTCTCTCTCTTCCCTTTTCAAAAACCCTAGTTTCTTTTAAAATGGCTCCCCGAAAATCGAAAGCTAAGGTAGTTGGTGAGGTCCATGAACCTGTTGAAGAGGTTCCTCCTCCAGAAGCTAAAACCGTTGACGACATGGTAACAATTTCTGACCCTTGAACTCATTTTCTGTTTATCCGCCATTGTTATGTCTTGAGCTCTTAAAAACTCCCTTTTTCGATTTTGCTCTTATCTGTTAATCATTTTTAAAATCGTCTATTGTTTTGAGTTCGTCTCTCTCTGATCTACCTCTGTATGTACTTTATTTCACGATCAGTACTGTTTTCAAATGTTTTCTGGAAAATTTTTCGTTCGAAAACCTCCGAGGCAGACGAACAGTTATTTTCGATTTCTGGGCTGAATGTTTTGTTTTTGGAAATCTTGTTTTCTTAGTTGTTTTTCGTCTCTGAAATGCGGTTATTTCGATATCCTTTTTGTCCTTTTTGGTCAAACTTTGATTTTTAGTGTTCTTGGTGTTCTTCGTGTTCATATTTTATTATTTCGTGTTCGTCAAGTTCTCTTTTGATTTGGGTCGCCTAATATCTCTTAGTGTTTCCGTTTTTGCGCATAACTTTTTCATTTGTCTCCTATGGCGATGCTGCGCAAACGTGTATCTGCGCATGCGCTTCGCTCCATGCGTAATTCTTGACTAAACTATTCTTATTTTGCGCAGAATTCTTTCTACTTCCTACAAGGCTGGGAACTAGATCTTGCTGCGCTACACAAAGATGCTGTCGGACGCAGGATTGTTCATCTTATAGATTCTTCCGGTATCTTACCTCTCTTTACACTGGCTCAGGACTTCTATGTCCCCTCTCTTGTAGACGAGTTCTTTGAGAATGCAGAGAGAGTCACCATGACGCACAAGCAGACTCGAGAGAAGATTGTGTTGGTGTTGTATGCTCTAGGCACGTTATGAGAACGATTAATGTTATCTGTTTATTATGTTTTAATAAAGATATTGAATGTTTGATTATTATATCCTTTGCATGTTTATTATAATAATCCCCGTCCCTGATAATTATGATTAATTGTTAGTATAAGTTTAATGGATAATCATATGATGATTATGGTGTATGGGATACAATTAAACTTATGGGTATTTGTTGGAGACCAAATACTGGACTGACCCATATGAGATTTATGTCATGGTCACAATGTCATAATTAAGTCTCATATAGTTATATTACTGGAATCTTTAGACCTGAGATTATCACAGTCTTCCACTTGATGAACATTACGTTTGACATATTCAAACGTTACCCCTAATCGGGTAGCTATAAAGAATGTGATTGGCGTAATCAGATTCATGTAGGGAAAGGTAATAAATCAAGAAGGGATTTGTTCCTCGTAAGAGAGAGATGTCAAGCTTTGGCCACTCGAAGAATGGTGTTGATGAAATGCATGGCCGTGCTCAAATAAGATTTGTACTATCAATACATTCTGGATCGAGAAAGCATTGAACATTGTAAGTTGACCATTGACCATGGCTTACGTTCAATAGACATCGTGAAACAAAGAGATTGTAATATGTTCTATAAAGGATTCACGAACTTATACAAGTTATATTAATTGGGTAGTCATGATGGCTTGCTAGAGTCCGCTCATGATTTATGAGCACAAATGTGTTTGGGATCATTGCCAACTTAATATAATCCTATGGGGTCACACACAAAAGGACGAATTGTTTAAAAGGCTAAAATCGGAATTCTGGTGGTGCTCGGCCGAGCACATCATATGACTCGGCCGAGCATGGGAAATCAGAAGGTCAGATTTTCTGGAGCAAAGGTGCTCGGCCGAGCACCTTAAAGGACTCGGCCGAGCAGGCCCTGTTCGGGCCCAAAAACTGATTTCGTGTTGTGACGGGTTTTAACCTATTTCACCTAAACGGTTTAGGACTAATAAGTATATAAACCTCTAACAACGACCTAATCAGTATGTATTGATTCCATATCAATTAGAGAGCCTCCGAGAGAGAGAAAAACAAGTTCTTCTTCTTCCTCAAGAACAAGAACATTGATTTTCCATATAGCCTTCAAAGTAGAAAGAGTTTCTATTGGGTCTAGCAATCCGGTTCAAGAATCGTTCTTGAAATTCGTTCGCGTGTGGATAAACATAGAGGGCGTTGGCATCAACTCCTTCAAAGTTCGTGATCTAAGTTTTGCGGTCGTTCCTACGTTCGTGATTCGAAGAAGCGCGAAGAACAAAGATTGAAGATCTCAGAATTTTAAAGCTCCGTCACGGTTAGTGTTCTAAATTCATCTCCATATTAATTTAATTATCGTGATCGGATCTAGGCTTTTTGGGTTTATTCCGCTGCGCATGTTTGCTCAAAACCCAACAGATTGATGTCATCCGCTCAGTCGTTCGGAATTATTCAGTGCGCATTGTTCCTGCGTCACTTAAAAAGCTTTGTGGATTTAAGGTTGATAATGCGCCAGAAGCCTATTCTGAAGCTAAACAAAACAAGCTTGCGCAGAAACTGGTTGGGGAACCTTCTCTGGTTAAGAAATGGAGCGTTCATGATCGCAAGGAATTTGGTGAGGTGATGTATCACCTTTGCACCATTATTGGCGACTCCGTAAACTGCAAAAATGGAAATAAGGGCAAGTTCATTTCCAAGCAGTGGGCTTATTGTGCTGCGGTTTATAATGGTGATGCTCTAGACTGGTCCTCTGTTCTTTTTGACGAGCTATGGGATGCATCGGAGAGTTATGACAAACGCATGGACAAGAAAGTAGCCAAGTACAGAACTCACTGTAGGCTATTATCCAAGTTTCTGATGAATGTCTCTGAGCTGCGCACCTTCGTGCAGAAGCGTCCTGATCTCAAAGTCCCTTGCACCAAGACCTATTCCATCTCTCACCTCTACTCTCTGCGCAATGAAATTGGTCGCAGTGATTATCGCAAGATCTGGAACAAGGACACCAGCCCAGACAAGGAAGATTGGGTTGATAGTGATAATGATGATGAAGCCTCTCAACCCAAAGCAAAGAACACTGCCGTACAGCCTTCGAAGGCCTCTGCGCCTACTGAACCTGAAACTGCTGTTGCGCAGGCAAAGCGCAAAGGCAAAGGTATTGCAGATCCTGCGCCAGAAAAGGTGAAGGAAATCCCAAATGTCAGATCAACTGCTGGCATTAAAATTGGATCTGATTTACCGCCCCCTGCTCCCAAACCTTCAAAGAAGCGCAAAGATCCTCCTGCGCCTGCTCCCTCTCCTGCTAAAACCAAGAAAAAGCCTGCATTTACCAGACTTCCTCCTGCGGCGGCTCTGGTTGAAGAAGACAGCGAGTCTCGAATGGATGAGACTGCTGCTGATGCTGCGGATGATACCGCGCAGGGGGAGCAAGATCCAAAGGCTGCTGAAGCCCCTCCTGCTCAGGGTACAGGAGATAGTGATGATTGGATGGATGAAGCTTTTCCCGTCTCCGGTACGCCTGCCAAAACCGCTGCTATTGCACCTGCTAAGGATGATCCTCCTCGAACTCCGCGCAAGAAACAAGTTGTGCGCAGCACTGCGAAAGGACAACCAAAAGCTGCGGCTCTGCCCTGTCCTGAACCATCATCAAGTGCCTTCCAACGCCTCAATATTCTGATTGGAAATACTCAACCTGGCACCTCTGTCCTTCATGATGATTTGGACTTGGAAGATGAGGATGAGGATGAGGTTTCCAAGTCTGCGCAGGGCGATGATGCTGCGCAACAAGCTGCTGTTGATCCTCCTGAAGGAGAAAAGGAAGGAGATGTGCGCACAACTGATACAGATAGCAGCAGCATGCACTCATCTACGCATAGGTCTCCTGCTGCTGATCCTATTCATCTCTCTTCCAAACAACCTTCTCCAACGCACTCCCCTCCCAAAGTTTCTCCTCCTTCAGCTCAAGCTATTCCTTCCGTTCCTACAGTATCTACTTCCTCTCTATCTTCCTCCGCTGATCTACGCCAAATTCTCCAGGCTCTCAATACTATTCAAGTCAACTAGGTTGCTGCGCAGTCCCAAATGACTCAGCTCATTACTGCGCAGACAGCTATCCAAGAGCAACTTGATGCGCAGCGTTTAGAGATTGCTGCCATTAAGGGGGAGAGTATATCAAAGGCAAGTACCTCCGCCGGCCCCTCTGCGCAGCGCGTCCCTGATGCATTAGACCAAATGGTCCTGGACTCATTGAAGTCAATAGCTGGGATGCTTGAAAACGTCTGCACCTATACCGCTATCAATGATGGGTTTATAGGACTGCTTAAGCGTCTGCGCAAGAGCTTGGCTGATGGGTTGCATGAAGGGTTTGCAGGGATGGAAGCGATGATGTTGGAGAGATTGGAACAAGGTGGTCCCGGTCCCGCGCATGCCAATACGCTTAATATGGAAAGTGTCAGGGAGTGCATAACTCAAGCGATGACTGATTTCGCTGATGGGTTCAACGCTAGGATGGATCAAGCCATGTTCGATATTCAAGCAAGCGTGAACACTCAGCGCCTCCACACTGACCAAAGACTCTAAGCAACGCAGGCCACCGTCATCAATACTATTGAAGCTGCTGAACAGTCATATTTCAATCAGATGACGGGACATCAAGTGCAGTATAGAGCCAACTTCCTAGAGCTGCGAGAAGATAACAGAGATATGCGCAGAGGAATGGCTACCTATGTCGGTGAGGCTGTGGTGTTCAGAGAAAGATTTCAAGAACTGAAGATTGAACTTATGAATAAGTTCAACAGTCTGCAGAATGAGCTGCGCGAAGCCTTGCACCGGATCAACATAGACTAGGTTCTATGTAATTTTTTTTGTTTTTGCGCAAAGTATTTCTTTTTGTGCGCATTTTGTTTTTCTTATTCAAACTTATAATCTGCAACTCGTTACACTTCAAGTTTTAATGAAAAAATCGCATCATGTGTTTCCAAAATCTTGTTCAATTCAAACTCTTTGTTTGTGGAACAATGACTGCATTATTTCAACCCATGCGCATAATCTTTACTGTTCACATTCTTAACGCATATTGTTTAAACATTCAGTTTAAACGCATACTTAAAACTAAAACTCATATTATTTGTATGCGCTGAATGATATTTCTGTCTTTCCCTTTTCGTTAGCTAATCTTTTGGATAGACTAGAAATCTATGACATTGGCTAGTGTGTGCATTGACTTGAGGCATGATTTATCAATCACATCTTTATGGACATGTTATTATCAAGTACAATGAATTGCCTTTGTTATAGTAGGTAATGGCATCAATCATTTAGGGGGAGATTGTTGGGTATGCTTACTTCTTAACCCTCCTATTTTTGTTAGAATTGATTGATACCATCACCTATTAATATTTTATGGACTTTAGGATCCTATGTAAGAAGTTTTATAACTTCAATTTTTAGCTTAGTCCATTTTATAGTATAGGCTTAGAATATAGGGCTCGGAGCGAATTGGAATGAAAATCTAAGCAAGACTGTGGACCCTGCGCAGGACTACTCTGTGCAGTACACCACTGCGCAGGTCTCTCCTGCGCAGCATTCTATCTTGCTCAGCTTTCGATACATTCAGATCACCTAACTTAGAAAACGCTTTGAAGATGTACGCTTTTAAGAGTGCTAAGGTGTGCAGAAAACGACAAAACAAGCACACTTAGCAGATCCAACGGTGGAGACGCGCTCAAGAGAAATGTTTTAAATAAAGATAGCTGTCAACCTTCTAGAAGAAGCTTTTGAATTTGGTCTTTATGCTCAGTCTCCAACGGCTCTATATACCTGCGCACCAATCATATTGTGCCAGGTCATCAACTTTGATCAGAGCCCCAACGGCTATAAAGGACAGCTGCGCACCAATCATATCGTGCCAGCTCATCGTCCTTGCTCAGAGCTCCAACGGCTATATTCAAGCTCTCAGCTATAAATAGCTAGCTCATATTCATTTCCAAGTTGCTAGAGTTTGTGCTTTCTAATATCCTTGAAGTTCTGAAGATTGCTGCTTACTATTCACAGATTCAAGATCAACCTTCAAACCTTCATATCTTCAAACTCCTGCCCAGATCCTAAGCCTTAAATCACCAGAAATTCTTTGTGCTCTTCATGTCATAGATTCATAGAGCCCAGAATTTCTGAACACACACACACCTCTTGAAGCTTAGATCATTTAGATCTTTCTTCTTGAGATACACCGGTTTAGTCTAGGATTTGTTCTTCATAGATTATAGATCTTTGAGATAGTTGTGTTTCATTGTTGTATCTTGTAACTCTCTCATATAATAATATCTCCATTAGAAAATCAAAGACTAACCATCTTGGTAGAGGACGTAGATCTTTCATTGATCGAACCTCTCCAAATAGCTTGTTCTTTAATCTCGCTATTTATTTCCTGCTTAATCATTTCTGAATTACTGCTTTGTTTGATCTTATCAGATTGCTACTATTGCTGCTGTGTTTGTTATTGCTTATTGTCTTAGAATATTTTATCCAACTCTTTAAGCCAAAACTTAGCGCGTGCGTTTTTATCCTTGCGCAGCTTTTTCCTGCGCAGGTGCTGCTTAAACTTCCGCTGTGCATTTCACACTCTCACTGCGCGCTATACTTAGCTTATTTGAGAACTGTGCGCATAAGCCATTGATTTGCAAAAGGGTTTGAAAAGAATTTTAAAACGCTATTCACCCCCCCTCTAGCATTTTTCATACGCTTGTTGCCCCTTTGGGACCAACAGGGAGGGAGGGACAAGTTCCCACGTGCGGTTATGAATGAGAGCATCAAACTCTTTTTGCATGGCTTCACGCCATACAGGGCTTTTAAGGGCTTGGGTGATGGTGGAGGGTTCAGGTGGTTTGTGTAAGGTGGCAATGTAGGTTAAGTTTCTGAAGGGGTTTCTGAATGTTATTTTGAGAGCGTGTGATGGGTCGAGATGCGGTGGGAGGGGCTGTAGGTGCGGTCGGGTGAGGTGCGGTTGGAGGAGCAGTAGGTGCGGTTTGAGTAGGTGCGGCTTGAGGGGCTGCGGTTTGAGTAGGTGCGGCTTGAGGGGTTGCGGTTTGAGTAGGTGCGGTTTGAGTAGGTGCGGCTTGAGGGGCTGCGGCTTGATGGGATGCGGTTTGAGTAGGTGCGGCTTGATGGGCTGCGGTTTGAGTAGGTGTGGCTTGAGGGGCTGCGGTTTAAGGAGCAGTAGGTGCGGTTTGAGAAGGTCCGGTTTGCGGGGTAGCGGTTAGAGGAGTGGCGGAGTGCGGAAGGGCGGTTTGGGGAGTGGAAGGGGGACACCAGTCAGAGGAGGAGAAGGTTGGAGACGAGATGGAGGATAGGGTAGAGGAGGGAAACTGGGATTCGACAAATTTGACATGGCGGGAAGTGTAAAGTTTGTGAGTGGATAGATCAAGGCAGTGATATGCACTTTGAGTAGGGGAGTAACCCACAAAAACACAAGGAACCGATTTGGGGTCGAGTTTGTGGGTGGTGTATGGTCGAAGCCAGGGGTAGCAAAGACAGCCGAAGCTGCGAAGTTTGAGGTAGTTGGGGGGTTGTTTGTGAAGAATGGAGTAGGGAGATTGGAGGTTGAGGGTGGGTGTGGTCATTCTGTTGATGAGGTAGCAGGCAGTGGAGAAGGCTAGAGGCCAGTATTTGCGAGGCATGGAAGAGTGTGATAGGAGAGACAAGCCAGTCTCAACAATGTGTTGATGACGGCGCTCGGAATAACCATTATGTTCGGGAGTGTGGGGTGGAGAGGTGAGATGTTGGATGCCATGGGACGTAAGAAGTGGACGGAGACCGAGATACTCCCCCCCCCCCATTGTCACTATAGATGGTTTTGATTGTGCGAGCAAAGTATTTTTCCACAAGTGGTTTGAAGTGGGAAAATACCATGAGGGCATCATTTTTGTGTTTTAATGGGTAGAACCAGATGTATTTGGAGTGGTGGTCAACAAAAATAATGTAGTATTTAAAGCCATCAGGGGAGAGAAGGGGAGAAGTCCATACATCACTATAAAGAATATCAAGAGGACCAAAGGACTGAATTGTATTATCATAGAACGGAAGTTTGTGGCTTTTATTATAAGCACACGAATTACAATGAAAATCTTTAATAGTAGGAATTGATAACTTGAAACTATTACTAAGATGACGTAGGATAGAGTACGAAGGATGCCCTAGGCGGTGATGCCAATTTTTGGTAGAGGAGACTGACGCAGAGTGAACAGCGGAGAGAGTCGGATGCCATTCATAGACGCCACAGTTAGGTTGACCCTGGAGGAGTATGGTTCCAGTTTGGTTGTCCTTCACATAAAATGAGTTGGATGAGAATGTGACAGATGCATGATTATCAAGGCAAAATTTAGAGATGGAAATAATATTGCGGGAGAGGGAAGGGACATGAAGAACATGATTAAGTTGAAATGAAGTGTGAGGAGAGAGTAAGGAAGTAGAACAAGTGTTTGAGATTTGGAGTCCGGAGCCATCACCAATGAATAGTTCATCAGTGCTGTTGTAGGGAGAATGAAGCGAAAGATTTGCTAGGTCATTAGTGGCGTGATGTGTGGCACCACTGTCAAACAACCAAGAAGGAGGGGGAGGACTAGAGGTGGAGGCAGCATGTATGGAGGGGTTGGGACGGTTATTGGTGTAGTTGTTGTTGTTGTTACGGTAGGTGGATGGGTTAGCGTTGGTGTTGCGGTTGTTATTGGGGCGGGGAGGGGTAGGAACTGAAACATTGGGGCATTGGGTTCGGAATGCCTGACATTGGGAGAGGAAGTGGCCAGGCTGTCGGCACCATTGTCAAATGCCGCGGTAGGGCTGCCGGTTGTTGTTGTTGGTGGTGCGGTTGGCGGGAGATGGAGAGCGAGGGGAATTGTTGTTAGTGGGTGGTTTGGCGGTGTAGTTGACAGAGGCTGGGAAGGGTTGAGTGGGGCGGTTCTTTTGTTTGAGGGATAGCTCACGAATGATGAATTTTTCGTGTAGTTCATCAAACGTGATGGGGGTTTCTCTGTTTTGAACAGCATGAATGACAGTATCGTAGTCAGGATCATTGATTTGATCAAGGATTCTGTCGATGAGATCGTCGGTATCAAGTGGGCGGCCTAGGGATGAGAGTTGGTCAGCACAGGTCTTCATGTTGCGCATATATTCAGAGATGGTACGGGTGCCCTTGGTGATGGTTCGGAGGTGATCTTTGATTTGTTTGAGATGACCTCGGGAGGGATTGGCGAAGGTTTTTGCTAAGGTATTCCACGCATTGAGTGTGGTAGGGCATTGAGAGATCAGAGGTACAAGATCAGAGGAGAGGGTGCCGATTAGTGCACTTAGAATGAGTTTGTCTTGACGGTACCATGTTTTGTACGCTGGGTTAGACGTGGTGAGGGTTTGAGCAGCCACGGCGGGGGAGGTGTCAGTGGCTGGCTTGGCTTCAATTGTGGTGGTGATACCTTCGGGTGGGGTGGGGTGGGAGGCATCTATGTATTTGGATAAATTGTAGCCAATAAGGGTGGCTTCGACTTGGATTTTCCAAGCAATGTAACTGGTGATGGTGAGTTTGAGAATGTGTATCAGAGAGACTATGATGAGGGGGTGATCGGGTTCATCGGGGTTGGGGATGGTGGAGATGTCGGCGGCCATGGGTGAGAATTAGGGTTGGGAAGGCTGCTTGGCCGGATCAATTAGACGAGGGTAGGATCGTCCAAGCTGATACCATATAAGAGTAATAATTATGTAAAAGGCATCTCACTTATTATTGACACAATGAATGAGTATATATACAAGAGCTAGCTTGATGAGCAAGTAAACAATCCTACCTATAATTAAGTCCTAACTAATATAGGAAACAAATACACAATTGTAAATAAACGAGAATACTATTTATCGTTAACATATTGTATAAATATAATTTTTTCCCTTAATAGTAAAAACATACCTGGTGCACTTGCACCCCCACCCTATAACATAGGTCCGCCCTGTTTGAGGGTCTATCTCTTCATAATTTACTTTATGAGAGTCTACCATTTTAAGAATCTACATTTACGAAAAATTGTTTTCAAGAATCTAGCGCCTTAGATTTTGTCTTCCTCTTAAGATCCATCGCATCGAAGTTTATTTTTCAAGATTATCTCTCATTAGAGTTTATCTTTTGAAATTCTGACTCTTTAGATTATACCTATTGCAAGCATTCATTTCTAGATTTTTATCTTTCCAATAGATACATCTGCTTTATACTTCTTTTTAAAGGATCCATTTACAACCTAATAGTTCTTATCCAAGAGGGATATCTATCAACTCCTAAGTATTGTATGCACAATCACTTATATTATTGTTAATTGCCATTTTTAGCAGTTTCTATCAAGACCAAATAGTTAACAACTTTGTCCTCTAACTGCACATCCGTTTGTCTACATAAGATGAATCATTTACAATTTCATAGTTCTCTTACTAGAACTTACAAATTTCCTTCCATTCAAAAAAATATATTCTTAAAGAATATATTTATCATTGGCGTTGGTATATCCACTTGAGCTTCTCCCACACTTGAGGTACACCCTCGCACTTTGAGTATTTATAAGATGATTTATGAAAATTTTGTAAAATTTATAAAGTACTGTCTTATCTTTATTATTGTGTGAGATCCAACAAATAATATATAGATTGAAAACGAGATTTCAAATATATATTACCTTTGTTTTATGATTCTAGTTGCTCGTTAGTCGTCTATATTTGGATAATTTCAATAGCTTTTGGATATCTTTCTTTGGATAACTATACTTTAATGCTTGTTGTCCTTTGAACAATGACAATCATTGGCTCACATTTATCGTAAATTCAAGAAAACATCATTATCTTCTTGCGATTAGAAAATTATAACAACAAATAATGAGTTTCTTAAATATAACAAAATAACAAATATAAAGAAGGCAAAAGATAGAATGAATCAAAAAACTTTTAAGTCGAGGCTTGTGGTGGACACAATTTCCGCAAGAAAATATTGTCCCACACTAGTGCTAATGGTTTTGCGGCAATCTTCTCTAAGATGCAATGACATTACAGTCGTGAATAGAATCACTTCAATATAACGACTTCGGTTAACTAAACGGTGCTTCAGAATTTTCAAACTTTGAAGGAAAGTCTATTGACAAGATTATTCTTTTTTCAAACATATGTTGTGAGAATTCTATTGAACTATGTGAAATCAAATAATTCCATTGAATCATGTATTTGAATTGTGATTGAATGATGATTGACAAACAACGGGGTCTATCTATAATGTTCCAAGAGTAATGGTGTCTTTCTACAAATAGACATTTGTAATACATTGAATCCAATCAATTCCATCATATCTCTTCAAAAAAGTTCATGAATCTTGTGAAAGTATTTACATTAGTTGAACTTAGTCCATACCTCTTCACATAACATTAAAAGTATCATAATTTCGACATTAATTCTCATTCATCCAAATGATTTTGAGAAAACTAATCATTTGCTAATTGTGTTCATTTCCATTAAATGACACCACATTAAACTTTGGCAAAAATTGGTCGACACCAATTTTCTCAAAATAAAATTTTCAACAGAAACGTGATGAACATGGGGTGTTTGTTTTGTCTTATGATTTGCTTTTTATGGTTTTTTTTACCTTAGTTTTTTTTTTCCTTTTCGAAAGAACATAATGCTTTGGGACTAGATTTTCTTATATTTTTTAAAATATTTTGTTGAGAAATTGCATGAGATAATTGTTGTAAAATTAGGTCTTTGTAAGGGTTATTCTTTGTATATGTAGAATTTATGCTCAGTTTTTTTTAGTTAACAACTAAGAACAACTGGTCGCTAGAGTTGATCACCTTCTCACTTGACGGTTGAGAACAACTGAGAAGCTCCCAGTTGTTTCAGTCATCAACTAATAACTTAGAAGTTCACATTTTTTGGTAGTCGGAGTTGGTCGCCTTCTCAGTTAACAACTGAAAAGTTTTCTGTTGTTCAGTAAACAACTGAGAACTTTTGAGAAGTTCTCGAGTTGTTGTTCACCAGAGTTAGTCGCCTTCTTAGGTGAAAACTAAGAGCAACTAATAAGTTCTGATGTTAGAAAGTTCTCAAATGTTAGTCGACGGCTAGAGTTAATGTAGTT
Organism: Campanula takesimana; assembly: GCA_026119855.1. NCBI lineage: Eukaryota > Viridiplantae > Streptophyta > Magnoliopsida > Asterales > Campanulaceae > Campanula > Campanula takesimana. The sequence goes on from JAOWBW010000242.1 coordinate 1,144,576, forward strand.
GGGTAGCCGGAGTCGCTCGCCGACCAGAGTTTGTCGCTTTCTCAATTGACAAGTGAGAAATTTTGAAGTTCTTAGTTGTTGGTCATTGGCCGAAGTTAGTCGCCTTCTCAGTTGACAACTGAGAGCAACTCAGATTAGTGAACAACTGAAAAACTTCTAAGCAGTTCTCATGTTGGCCTTTGGCTAGAGTTGGTTTAATGGAACAACATTGAACAACTGATAGCTTATGAGAAGCTCTTAGTTTTAAGTCGTGAGTTGGTCACATTATTAGTTAACAACTGAGAAGTTCTCCGTTATTGGTCGTCGGAGTTGGTTATCAGGTTAGAGTTGTTGGACGTCAAAGTCAGTGGTCTCTAAAATGGTCACCAAAGTTGGTCGCCAAAAGCCCAGAGTTGTTGGGTGCCAATTGTCTGTACCAACCGGAGTTGTTGTTCACACGAGTTAGTAACGAACGGAGTTTTGGTAGTCGGTGTTAGTGGTCGCTATGGTTATTGATCTGAGGAGGTATGGAAAGGTGACTGAAGTTGGTGGTGGTGGTTAGAGAGGGAAGTAAAATAATGAGGAGGGAGGACTTATATTAAGTGGCAAAAGAGTATGTTTGTCCAGTCAAAATGTGTGGACCTTATGAGTAAGTGGTAGAGCCAAACTTCACAATGTGTGAGGTCTCAGGTTCGATCCCTTCCCATGCCTCCTAGGACATCATTATTATAAGGGGGTAAGTGGGGAACCACTATCGATCCTCTTTACAAAAGAAAAAAAAATGAGTAATTTCCAAAATGCTTATCTTTAATTATAGTTTTAGTTAGTATTAACGACTAGGTGGTAGTATCCAATTTTAATAAAGTTTACTTCTTTTATTATTATTGTAAAGAAAATCTATATGAAATATAGAAGCCTAATATTATGCTATTCATACATAGTGTCACATGGATTTATGACATGGAAATCCACGTGACATTATATGATATACATACTCAAGTTTGCATAGATTTAGTTAACTTTTTTTTCTTAATTGCTATACAAGACGTATCACATTTTCATAAGTAAATTCTAAATTAAATAAACAAAATATTTTCTATTATCTTCTCCTGCTAAAATTAAGTCCAGTTTAGGTATTGTCTTCATTTAAAAACAAAGTAAAGCTACTTTACATTATTATATTCCAGCCGACGCTAGATTCCAATATTTCTGTCTTTGTCTACATTTCTTCACCAAAAAAGGAGTCCGTGGTGGAGGAAGATCCATCTTCTCTTGCTCTTCTGCTTTATTGACCTTTATTGATGCAATACATGCATAGATGATCTGATGGAGCAGTGTCACACCATTGTCTTTTAGTTGTTTCTGAAATTTTTAGTTTTCCATCTAGGAAACTGGCTTCATTAGCTGCAATGCTTTCCAATTCCTGTGTTGTTATGATATTGGGGAAATTGAAAATAACCAATATTTTGTTGTTGCAATAATTGATTTTCTTTTTGCTATCTGAGAAAATCTCAGTGTAGTTTTGATAAACACTTCTTAATCTTGATGTTCTCAGGATTTTCACAAGTTCCTCTACTTCTTCTGTGGTTTTGCCAGTCCTACTTCAATCCAATGATAAGGAAGGAAGTATTCTTCTTCGTCCCAGTCTAATAACGAACTAGTAAATTTTACATAAATATTTCTATCTCCTGAGCCAATAACTTTCGTTCTGAAATATTTAATTGCATTAAAAATTGGCTTAGGTAATAGACTTAATTCAAGTAGATTATTGTCGGGATAAACCATAGCTAGTAATCCACAGTCATAAATGTCTCGAACCATTTCTGGCTTTGCTTTCTCAAAGAAGCTGTATAATGAAATTCTTCTTTTGTCAATAGTGAAAGGATTTACTTGGTTTGGTAATTAAGAAATGTGCAGCAGGGCGGATGGATTTATTTGCTGGCGTTTGCTGAATCCATTACCCATTTCCTTACACAATATGAAAATGGATATTGGGGAACAAGACCTTTTGGATTTATAAATTGTTGTCTCTCTCACGGGATATGAATATGTTTAAATTTGAATGAAAGAGTTGGCTTGTGGATGGATGGTCAGAGCAAATAGACTTCTTGTATATCCCATCGTGACCTTTAAACTTGAAAATATGGGATGCTTTCATATCATGATAAATCCTAGCAGTTTCATATAGCTACTCGCAAATCATGACTATGAACTTAGTTTGTAAGTTGTGTGAGATATTTGCACAAAGAGGTGTATAATTGTGGCACAAGCCTTATAATAGCTTTATACCTCAAGTGCTAGAGTATTTAAAGGACAGTTTGAGATTCTCGATTTGTTGTACGATACAACAACAACAACAAAGCCTTAGTCCCAAAACAATTTGGGGTCGGCTAACATGAATCCTCATATGTCATCATGATAAAAGGAAGAGAGAGAGAGAGAGAGAGAGAGAGAGAGAGAGAGAGAGAAAGAGAGGAAAAAGATGGAGAAAATAAAATAAAATAAAATAAATAAATAAATAATAATAATAAAAAGTACGATCAACCCCCATCATTCATATGAATTTTCGCCCTCCACTCCGGCCTCTTCAACGCCACATCTTCATCCACTCCGAGTAAACTCATATCATTTTCAATCACCTTAATCCAAGTTTGCTTGGGTCTTCCCCTACCCCTCGCCATTTTATCACTTCTCCACTCTTCAGGCCTTCTAACCGGTGCATCACTTGGTCTCCGTCTCACATGACCAAACCACCTTAGACGATGCTCCCTCATTTTATCCTCAATGGGCGCAACTCCTACTTTACCCCTGATCACCTCATTTCTCTATCGATCTTTTCTTGTATGCCCACACATCCATCGTAGCATACGCATCTCCGCTACATTCATCTTATGAATATGACACTGTTTCACGGCCCAACATTCAGTGCCATAAAGCAGTGCAAGCCTAATTGCCGTACAATAGAATTTTCCCTTTAATTTATTTGGCATGCCACGATCACAAAGAAACCCTGTGGCACTCTTCCACTTCAACCAACCTACTTTAATCCTATGAGCCACATCTCCATCCAATTCTCCATCTTTTTGGATAATAGATCCAAGATAGCGAAAGAACTCGGAAGCTTGGACAATCTTTCCATCGAATGTGATCACTCCTGCCTCTCTGCTTCCAACTTTGCTAAATTTACACTCCATATATTCAGTTTTGCTTCTGTTTAACCTAATACCTCGAGATTCCAAAGTGCGTCTCCACAACTCCAATTTACTTTTAACACCTTCTTTTGTTTTATCAATCAGCACAATATCATCTGCGAACAACATACACCATGGAATATCATCTTGGATTGACCTTGTCACTTCATCCATTATCAGGGCAAAGAGAAAGGGACTAAGTGCAGAGCCTTGATGCACTCCAATCGTGATAGGGAACTCTTCTGTCTTCCCAACACTTGTCCGTACACTAGTACTAACTCCATTATACATGTCCTTGATAATATCAATATATTTCTTTGAAATGCCTTTCTTTACTAAAGCCCACCAAAGTACCTCTCTTGGCACTTTATCATACGCCTTCTCCAAAAACCATGTGCAAATCTTTCTTTTTATCTCGATATTTCTCCATGATTTGTCTCATAAGATAGATTGCATCCATAGTCGATCTACCGGGCATAAATCCAAATTGGTTATCCAAAATATTCACAATTTTTCTTAGCTGTTGTGCAATCACTCTTTCCCAAAGTTTCATAGTATGGCTCGTTAGTTTGATCCCTCGATAGTTGGCACAATCTATGACATCACCTTTGTTCTTATACAAAGGGATTAGGGTACTTTTCCTCCACTCCAATGGCATTGTGTTACTTCTCCATATCTTATTGAATAGTGTTGTTAACCAATCTATTCCCCTCTCCCCAAAACATCTCCACACTTCAATTGGTATTCCATCCGGCCCTACGGCTTTCTTTAATCCCATCTTTTTCATCGCCATTTCCACTTTACCCTTTTGAATTTGCCGCATAAAATCTTGATTAATCATACTCGAAGGGATAGTTATATCTCCAATATCCTGCTCTTGATTGCCATTAAACAAGGTATTGAAGTACGAACTCCACCTATCTATTATCTCTTTATCCCCGACCAACACTCTTTGGTCTACATCATTAACACATTTAACCCTCCCAATGTCTCGTGTCCTCTTATCCCTCATACGAGCAAGTCTATAGATGTCTTTTTCCCCTTCTTTTGTATCCAATCTATCATAAAGTTTCTGATTCACCTTGCTCTTGCATATTTTACTGCTTTCTTTGCTTCTCTTCTATCCTCCTTATACCTCTCATAGTTCTCCTCACTCCTGCATTTTCCCAATAATTTATAGCATTCTCGCTTGCTCTTTATCGCTTGCTTTACTTCCTCGTTCCACCATGATGTGTCCTTACTTTGTGGAACACTTCCTTTAGATTCTCCAAGGATTTCTCTTGCCAACTCCTTTATGGTATGCTCCATCTTAGTCCAGGTTGAATCTATATCCATATCCTCCATATTACCCGACCAAATACCAGTACTGGCCATCTTAGCTAGAAATCTCTGTTGATTCTCCCCTTGAAGCCTCCACCACTTGATTCTAGGTTCTGCTAGTGGTTTTCTCTTCCTTGAAATTCTCCTACTTCAAAAATCAAGTACCACAAGTCTATGTTGAGTTGCAGTACTTTCACCTGGAATAACCTTGCAGTCAGTGTAACTCTTTCTACAAGCATTTCTTACTAAGAAGAAGTCAATCTGACTTGCATTACCTCCACTTCTATAGGTCACCAAGTGTGATTCTCTCTTCTTAAACCAAGTGTTAATTATACTCAAGTCATATACCATCGTAAACTCCAGGATCCCATTCCCTGCTTCATTCCTCTCCCCAAAACCAAAACCTCCATGAATGCTCTCAAAGTCGTGTCGACTAGACCCCACATGTCCATTAAGATCGCCACCAACGACTAACTTCTCACCACTAGGTACGCATTGCACAACCTCTTTTAAATCTTCCCAAAACTCTTGTTTAATAGATGCGTCCAACCCTACTTGTGGTGCATAGGCACTAATAATAGTTATAATCTCATCACTAACCACAAGTTTAATACCAATAATCTGGTCACTCTTCCTGTACACCTCCACAACATCATCGATATACTCGATTTGTTGTACGATCTGTTTGTAAAATTCAATTATCTTGATCTGGTATGTGTTTAATTCGTGTCATTTTCGTGCTTATCTTTAAATCGCTTCTTACGGTGCAATGGAGTTGTTTTACATAGATTTCTTGTATGAAGTTAGAATAATATAATATTTGCTGATGTAATGATAGGAAGCCAATGTGCAGAGTGAATTGATTTCTTGTACATCCCATCAGGACCTTTAAACTTGAGAGTTTGGGTGCATTCATATCATTATAAATCCTGGACATTTTTCATTAGTGATGACTATGAAGTTATTCTGTATGTTGTGGGAGATATTTGCACAAAGAGATTTAGCTGTAAAATAATTAAGAAAAGGATTTAGGTACTCGCTCTATATGGTTATGCATTTGCTTCACTAATGTAACAAACATATAACAGTCCATTGTCATCGGCTGGGGTTCGTGTTTAGAATATTGCTTAAAATTTAGCATACGGTTAGAAATATAGAGGAAAGACGTGGGTGTTTGAATTTAGAGGTTGAAGGATTGGTGGATGGATGGGCAGGACTTAAAGAGTACAAAGTGTAGAATAAAGAAACATTTGAGAATGTAGATGGAGCTATCAAATAGTTGGAAGGAAATTTAGAGAAGTAGTGGCATTAATCTCGTAGTAGCTTAGATCTCAAGGGATGCGGGTTTTAGAGACCAGTGTCAAGTTTTGATCCCAGATTCAATTTATTATCTGTTTCTAAAATTCCAGTATGTAGATCTAGTTCGTGTCATTTTTTTGTTTATTACAGTGCAATGGACTTTTGTTTTGATAGATCAGGTCAATGTTCAAATGTAATGGTAGGAAGCTAATGTGCACAGCGAATTGACTTATTGTACATCCCATCTTGACCCTTAAACTTGAAAGTTCAGGATGCTTTCATATCATCCTAAGCAGTTTGGTAGCTACTCATAGTCATGATTCATGGCTATGAAGTTAGCTTTAAGTTGTGGGAAATATTTGCACAAAGAGGTTCATGTTGGGGTATCAACCCAAGTCCCACATTGGCAATTGAATGAAGAATTGCCTAAAATATAAAGATGTCCACCCACTTCATTAGTATGAGGCTTTTTGGGAGTTGACCCAAAAACAAATCAGTGCACGCTGAGCCCAAAGCGGATAATATCATACTAGTGTGGAGTGGTGGGGGTGGACCCGACGCGCAGTGGACCGCGTGTGTGAGATATGTGGGATTTCCTCTGATGGCACACTATGTGTGCCTTGTGTCGAAAGTCTTCTTGATATTGGTGATCGGGCGGCGTGTGATATTGGTGATCGGGCGGCGTGTCCCGCAGGTGGTGAATAGCGGCGGTACAAGTAAACTTCACTGGAGGTGGTCCTTGGTTTGAGGGGAGGTTTGTTGGGTTATCAACCCAAGTCCCACATTGGCAATTGAATGAAGAATTGCCTAATATATAAAGGTGTCCACCCACTTTATTAGTATGAGGCCTTTTGGGAGTTGACCCAAAAACAAATCCGTGCGGGCTGGGCCCAAAGCGGACAATATCATACTAGTGTGGAGTGGTGGGGTGTTCGCGGTCCCAACAGTTCATCTGTGAAATATTAAAGTAAAGGATTTAGGTACTCGCTCTATACGGCTACGTAATTGCTTTACTAGAGTCATAAATGTACAATAGTACAATACAAGGGCTAAGGTTCGTGGTTTAGAAATTTGCTTAGAATGTAGGATATGATTAGAAGATATGATTAGAAATATAGAGTGAAGACGAGGGTGGTTGAATATAGGGTTTGGAGGTGATGTTTCCTTAAAGATAAGGTCTGTTTTTGAAAGATAAGGTCGTTTCCCAAGTGCATCACGACCTCTCGTTCGGGATGCATTTATCTCATGATAAATCTTGGGCGGTTTTTTGACACTCATGAATCATGACCATGAAGTTATTTTTTAAGTTGCAGGAGATATTTGCTTAAAGACGTCTAACAGTGAAATAATAGTGAAAAGGATTAAAGTACACGCTTCATATCGCGACATAATTGCTTCCCTGATGCAACAAATGCACTAAGTCCAGTGTCTTCAGCTCGAGTTCGTAGCTCGAGTCGTGGTTTAGAGTTTTGCTCGAATTAGCATATAGTTAAAAAAAAAATATATAGAGGAAAGATGAGGGTGTTTAAATTTAGGGGTTGGAGGATTTCAATGTGTAACACCCCAACTTTTCACTACTATTAAATAATAACTTATTTGAATAAATCCCAAATTCAGAATGCCCCAACGGCTACAATTAACCACAATTCAAACTTTAACTGACATTCAAATCCAAACGGCTAGTACAAGTCACTAGCTCAAACGGTAACTAACGGAAAATAAAGACTAGAACTTAAACGCAGCGGAAAACATAACTATTAACTAACTTCTTCCAAAGGTAACTCTTATGCCGCCAAAACTTTGCGACTCTTGACCTGCTTATTTATAACCTGGAAAGAAATAAGAATGGAAGGAATGAGCGAACAATGCCCAGTAAGTTCATACGGGATCCCCTCGGGTACTAAGAGGAGATAACCGAAACGAACGGTAACAAAGAATTAACAACGAAAGGATAACTCAATGATCAAACAACCACTCAGTTTGAAAACATTTAACTTGATGAAAATCAATTCATTACTTGAAAACACGTGGCTTCAGAGACAGTTTCCAAAATCACAACTTTTACACACACTTTACTTATCTTTACTTTACTTTACTTCACTTTACTTCATTTAGGGATTAAGCACGCGCTGTACCCAGGGCTCGGGTTTCTACTGACCGCACCCAAAATCGGTATATCATGATAACCTACGTTACTTCATCAAGCAACGCAAAGGGGTCCACATGTTCAACTTAGAACTATGGATAACTGTAGGGGTCCACTTATCCGTTTCGGGATTATGGATAACTGTAATCACTTCACTTATTACAAAACTTCACTTTAAAGAGCTTTTACAAAACAAAGCTTAACTTTACCAACTTTACTTGATCACTTTTTAAAAGGTGTACATCTCACTTTAGACACCAAGTCACAATACGAATCATACACCTGATAACCCAATTGAACAACAACAATATCAATAGGGTGGATAACAAAAGACGGTAACATTCGCAGAACGGAATAGTTTTTAAAATACTATCTAGCCACATAGATAGATTACTTTAACAAAACAGAGATTGGGAATCCTACACAAAGGATTGAAATCAATACACAACTAAGAGCGTAATCCCTTACCTTAGCCTTGCGTTTTACTTGCTCGCTTACTCCACTTGTATAATCTACAAACATGCAATAACTCAATCTTAGATACAAGTAACGCTATTTTACTTTCCGTCCCCAAAATACTACTTTATTTTACTAGGTTAACCTTGTGAGTAATCTCTTTGATCTACTTTAGATCAAAATCAAACTAGGGTTATACTATATGTTAACTTTATACCCAAAATATCCCTTTTTGGTCTACCAAAATACCCCTAGGGTTTAATGAATTTTATTCCCAATTAACATGTTCTAGGGTTACATTATACCCACTAAATCACTATTCCCAGATTACTATTCACAGCTTAATAATCCCAGATTACTATTCACAGTCACTATTCACAGCTTAATAATCTCAGATTACTATTCACAGTCACTATTCACATCTTAATAACACCTTTAGAAAACACACACTCACACACGCATAATCCACACACACAGTAAACACACACACACACAAATAGCACACACATAAACACACACTACTCGACACACACTCACACACTCACACACTCACAGTGTATGCACACACACACTATTACTCATATATATATATATATATATATATATACACACACACACAAAACTCATACTCACTTCATCTTCCTTGTTAATAAACCTAAACTTAAACCCTAGTTCAAACATTGTAACTATTAGGGTTTCAAAATAATCAATTCATGATGATCATAGCTTAATGGAAAGGTGGAGAAGATAGAGATTATTAGGTCGATTACCTCCGATGAACGCGACCACCCCTTTTCTTTCTTTTCTGTTCTCTGATCTCTCTCTCTGTGCGATCTCTCTCTCTCTGCGGTCTCTATCTCTCTGATCGCCGCCCCCTCTCCCTATTTCCCGTTCTTTTCTTTGCGGTGAGAAAATAATAGGTTTTTAGGGATTATAAAAGGGTATTTATAATAAAAGGGTTTTTGATTTCCTAATTAAAAAGTTACAATAACCTATTGGGCTTCTATTTACAAAAGCCCGAAATAACCCAATACTTACTCTTAATTACTGAGCCCAAAATTTAATTAAATAGAGTTCACAATTAAAATAATAAGAAGAAATTAGGCCGGGTATTACATTCTTACCCCCTTAAAAGAGTTTGGTCCTCCAAACTAAACGTACTTTAATCTTCGAACAAAGCGGGAAACATATCACGCATTTCACTTTTGAGCTCCCACGTGGCTTCTCTTTCCGTGTGATTGCTCCACTGCACTTTTACGTACGGAATCACTCGCTTCCGCAATACTTGATCTTTACGGTCTACAACCTTCACCGACTTTTCGTCATAACTCAAGTCTTCACGAAAACGTAACTGTCTGTACTCTATGACGTGGCTTGGGTCAGCTACGTACTTCCTCAACATCGACACGTGAAACACATTGTGCACACTAGCTAGTACAGAAGGCAAAGCCAACTTGTAGGCTACCGCTCCTATTCGTTCTAGAATCTCGAACGGTCCCACGTATCTAGGACTTAAACTTTCCACGAATTTCAAATCGCATGACTCCCTTTGTCGGCGAGATCTTCAAGAATACGTGATCTCCTATTTGAAACTCTAGATCGCGTCTCCGATTATCCGCATACGATTTCTGCCTACTCTGCGCAGTTAACAACCACTTGCGAATCTGTTTTACCTTATCCGACGTTACTTGAACAATTTCGGGTCCAGTTAACTTTCGTTCACCTACTTCATCCCAACACGCAGGCGATCTACATTTTCGTCCGTACAAAGCTTCATACGGCGCCATTCTAATACTAGAGTGGTAACTGTTGTTGTAAGCAAACTCCACTAGTGGTAAATGATCATCCCACGCTCCTTGCCAATCCAACGACGTTTCTCTCAGTAGGTCTTCAAGAGTTTGAATCGTCCTTTCTAACTGTCCGTCTGTCTGAGGATGGAACGCTGTACTCATAGTTAATTCCGTCCCCAACGCTTTCTGTAAACTCTTCCAGATATTTGATGTAAATCTCGCATCTCGATCTGACACTATAGAGACCGGTATTCCATGTAACCTCACGATTTCGTCCACATACAACTTAGCTAACTTTTCCAATGAATCAGTCACCTTGATTGCTAGAAAGTGAGCCTATTTAGTGAGCCTATCCACTATAACCCAAATTGCATTATGACCCTTCACTTTCCTAGGAAGTCCAATCACCAAATCAATAGTGATGTGCTCCCGCTTCCACTCTGGAATAGGTAGCGATTGTAGTAATTCCGCTTCACTTGCTGACATACTAAACACTTGGACATGAATTCTGCTACCTCACTCTTCATATTGTTCCACCAAAATGATTCCTTTAAATCTCTGTACATCTTAGTACTCCCAGGATGAATCGAAAATCTTGAACAGTGAGCTTCCTCAAGAATTTCCCTCTTAATACTTCCATCATTAGGCACCCAAATCCTTGATTGATACCTCATAATCCCGTCATCACCCACACGGAAATCTATCATTCCCTTTTTACTTATGGTCTTGTGGATTACTGCTAACTCCTCATCCACATTCTGAGCTTCATTGATTCTCACCAACAATGTTGGTTGAACACTCATCTGAGCCAAATAACCTTTAACTCTAACTTCCATTTTCACCATTTCACTATTTCCCAATTTACTTACCCCTTTAGAAAACATAGCCGCTAACGATCCATGGTTCTTTCTACTTAACGCATCTGCCACTTTATTGGCTTTTCCAGGATGATACAGAATCTTGCAATCATAATCCTTAAGTAATTCAAGCCATCTTCTCTGCCTCATATTCAACTCTTTCTGAGTGAAAATATACTTAAGACTCTTATGGTCGGTATAAATCTCACATGGCACTCCATACAATTAATGTCTCCAAATCTTCAATGCAAACACCACGGCCGCTAACTCCAAATCATGGGTAGGATAGTTCTTCTCATGGTTCTTGAGTTGCCTAGACGCATAAGTTATCACCTTGTCATTCTGCATCAACACACACAACCCAAACATTTCAATGAAGCATCACTATAAATTACAAAACCATGGTTGTTTGTTGGTACAGTAAGAATAGGCACAGACACCAATCGCCTTTTCAATTCTTGAAAGTTCTTCTCGCATTCGTCCGACCATACAAACTTTATCCCTTTCGTGGTTAACTTAGTCAATGGTAGCGATAACTTCAAAAATCCTTCCACGAACCTTCGGTAATAACCCGCTAAACACAAGAAACTCCTTATTTCGCTAACAGAAGTTGGTCTCTCCCAATTTACTATAGCCTCGATTTTCGCAGGGTCAACTGCTATCCCATTCTTAGACACCACATGCCCCAAGAACGCCACTTTCTCAAGCCAGAACTCACACTTCTTAAACTTGACATACAACTTTTGTTCTCTCAGAATCTGCAATACTAATTTCAATGTTCTTCATGCTCCTCTTTTGACTTAGAGTACACCAAGATGTCGTCGATGAATACTATTACACAATTGTCTAAGTACTCTTGAAATACTCTATTCATAAGATCCATAAACACAGCAGGTGCATTTGTCAATCCAAACGGCATTACCAGGAACTCATAGTGCCCATACCTCGTCCTAAAAGCCGTCTTTGCCACATCTTCCTTTTTCACTCTCAACTGATGGTAACCCGAATGCAGATTAATCTTAGAGAAATAACATGCACCCTGGAGTTGATCAAACAAATCATCGATTCTAGGTAAAGGATACTTATTCTTAATCGTTGCATGGTTTAACTCCCGATAGTCAATACATAACCTCATTGACCCATCCTTCTTCTTTACAAATAATACCGGCGCACCCCACGGTGATGAACTTGGCCTAATCAGACCCTTGTCCAATAACTCTTGTAACTGTTCCTTTAACTCTTTAAGTTCCGGCGGAGCCACCCTATATGGTGCTCTCGAAATCGGTGCAGTCTCTGGTGCTAAATCTATTGAAAACTCTACTCGCTCCGATGGTGTTCCCGGTAAGTCCTCAGGGAAAACATCTTTAAAATCCCTTACTATGGAAAGAGATTATATGGTCACTTCTTTCTTACTTGACTCACTAACATACGCTAGAAGGACCTCACAACCCTTCCTTAACAGTTTACGAGCCTTCATTACAAAAATCAGATCGGTCAGGACTCTCGGTTTCGATCCTTGAAAATAGAATCTTTCTCCAGAGGGTAATTCGAAGTTTACTTCCTTTTTAAAACAGTCTACTTTGGCATGATATGCAGCGAACCAATCCATTACCAATATCACATCAAATTCTTCGATTTCCAAGCTAATGAGATCAACCTCAAGCTTTTTCCCGTCCACTTTCAAAGGACACTTCCTATATATAGACGTACCAGGGATCGATTCTCTAGTTTGAATATCTATAACTAAAGAATTCTCTAACGCCTCAGGAATTAAATTCATTTCTTAGCTAAGCAATCATTTGGCACTTTTCATCAGAACTTTGCCCTTTGGCGTCGTTCTTATTACCATCCATTTGGTTTCCATGACCTTTTTACTCTGGTACTTACTAGCAGTACTGTCCTTTTTACGATCCTCAGTAGCCTTCCGCTTATTGCTATTCCCATCGCGGTTCTAGCTTCCCTTAAATCCAGTCGACTCCTTCTCAGTTGATTTTTTTTTTCTCGCTTGCTGCGATAACTATCCGCTTCTTACTCCACTATCCTTACCCTATCCAACGCTTGATCATAGGTTGATAGCATTAACGGAGTAATTCTGTATCTGATTCGGTCGTTCAAACCATATTCAAACTTTCGGGCTTTCTGCTCTTCATCATCGAAGATCAATGGGCAAATTCTAACAAATCGGTGAATCTAGCAACATAGTCGTCCACCTTCGTACTTCCTTGAGTTAGCATCATAAACTCAGACACTCTGGCGTTTCAAACACTTGCCGGATAATATGATACTATCATTAGTATCATGAATACGAAGCGTTTTCACGCACTCTCATACTATAGATCGTCTCCACAGACTAACATTCAATTTATAGGTCATTCACTAGACCATTGGTCGCTTCAATCAACCGTCACTATCTTCATTAGTCAACTTTACTAGATTTATTGGTCGTTTCATTAGATCGTTACTATCTTCATCGGTCATTTCAATAGACCAATCTTACCTATTCCAGGTTAACTCTCACATTCAACACTATTGCTCATGCCAGCACAAGCATTGCTACTATGCTTAATATTTTCACATAAATAGGCCGTCCCCAAAGGACGTAACTTTTACAAACGATCGGTTTACTAAATCTCTGGTCGTTTCAATAGACCAACTCTACTTAGCGAAGACATTTCGCTAGACTTTACTTACTATCAGGCCGATTCACTAGACCTACTTTCATTCACACTTGGCCGTTTCAATAAGCCATTTACTTTTGCACTTGACCGTTTCAATAGGTCACTTTATTCTTGTTTTGATCATTTCACTAGACCAAAACTAATTTCACTTTGGCCGTTTCAATAAGCCAATTAATACTCATGGTCTTTTCACTTGACCAGTACTTCTTTGTTCTAAATAGCTCACCCGTCATAAAACTTAAGAACAAGACAATTAACAAAGCTATTTGCTTAAATGAATCATAACTTTTACTACGAGGATCTTCTTGGAATAAAGGTTAACAAAACAAAATTCTAGTATTTTTCTCTAAACTAGAACTAACTATCAATACTCTAAATAAGAATAAACTCTATGTCCCACTTTTCAATCATGGAACACCTTCCAAGGCTTTCCCTTAGGCCTTCCACTTGGCACCCTTGGAACTCCCTTAGAACCTCTGGGCCTACGAACCGGTACCATTTGTGGTTTATCATCATCAATTTCAATTGGATTGGATTCGTTGCCTTTAAGGTTGATATCTACTTCCTTGATTTCATTATCAGCTACCAATTATTCCTCATTTGGTATTTCATTACCTATGAGTGTGGTCCGGTTAAGCTCTCTAGCCTTTTCTTCCTTGAGCTCTTTCAGCTCATAATACTACTGATAGGCCTCTTCTCTGACCTCCGGGTAGTACCTATCATTCTGACTCGTAGTCTCTTTTACTTCTTCTAACTCTTTCCTAACATCTAACCAAGCCTCCTATCTCGCATCCATTTTCCCATGCAAGACTCACCTTGGCCTTTTCAGCTTTTAATTCTCCTTTCAGCTTCAGGATTTTGAGTGCATACCTCTGGATCACTCTTTGCTTAATCGTTCTATACTTCAAGTTCATTTTCGAGTTTCTTCTGAGTCCGTCCATAACTTACAGTTTGGACATAACTATTATCAGTACCATATAACCCAAGGGTATATGACCATAACCATTATTTGCATAAGCAACTTAAAGTGATAACATTATAGTGTAATCCTTCAAGTTTCATTCCCAAAGTGTTCACTTATAATCCTTTATATTCCTCTATATTCCTCGAGGAAATCTTGTCTTAGGTTCTTTCCTAAAATAGTAAGTTTCTACAAAAGCAAAGTTTTCAAACTTAGAAAGTTTCCCCAAATGGAAAGTTTCCCTAAATAGCAGGTTTCCTCCATTAGTGCTTCCCAAAATACTTTGTTCTTATCAGAGTTCTAAAGCCGAACATCGTTAAGTACTACTTCTCCCAATAGTCTTAACTTCTAAGTCTGAGTCTCCCAAGTAATCTTAAACCGGGGCTCTGATACCAACTGTAACACCCCAACTTTTCACTACTATTAAATAATAACTTATTTGAATAAATCCCAAATTCAGAATGCCCCAACGGCTACAATTAACCACAATTCAAACTTTAACTGACATTCAAATCCAAACGGCTAGTACAAGTCACTAGCTCAAACGGTAACTAACGGAAAATAAAGACTAGAACTTAAACGCAGCGGAAAACATAACTATTAACTAACTTCTTCCAAAGGTAACTCTTATGCCGCCAAAACTTTGCGACTCTTGACCTGCTTATTTATAACCTGGAAAGAAATAAGAATGGAAGGAATGAGCGAACAATGCCCAGTAAGTTCATACGGGATCCCCTCGGGTACTAAGAGGAGATAACCGAAACGAACGGTAACAAAGAATTAACAACGAAAGGATAACTCAATGATCAAACAACCACTCAGTTTGAAAACATTTAACTTGATGAAAATCAATTCATTACTTGAAAACACGTGGCTTCAGAGACAGTTTCCAAAATCACAACTTTTACACACACTTTACTTATCTTTACTTTACTTTACTTCACTTTACTTCATTTAGGGATTAAGCACGCGCTGTACCCAGGGCTCGGGTTTCTACTGACCGCACCCAAAATCGGTATATCATGATAACCTACGTTACTTCATCAAGCAACGCAAAGGGGTCCACATGTTCAACTTAGAACTATGGATAACTGTAGGGGTCCACTTATCCGTTTCGGGATTATGGATAACTGTAATCACTTCACTTATTACAAAACTTCACTTTAAAGAGCTTTTACAAAACAAAGCTTAACTTTACCAACTTTACTTGATCACTTTTTAAAAGGTGTACATCTCACTTTAGACACCAAGTCACAATACGAATCATACACCTGATAACCCAATTGAACAACAACAATATCAATAGGGTGGATAACAAAAGACGGTAACATTCGCAGAACGGAATAGTTTTTAAAATACTATCTAGCCACATAGATAGATTACTTTAACAAAACAGAGATTGGGAATCCTACACAAAGGATTGAAATCAATACACAACTAAGAGCGTAATCCCTTACCTTAGCCTTGCGTTTTACTTGCTCGCTTACTCCACTTGTATAATCTACAAACATGCAATAACTCAATCTTAGATACAAGTAACGCTATTTTACTTTCCGTCCCCAAAATACTACTTTATTTTACTAGGTTAACCTTGTGAGTAATCTCTTTGATCTACTTTAGATCAAAATCAAACTAGGGTTATACTATATGTTAACTTTATACCCAAAATATCCCTTTTTGGTCTACCAAAATACCCCTAGGGTTTAATGAATTTTATTCCCAATTAACATGTTCTAGGGTTACATTATACCCACTAAATCACTATTCCCAGATTACTATTCACAGCTTAATAATCCCAGATTACTATTCACAGTCACTATTCACAGCTTAATAATCTCAGATTACTATTCACAGTCACTATTCACATCTTAATAACACCTTTAGAAAACACACACTCACACACGCATAATCCACACACACAGTAAACACACACACACACAAATAGCACACACATAAACACACACTACTCGACACACACTCACACACTCACACACTCACAGTGTATGCACACACACACTATTACTCATATATATATATATATATATATATATATACACACACACACAAAACTCATACTCACTTCATCTTCCTTGTTAATAAACCTAAACTTAAACCCTAGTTCAAACATTGTAACTATTAGGGTTTCAAAATAATCAATTCATGATGATCATAGCTTAATGGAAAGGTGGAGAAGATAGAGATTATTAGGTCGATTACCTCCGATGAACGCGACCACCCCTTTTCTTTCTTTTCTGTTCTCTGATCTCTCTCTCTGTGCGATCTCTCTCTCTCTGCGGTCTCTATCTCTCTGATCGCCGCCCCCTCTCCCTATTTCCCGTTCTTTTCTTTGCGGTGAGAAAATAATAGGTTTTTAGGGATTATAAAAGGGTATTTATAATAAAAGGGTTTTTGATTTCCTAATTAAAAAGTTACAATAACCTATTGGGCTTCTATTTACAAAAGCCCGAAATAACCCAATACTTACTCTTAATTACTGAGCCCAAAATTTAATTAAATAGAGTTCACAATTAAAATAATAAGAAGAAATTAGGCCGGGTATTACACAATGTGTTTAGAAATGAAAGCAAATGGATTAAATTACTACCGGGAGAGAAGTGAATTACTTGGTGTGGTAATTGAAAGTATAGCAGGCCAAAAACGAGGGGATTTGAATTTAGATGTTGGAGGAATTTAATGTGTTTAAAAAAGGAAAGCAAAATTAATAAATTACTACTGGGGGAGAAGGATTTACTTGGTTTGGTAATTAAAAAATGTGCAGCAGGCCGGATGGATTTATTTGCTGGCGTTTGCTGAATCCATTACCCATATTCATATCCCTCATAAGAGAGACAACAATTTATAAATCCATTACCCATTTCCTTACACAATATTGGGGAACAAGACCTATTGGATTTATAAATTGTTGTCTCTCTTATGAGGGATATGAATATGTTTAAATTTGAATGGAAGAGTTGGCTGGTGGATGGATGGCCAGAGCAAATAGACTTCTTGTGCATCCCATCGTGACCTTTAAACTTGAATGTTTGGGATGGTTTCATATCATGATAAATCCTAGCAGTTTCATAGCTACTCGCGAATCATGACTATGAACTGAGTTTGTAAGTTGTGGGAGATATTTGCACAAAGAGGTATAATTGTGAAATAATTAAGTAAAGGATTTAGGTACTTGCTCCACATGGCTATGTAATTGCATCACTTATGGTACTAATGTACAACAATCCAATGTTTTCGGCCATTAGATGAAGTGCCCGTTTTCTGCCTTGAGGAGACCAAATTGCTTGGAAATTTACAGGGCAGTTTCGGGATGAAAATATTTTCATATCTTTGAGGTGCCTAAATTGTGTACATTACAACACATCTAATATATATGAGGAAAAGTTATGAGCTTCACATTGACCTAAGAAAAGGTTAGATATTTTGCACTCACACTCCTTTGTGTTTTATAGGGCTACGACGGTACAAGACACTCGTTATTTTTAAAGGTGCCACGAATGGGAAGACCAAAGTCAGGTGCCTACAAATGGCACTGAACTCGTTATTTCCGAGATTTGTGAGTGCATTTAATCCTTCTTATTACTCCCTTCGTTTAAAATAATTTCCGTTTTAGATTATTTCACACATATTAAGAAACGTAATGAATGCATGTTAAAAAGACTCAATTATCCTTAGACAATCCAATTTTCTAGGTGATTAAATGCTTGCACAAGAGATATACAAAATGATTAAATTGTCTTGATAATAGTAAAGTGACAAATATTTTGAAACAAAATTTCACTCCTAAAGCGACAAATATTTTGAAACGGTTGGAGTATATGCTTGGATGAATATTGAAAATGGAGTATAAGGTAAACTTCTTTTTTTTTTTTTTTTTTACTGTGTTTGTGTTTGGAAATCTCTGGGTAATTTCCCTTTTGAAGTAAGTTGACACCTTTAGCTAGTTTAACTTGACGATTGAATTTGACTTTTCCAGTAAATTTGCAGCCACTCAAAAATTATCAACAGAAACCCGAAGAACGAACTAGTTAATAATGACAACAGAAGTTACGATATATAGGAGTAATACATTAGTTTTACTCGGTGACTCCGTCCCTTCAACTAGCAAGCAAAACTGATAAAACAGTATTCACAATCCAATTCAATCTTCAAATTGTCTTGACATGAATGAGAATCGATGGTTGATTGTCCACCCTACGTAGCCCTAACTGCCACAGATAATGCTCTATATCTTCCGGTGGCAAATGATCATCAAGATCGTCCCTTTCAGGCGCCACCCAACGGCCAAGATGGTTCCTCTCAAGCCCTCTGTTCTGACTCTGTGACCAGTTTGGTGGCACCATATACTCATCCTTCAAAAAGTTAGCTTCTTTATTCACTAATGCATAATCCCTTTGGCTAGCAAGCCAAAAACTACTCCCCTTTCCATGGTACCTGCACAATTACCACACCCAATAAACTAATTAACACTCTCTCTTTCTCAGAATAAATATCCCCCCTTAACTTTTTTTTGTCATATTCGTTGACCAGAAAAGTTAAGGTGCAGGTGACGTTAATGAAAATACTAACAAGTTGACCAAAAAAGTCAAGGTGCAGGTGACGTGAATGAAAATACTAACAAGTTGACCAAAAAAGTCATAGTACTAGCGACATTAATGAAAATACTAACCCGTCTAGCAAATGCAAATGAGCTTCCAAGTTGTGGTAACATCCAAGATCTCGGGTTTCTTTCAAATAAGGCGATAGTTTGTGATCCAAAGCTAGCTCGTGCCCAACGTGGTAGTAACTCCATGGTGTGAGTTTGCCTACAGCTTTAAGTGCTTCAGAAGCGCGTTCATTAAAAAATATTCCTGGTGCTAAAGGTACTTTATCATGAACATTTACTACTCTCAGTACCTTCACACCAAGTCCCTCTAACCTCTCCTTAAACTTGATATTCCCGACTCGGGGCCCGGAAAATGAGAAGACGGATATAGGGATGGCCCGCCTATCTTCCGTAACACCCAATCCGGTTTCTGCAATGTCATAAGCACTTAATGTTGCTAGAGCACTTCCTAGGCTGTGGCCTGTAATTGTTATGCTCATTTCCTCATTTCTGTATTTTTCCTTCAATCTCTTTACTTCAGCCATAACTATCTCCCTAGCTGAATACTTTGCAAACGCGCAATTTTTATTCTTGTCAGTGTAGAGACGGAGAAATCCTTCCTCAACTTGTACCATTGAATTATGACACGGAATCCCATGGTACAAAACGGGCTTGAGAATGTCCATCAAGTCTGCAATCCACTCTAGCTTTGTCACGGTCCCACGCCAGGCTATAACTACGTCTCGACGCCCTAAATGTTCTGACATTTTGTCGTCAGATACTGCAATATATCCGATCCAATTTGCAGCGGGGCTCCACCCATCTATATGAAGGCATTTCTTGAAGAAGTTTGGGAGGTTGTTATTGTAAGTTGAATAGATATATCTACTCACTTGATAACCATGAGTTTCTTTTTCAAAACCGAGGCTTTTGAAGAAGTCTCTTGGCTTGAATTTACAGCTGCCACAATATTTTGAGTACAGATTCTTATCAAAGGCGTCATAACACGCCTGTGCCATTTCTCCGTACCGGATCAGCTCGGATCGTAAATATGGATTGATTGGATCGAGCATGCCTAACCAATCATATTGACCGTGAATTTCCCTCCAAATATTTGATAGGCTCGTCTTTCTGATCCCTTCTTCTTCTTCTTCGCCTTCTGTGATATCTTCAAAATAGTTTTGAATCTCTTCATCTTGATTGACTTCTTTCTTCTTCTTTCTTTCGGGTTCTGCAACTGGAGATACCGACTCATTTGTGGATTTGACTGCAGTTTCTAAAAGGGTGTGAACAGATCTCTCTATTTCAACTGGTAAAGGAAAAGTCAACGTGAGAATTCTGTCTTGTGAGTAGTTTTGGAAGGATGGTTTTCTCTTGAGAAGGGCCATTAGATCTTTCAAGATAGTTTGATGAAGCTAATTTGGCCAAGAATGAGACTGGAAGTATTGATCAAACAAGGCGATGATTTTATACAACATACTTATTCATAAGATGAACAAACCTATGATCGAAGACTATGAATCTTCTTGTAGGCATCGTCGTCTACATCAACAGTCTTTCTTAATAAAAACTTGTTTCGCTAGATCATGTGATAATATTTTTAATATTTATCATACTCCCGCGGTTACATGTTAATAGTTAAAGAAAGGAACATGTCGAATGGAGCCATGGAGGGAGTAAGTAACATGGAATATAGTAATTGATGAGGTTATTGTATTCGGCCAAATTGATAGTAGTATAAATTTTTCATTGACTTTCTTAGTTGAAGTTGAAAGTGATATGCATCTAACCTCATCTTAGGCCTATTATATTTGATTAGTCAGAAGTTGTACTACTACTGACAGCAATCTTAATAATGTTCAATTGTTTTTTTCAGAATAAGTTAAGTTAGTAATCAAAGTGATGCAACTTGTTTAATCTATTCTCTCGCGTTCAGACTAGCGTACTTCATCGACACTTCCACCCACCCCCACCCTCAAACCCAAAAAAAAAAAAAAAAAAAAAAAGGAAAGAAAAATAAACTTCTTATTGTTGTAAATTTGGAGGTTATGAGGGTTGCTATGCAAAGTACCAAAGTGTAGTTACTTGGATATAAGAAGAAGAAGAAGAATGGAGTAAGAAGTAAGGAGTAAGGATTCATATACTGAATACGGGGTGTTCTTCCAAGTACATGCCTATTTATAGGCGGTAAAAGTCACTCTTATCATGTCATAAATAGTAGATGTTGTTTATGCATAGTACATTATACTATTTGGTACATTACTCATTATACTGCAATGTGATACCGTACATTACTATAGTGTGCTACAGTCCACATAATAATTATTTATAACACTCCCTCTTGGACTTAGCACTCTAAGCACAATCATGTACGTAGGCTGCATCGGTAAAAACCTTTAACTAAGAAAACCCGGGAAAAAAATAGTAAAGGGAAAATATTATAGCCTTTCGTCTTTTGAACTCATACTCGGTAACTGCTTGAATTTATCATTCCCCCTAAAGATAGCACTCCTTGATGTCTATGTGTTTGATGCTCCCCCTGATGATAATATTCTTCCCAGTCTCTACATTCCGATGCCACAAACAAGTTTTTCGAAAATAGAGATTGGGAGAGATTTAGTGAATAAATCTGCTAGATTGTCACAAGAGCGAACTTGCTCAATAGTGATCTCGTTATTTTTTTTGTAGCTCATGAGGATAAAAGAACATAGGTGCAACATGTTTTGTCAAATTTCTTTTGACAAATCCATTTGCCATTTGTATAACACATGCTGAATTATCTTCATAAATCATTGTTGGGGGAAGCTTGTCTGATCTGATCCCGCAGTAGGTGCAAATGTGTTGAACCAATGACCCTAGCCACACACTTTCTCGTGAAGTCTCATACAGAGCTATAATCTCAGAGTTGTTTGAAGAAGTGGCAACAATAGTTTGTTTAATGGATCTCCATGAAATCGCGATACCACCATGGAGAATAACATAGCCAGTTTGAGATCTAGCATTGTGGGGGTCAGACAAGTAACCAGCATCCGAATAGCCCACCAATTTCATATCTTGATTTCTTTTATAAAGTAAACCAAGATCATGGGAACCTTGAAGATACCTAAAGATATGTTTAACTCCATTCCAATGTCTTCTTGTTGGAGAAGCACTAAATCTTGCCAGTAAGTTTACTGCGAATGCAATATCAGGCCTTGAGCAATTTGCTAGATATAGTAATGCGCCAATGGCGCTTAAGTTAGGAACTTCTTGTCCCAATACTTCTTCGGTATCCTCCTTAGACCTGAATGGATCTTTATTCACATAAAGTGATCTCACGATCATTGGCGTGCTAAGTGGATGAGATTTATCCATATGAAATCTTTCCAGTACCTTTTTCACATAGGTCGACTGGTGTACAAAAATTCCTTCAGGGAGATGCTCAATTTTTAGGCCAAGGCAAAACTTAGTTTTACACAAGTCTTTCATTTCAAATTATGCCTTTAGATATGAGCTTGTTTCTTCAATCTCTTTGCGTGTTCCCATTATATTTATATCATCGACATAGATTGATATAATGCACAAGCCATTTTGTCACTTTTTTATGAAAACGCAGAGACATACATCATTGTTTTTGTATCCCTTCTTCAAGAGGAATTCACTCAGTCGGTTATACCACATTCTACCCGACTACTTTAGGCCAAACAATGACCTTTGTAACTTTATGTTGTATGTATTGCGATTTTCATCTTTTTTTATATTGGGAACTTCAAGGCCTTCAGGGAGTCTCATATTTATATCGGCATCCAATGATCCATATAAGTATGCAGTTACCACATCCATTAACCGCATTTCTAATTTCATACTTGCTGCTAAAGATTTAGGTAGCGAAATGTAATTCCATCCATTATAGGAGAATAAGTTTGGTCAAAATCAATGCCGGGTTTCTGTGAAAACCCTTGAGCCACTAATCTCGCTTTATATCTTACCACTTCATTATTTTCATTTCTTTTCCGTACGAACACCCATTTGTATCCTACATGGATCACGTTCTGGGGTATATGAACTACAGGCCCAAATACTTTTCTTTTATTTAGCGAGCTAAGCTCAACCTCTATTGTTTCTTTCCATTTTACCCAATTTGAACGCTTTCAACATTCTGGTATTGATTTGGGTTCTGGATCCATAATGTCATTGAAGACAGTATGAGCAATTATAGAGGCAAATGAATCATTGACAACCATTACATCTCTTTTAGTATTTATGCAATTCATTGCAACTTCTATATTCACATTGACCAAATCATCATTATTGCTCATGATATCATGATTTGGTTTTTCTGCAATTCCAGAATGATTGTTTTGTGCATTTGGATTTTCATTAGCAGAACGAACCTCATCAAGAAGGTTTTGTGGCAATGATATTTTTTTGCTACATTTTGATTTTCGTGGATTCCTATATTTTGCACCAATAGGTCTCCTTCGCTTTTGGCGTTGATGATCATTTGTAGATATACTTTCATATTTAGGAGCTTCCATCCTTTCTGTTGCATTTCTTGCAGGCACATATGATTTAACCACATCTTTGTGGTCATTAAAAGCATCTGGTAGATTGTTTGCCAATTGTTGCAATTTAACAATCTTCTGAACTTCTAGTTTAATTTGACTTGTGCGTGGATCCATATACTTAAGCTCTTGGGTATTCCAAGAGATTTCCTGGCATTCTTTAAGCTTTGAGCTTTTATCTCCCCTTAATGTCGGGAACTGCTTTTCATCGAATATACAATCAGCAAATCGAGCAGTGAATAGATCTCCTGTCATGGGCTGTAGGTATTTAATAATAGATGGAGACTCATAGCCAACATATATACCTAGCATTCTTTGAGGGCCCATATTGGTACGCTTTGGTGGAGAAATAGGAACATAAACTGCACAGCTAAAATTTCTCAGATGTGAACTATAGGGCTCTTTACCGCGCATCATCTGCAAAGGCGAAAATTTATTATAAGTAGTTGGGCGGATATGAGTTAAAGCAATAGCATGCAACACCGCATGTCCCGAACATAATGATGGTAAGTTGGAATTTTGTAATAATTGTCTAGCGATTAATTTAGTATGTTTAACTAAAGATTCAGCTAGACCATTTTGAGTGTGCACATAAGGGACCGAATGCTCCACTTTGATGCCTAATGCCATACAATAGTCATCAAAAGCCTATGATGTAAATTCACCGGCATTATCCATACGAACATATCTGATTTGATTATCAGGAAATTGTGCTCTAAGTTCAATGACTAGCCATAAACTTAGCAAATGCATAATTTTTAGTTGATAATAAGCAGACATGGATCCATCTAGTGTAGGCATCAATTAAGGCCATAAAATATTGAAATGGTCCTGATGATGGATGGATTGGTCCACATATATCTCCATGAATCCTTTCAAGGAATTTGAGAGACTCTATTCTAACTTTAGTACGGGATGGTTGTACAATAAGCTTCCCTTTTGCACATGCTTTACATATGAACTCATTTGTCAAAGGAAGGTTGCTTGTAGGAATATTATGCCCCCATTGAATTAGTGATAATTCGACGTATCATATTTTTCCCTGGGTGTCCTAAACAATCATGCCATAGTTTAAAAGAATTTGGGTTTTTAAACTTTAAACTCATTGCAACATGATCATGAGAAGGTCAAATGTATGTGTAATACAATCCTGTAGACAAGGATGGAAGTTTTTCAACAATGTGTTTCTGACATTCTTTCAACCTTGTCATGAGTAGACACTCTTTATTATCCTCAGTTGTGGTTTCAATATGAAAACCATTCTACCGAATATCTTTAAAACTTATGAGTGTTCGTTTAGATTGATGATATATAAGGGCATTTTTTTTATCACTAATTTCATTCCCATAGGAAGAGTTATTGATGCTCTTCCAGAGACCATTATAAGAGTTATTGGAGGCATGGAAAGTGGAGAATGTTTTCTCCAACTTGCCCGCTTCAGATATTTTCTTGCCACATGATTCGATGCATGATGTAATTTTATTCAGCTTAGAGTCATACTCACTTATACTCTTAAAATCTTGTACTCGTAAATTTATCGAGTCAAAAGTTGCTTGTGAGAGTGTAACCGCATTTAAGTGGCGGTATCTTTCTTTTAGATATTCCCAAAACACGACTGGATCTTTTACCATTAAGTACTCCATTTTTAGCGCCTCTTGGACATGAGAACAAAGAATATGCATTGTCGTAGCCTTGTCTTGATTTGAGGTAGTATTACCTTGTTTAATAGTATCCGTCAGGTTTTTAGATTCAATGTATAATTCAACATCTATGCACCATGTTTGGTAGTTTTTTTCCACTAACATCTAATCTCTTATAAGCCTGATTTGCAAGGTTTTCCATTGAGAATAACTATGAAATAAAACATGCATATTATTATAACATTTAGAAGCATATTTTATTCAAAACATAAGAAAGCTAGATCAATAATACTTACATTTCAACTGCGATTATTATTGCTAGGAAAATATGCTTATAGAAAAGACTTAACATATAAATAGAAATCATATGGGCTGTAGTCGGTAGTGAAGACTAATATTATACTCCCTCCGTCCCACTAAGAGTGAGACTTATTTCCCTTTTGGGCCGTCCCACTTAAAGTGAGACTACCCAAAATAGAAATGTTTTAATATACTTATATTCATCATTCCCCACTATTTAAACCCACTCATTCTCTCTCTTCATTTTCCACCACTCATTTTATTCAACCAACACTACTATTTACCCCACTCATTCTCTTTCTTCATTTTCTACCACATATATATCATTTTATCTTAAATATCGTGCCCACTCCTCTAGTCCCACTCTCCATGGGACGGAGGGAGTATATGCTAGCACCATTACGAAAGCAAATATCAAAAGTATGTTGACCATTTTGAAGTAGAGTGTATATAATTGTAAGAAGTTTTAGGAAAATAACGGAAGAAGAGTGTAGGTATTTATAGTAAAAATATCACCTTTATCTTAAACTAGCCGTTTAAATAGCCGTTGAGGATTTTATTTATTTATTTTTGAAATATAGTTATTTCAAAATTAAACAAAAAAAAATCATTTACAAATATAGCTATTTTACTTAAATCATTATATTGGTATGATGTAAATAATAGTGCAAATTTAATCACATGCAGAAGAAAATGGCAAATATCAATACACAAAAATAGCACACATACCTTTTTCCCCATAAATTCTTTTGTTTTAGTTTGTTTATCTTTTTATTTTGTTTTCTATAGTTTTGTCCATTTTTTCTGATCATCCCGTAGAATATGGTAGGATGAATAGTACTATGAATTGTGTTGATTTATTCTAGTGTCCTTTATCTTTTGAGGTATATACAAATGAAACCTTCAAGATTTGATTATTGTAATATGACATTTTATATCATCCACCACCATTTTATATTTTTGATGGAATTTGATATTTTTTATTTTTTTTTTATATAACAAGTAGATATAATATATTAAGTCTCTAGCTTGGGGTTATTACACTTTCAAGTATCAACATTTGTATTATATATGTGTGTGTGTGATGTATATATATATATTTATACATATATATATATATATATATATATATATATATATATATATATATAAACTATTAAATAATAATATTCGTTTTCTCACCAGTCATACATAGTTAATCTTTTGGTGATATACGAGTAAATAGAGTAATTATATTTATATATTTATGTCATTTCACCACTCAGGCAGAGCCAATCTTTTGGTGATACACAAGTGAATAAAGTATTTATATTTATATAATTATGTCATCTCACCACTCACACAAGTGAATAGAGTATTTATATTTATATAATTATGTCATCTCACCACTCAGGCAGAGCCAATCTTTTGGTGATATACGAGCAAAGTTAGTAATGAACTAAAATTTATATCGTTATCTCACCACGACGGTAGAACCTCTCATAATAGTGATATACGAGTAACGTATATAACGAAAAAAATAGTAAAACCATTATCTCACTACAAAGGTAGAACCTTTTCATAATGGTGATATACAAGTACATAACGCAATAATAGTGAAATCGTTATCTCACCATAAAAGTAAAACCTTTTCTTAATGGTGATATACGAGTAAAGTAACATACTACTTAGAGTAATATAATGGAGAGATTCTTACTATCTGTAGTGATATGTAATTTAGAGCACTTCGTAACGTGTTGTAAATTTGGAGGTTATGGGGGTTGCTATGCAAAATACAAAAGTGTAGTTACTTGTATATAAGAAGAAGAAGAATGGAGTAAGGCGTAAAGATTCATATACTGAATATGGGGTGTTCTTCCAAGTACAAGTACAAGTACAAGTACATGCCTATTTATTGGCCGTAAAAGTCACTCCTATCATGTCATAAATAGTAGATACTATTTATGCATTGTACATTATACTATTTGGTACATTGCAATTTGATACTGTACATTGCTATAGTGTGCTACAGTCCACATAATAATTATTTATAACACTTATGTCACATTCTTGGAGAGAAGAATTGAACCTCGAATTCACTACACTTCACTTCACTTCAATGGAAGAGTAATGAAAAGGGACCTAGGATTCTAAGAAATATGTTGCTTGAAGAAGGTATTAACCACAAATCATGTAAATCAACTGGTAAAGATACTTGCTAACTAGAAGTCTTGGAAAGGTAATGAGATGTCTATTTGCGTGATGAGTAATACTATGGGAACGAAATAGTCGTAAAGTCTTCCTCTCAAATTTTAAATGTAATGATTTTATTAGTGTTTCAAATTAGAGTACACAAAAATGTCATGTTTGTTAGGAAAATGTACCTAAACTTTGTAGGCCCTGAGTCTACCCTTCTATATATCTAAATATCCTTTTTAATGTCAAAATAAATAAAAAAAAAAAAATAGTGTAGTAGGTTTCACTATCGATGCAACAAATAATATATTGTCTAGGGCTGGCCAATTGTACCAAACCAAACCTACCAACCGAGTACCAGCCGAACCAATGACTTTGGTATACCGACTGTCGGTATACCGAACGTTTGGTACGATAGTACCGTACCGAGTGTGCATTATTGGTTGGTACACGGTACACAAATGTGAGTTCGGTTGGTATACCGTGTACCGAGTTTATTTTTATAAAAATAATTTTTATTATATATTTAATAATTTAATAGAAAAGTATATAAAAAAACTAAAAAAATGTGTTATTTAAAATTCCAGTCAGTTTTTTGATTGTTTCAGTTAGTTTTTGACAGTTTCAGTTAGTTTTTAGACAGTTTCAGTAAGTTTTTGATAGTTTTAGTTAGTTGTTTGACAGTTTCAGTTAGTTTTTTGACTGTTTCAGTTAGTTTTTAACAGTTTCAGTTAGTTTTTTTGACTGTTTCAGTTAGTTTTTGACAGTTTCAGTTAGTTTTTTTGACTGTTTTAGTTAGTTTTTGACAGTTTCAGTTAATTTGTCTTCCACTTTTCCTTATTTGGTAGAGGTGTAGTACCAACCGTACCAACCAAGTACCAACCGTAACAAGAATTGGTATACCGAGTTTGTTGGTACGGTACTGGTACTCATTTTCATGTATCAACTTCATCTTGGTTGGTACTGGTACAAGGTAAAAAAAGTTGGTATACCTATTGTCAACTCATCTTGTGAGAAACATTTTGTGTCTTGAGAAATTATTGGCAAGTACTCCCTCCGTCCACCTCACTTGAGATTTATTTTTATTTTGGTCCGTCCCACTTCACTTGATACTCCCCAAAATAGTCATATTTTTATTATTTTATATTCAAACCCCGCCACTCATTCTCTCTTTTTATTTTCCACCACTCAATTTATTCAACCAACACTACTATTTACCCCACTCATTCTCTTTCTTTATTTTTTACCACATTTTCTTAACTTTATTTTTTTTCTTTAGTTATTGTGCCCACCTCTTAGGTCCCAAGTGAGGTGGGACGTAGAGGGTATATCAAATGGCAAATTGCACCATACTACCACTAAGTTTACACAGAGTTGCAATGTGGGTCATAAAGTACTAAAAGTTGCAACTTAGTGTATAATGTTCACACAAAATTGCAATCAACTGCAAATTGGTTTACCGGTCACTCTAATTTTTAGTAAGCAATGCATAAGAGTAAAGAAAAGATAATCAATCAGTCGTTGATTGTTTACTGTAATATGAGTAATTATTGTGGAGTTTACGAAAAACTGGAAAAATACGTGTTTTTCCCTTAGTTCGCGTAAAACTTGTTTTTAAAAATGGCGCGGTGCCAATTTTGTAAAAAACGGGAAGTTGTTTTAAAACATGTGATGGCATTTTTGTAAATAACTGACGCTTGTCGTAAGTGTCAGTGTTAGTGAAAATTGTCAACCATGTACACTGGCACTAACACAACCATTGACACTTTTGATAAGCGCCAGTGGCAATGTTGATAAATGTCAGTGTAATGACTAACAATTCTTAACACTATCACTGGCACTATGAAAAGTGTTAGTTTCAATGTTTATAAATGGCAGTTTGAATTACTGGCACTTTTTAATGTTGACACTGAGCATTTACGATACTTGCGAGTTACTTACGCCTGCGTTTTTCTAATCCTAAGGAAAAAATTCATAAGACCTACTCCATTATGTTAGGTATTCAATTATTTAGTATATGATCTTACAATTGGGAATATACATATTATCACATGTTATATTTATAAGTTGAGGATTTATTTTAAGTCTGTGAGTGCTAATGGCAAAGTATGGACTGCATTACCTTTAGCGTTGATACTGAATAAAGAAGGGGGACTATCCAAAGGCATATATGAGCGGCTTGCATTACCTTCAGCGTTGATACTGAATAAACAAGGGGGACTATCCAGGGGCTGAAGAGGAGTGTGAAAGTCATCTTACTCACCAGGGGCATATATGAGCGGTTGAGCGGCATCCCTATTCTCTATAAAGCCAAACCTATGGCTGTTATATGAACCAAGCTAGCTAGAGCTCGGCTCGTAAAAGCTTGAGCTCGAGTGAGCTTGAGTCGAGCTCGAACCGATGGTCAAGCTCGTTTTGTTATCGAGTTGACCGTGTTCGACTCGTTTAGCTCGTTAAAAGCTCGTACTCAGCTCGATAAGCTCATTAAACTTGAATTTTTGTTTTCGAACGACTCAAACTCAGCTCGATAAGCTCGTTAAGAACATATTTTTCTTAAAACTCGAGTTCGATATCGACTCGAGTTGTTTGCGAGCAGCTCGCAAGCTCGATTCGACTCGAGCTCGAACAAACAAGTAAGCTCGAGCTCGATAAATTTTAAACGAGCTCGACTCGGCTTACGGCTCTAGCCAAACCTATGTTTTGGTCACTAAACTATTAGCCAATTTCAAAAATACCTCATTTAACTTTCTTTTTTCAAATGTCATCAGTATACTATCTCACTTTATAAATATCCCTACTCCATCCAAAATTTCGTTAAATTCCTAACGAAATTGAATAAGAGGTGGTCTCCCATAAGAACAAGGGGATTTGTCTCATCCATGAGATGGGTCGACCCATGCCCCATGGGGCATGGGGCCTCTCATAGGTTTTTTTTTTTTTTTTAATTTTATATTATTTTTTCGACTTTTCCGTTGTTTACTAAAAGTAATAGTTACCATAACTTAATGTAATGACTGTATACATATAAGGTAACATTAAGTAAACGTAACACCTGTTTTACAAAAACAAAAGCTCGTTTTACCCATTTTTTCAAATGTAATACTAACTATAATTACATGTAACCCAAACAATATCTAAATGTAATTATCATTTATTCTAAAATGTAGTAGTGCTTTTGCAAAAATATAAAATATTGTGTATTTTGATTTAATTTTTTGAAAGAAAGTAACAACTCATAGATGAATGTAATTGTTTGCACAAGTAAATGTAACACTTTAATAAAAGAAATTATAACATATTTCTATAGATAACATAATACTTTTACATGAAACACTAATCAAGTGTTTTTAATTCTAAAAATGTAAATGGTTGAATTATTAATTTTTCTATATATATGTGTTACAATTATGTATAAACATTATTACATATAAGTAACACGTTCGTTACATTTTAGTTATAATAAGTATTACTTTTGGCAAACGAAGAAAACATAGAAAAAAACACTGTTACTTTTCTGTATATATGTGTTACTTTATATGTATACAAACTGTTACTTTATATGTATACAGTCATTACATTAAGTTATAGTAACTATTACTTTTGACAAACCGAAAAAAAAACAAAAAAATAAAATACAATTTTTTAAAAAAGCAAAAAAAAAAAAACAAAAAAAAAAACAAAAACAACAAAAAAACAAATTTTTTTAGGCCTATGAGAGGCTGCCACATGGCAGGGTCGCCACCTGAGTCATAGAGCTGGTTCAATAGGCCGGGTCATGGGTCAAAAAAAAGAAAGATCCGTCTCATCTCATGCTTCTCATGTTCTCACACGAGTCTTTGTCATTGAATAATTTGACCTCGCCTCGCACGTTTACATTCACCAAAGGCAACTTAGCTTCCAATAAATGTAAAATTCAGACACAGAAAAGACAGTATTCCATTTCCCATGAAATTTTGAAAGCAGTTATCTCCACCGCATATCTCTCATCAAACAAAACAGGGGCAAATATTTTACTAAAAATATATTCTGTGTTATACCAAAAAAAAACTAGTAATCCGCAGGAAAGAAATTAATTCAATATCTATTAATCAAAAAGAAAAATCAATAATGGACGGCGAAGGAGAAGGTAAAACTAAAATCTGCTCTAAAATATTCCTGGAAAATAGACTCATTCAATAAAGTAATAAAAAAATAAGGAGAAAAAAGAGAGAGAGAATGTGAGAAGTTCGGTAAGCAGATATGTCGATAGATTAGAACGACAACCGGCCAGTAAAACTTCTTAGCCTCAATTTAGCTACAGCCGTTTTGGCAAATTCAAGATTAGGTCTATTTGATTTCATCCTAATCTTGGTACAATGTAGCCATCAATCACAAATTAAATCGAGAAATGAACAAATTTCTCAACATAAAAACAAAAGGAAAGAAAGAGAGATTGGAGAAAGGCAGATAGAAAGAGGAGAGCGTAATGTTGGAATGACAAACCCTAGCTCGCGAGGTTACTTTAATAAAGACGATGAATGGGCTTCGGATCTTATCTAGACTTTAGGTTTCACTCTGCTCACTTGCTCAGCGTCCATTTTGCCTCCTCATCAAATTGCAATTTGAAATCAACAAGTCCGCGAGGCCCAAAGGGAGGCTTGTGTTGTGTCTGCGGCTTGTAGGGCGGTGTGTGCACATACTATACGTGCCCTCTGGCCCGTGTGTGCGCATATTATGGCTGCCCTTTGGCCCGTGGATAAACTAGTAGACAGACTTAGCTGCATTATCAAGCCACGGGTTGGGTCAAGCCTACAGCTCGTTTGGTTTGTTTGGCTCATTTACAATTCAAGCCTTTTTTTCCTTTTTTTTTAACAAACAACAGATAATATTCATTCACGATAATAAAAGAGATGACATTTCACAAAGATCGAAGACTCTTCCCAAATACGAGTACATGTTTCATATTCTAAACTACGACAATGCAATATTTGATTGAAATTTTGAGACATACGGATTCTGCTCCAAGTACAACTTGGAAACTACCCCCATTCGGCATTTAAGTAATCCCACATCGGAAAATATTTTGCGTTGAGCGCTTCTACTTGAGAATACGGTTTGACGAAGACTAGACGCCCACCAAACATCCCAAAATCTATGAAACATCCTTGTGTAGTAAGAACAAAAACAACCTTTCCATTGATAGAATACGAGATTCATCAGAATTATAAGATGAATACATAAACAATCAAACAAACAACAAACATAGGCTCCCAACGAGGAGAGAAATTAACGGCTCTTGACTTATGAGAGAAATTTAAGCCTTTTTTATTCTTAAATGTTTTAGAAGTTCTCAGGCTGTAGTGATAGAAGGATAGTGAAAACTGTTGAAATTATGTAATTTGTTAGATTGTAATAAAAAAAATTGACCCACTAATAAAAACTCATCCAACGGATTACAGAATTCTACTATGAGTTTTCACTACGTGTATTATTGTCCGTGATAGAAATATCCATAAAAAACAAGTTCTTACCATGGATCCGGCCTGCTATCTCTCTTGTCTTTCTTTCACATATCTCTAAATTTTTCTATCTCTACAACCCCAACAATCCGTAAAATTTTAGTTTAAACAGCATCATAAAAAGATAAAGAAAAGCCCAAACTGGTCAATCCCAAGCCCTCCAAGCGCCAAGCCTGCGAAGTCTGTCAGACCGGGCCACCCGAATGGAACAGCACCAATATGAAGTTCTTAATGAAGGAAAGAATTGTTTAGTGCCCCAAATGGACACTTAGCAATTACTTTTAGTGAGGAAACAAACATTAATAATATCATACAAGGGCATTATTAAGTGTATTAAACGTAGTTACTTTTAGTGAGGAAGAGAGTCCTAAAAAGGAAACTAGTTTCGTCAAGGGAAATATGATTTTAATAACATCTATCAAACCCTTAAAAGCGTTAAAGTCTATTAACAAACTCTTAACGATCATGTGTTGAAAGCTCATTAACAAAATCTTAAAGATTTGTGTTCAAACTCAATCAACACATTCTGAAAGGTTAGACTCATGTCTCAAAACCATCAGTTGTATAGAAAAAGTACATTAACACACCTTTAAATGTTTGAGTCATGTTTCAGACTTTTTCATCAAATTCCTCATTTCCCATAGTCTTGAGATTCTGATAGATGACTAAAATTGTTCCATATTGTTTTAATAGAACAATTTATACAACTTTTGTATATACACTTCACATTTTTATTTACGACTATGAGACCCTTACCAATGAAAATATTTTAAGGCGTATTATAGTAATTGCATACACCACTATAGAACGGAAGGCATATTACTATAGTCCCATAACCACTAAATGAAACTCTTGACCCTGGCCTAATGAGATATGCGTTAAGGATATTGTAGTTGGAGTAAAGCACTTGACCCTAGTAACAGTCAGGGATTCCCTAGACGTTTCATGTGTTGGTGTTATGCCCTAGGCATTAGGCATGTTGTTTGTAAAACAAATGTTATTATTTATAAAGATATTGAATGTTTGATTATTATGTCTTTTGCATGTTTATTATAATAATCCACGTCCCTGATAATTATGATTAATTATTAGTATAAGTTTAATAGATAATCATATGATGATTATGGTGTATGGGTTACAATTAGACTTATGGGTATTTGTTGGAGAACAAATACTGGACTGACCCCTATGAGATTTATGTCATGGTCACAATGTCAAAATTAAGTCTCATATAGTTATATCACTTGAATCTTTAGACCTGAAGTTATTACAGTCTTCCGCATGATGAACATTACGTTTGACATATTCAAACGTTATCCCTAACCGGATAGCTATAAAGAATATGATTGGCATAATCGGAATCATGTAGGGAAGAGTAATAAGCCAAGATGGGATTTGTTCCTCGTCAAGAGAGATGTCAAGCTTTGGCCACTCGATGAATGGTATTGATGAAATGCATGGCCGTGCTCAAATAAGATTTGTATTATCAATACATTCGAGATCGAGAAAGCATTGAACAAATGTAAGTTGACTATTGACCATGGCTTACGTTCAATAGACATCGTGTAACAAAGAGATTGTGTTATGTTCTATTTTAGGAAACTTTGGAGTTCAAAGTTATACTAATTGGGTAGTCATAATGGCTTGCTAGAGTCCGCTTATGACTTACGAGGTTTGACTGGTTCGGACTCGTTGCCAACTTAGTATAATCCTATTGGGTCACACACGCAGAACGGATAATTAAAAGGAGCGAAAAACGAAGTAAAACTGGATCCTGCTGAAAGGATCCGTACGGATGAATCTGGATCCTTCCAGAAACATCCGTACGGATGGTTTTGCCCGGCAGAATCAGTTTTTAAGAAAACTCTTGTTGAACAAGAAAACCTAAGTCCTAAAGGGTTTCTGAAACCCCTTGAATATAAATACAGTCTGACGGGAATTGTTCCCTAGTTGTTGATTTGATCAATTCCAAAGTCTTTCTTAGAGAAAGAAATCACACATTATATTCTTGGGTTATTGTGATTGATTAATCTCAATTATCAAGTCACAATAATAATAAGGATCTTTGAAGAATCGTTCTTCAACATCGTTGATCAATCCGAAGACCTAGCAGTCAAGTTCAAGAAGGCGTTCTTGAAATCTGTTCGTTGTGTGGATCACCGGTAGAGGGCGTTTGTCTTAACGCTTAATCCAAGTTTTACATAACGATCTACAAGGGTTAGTTTCTTTCATCTTGTTATTATGAATTATTGTTCATAGCGGATCTAGGCTATTGGGTTTTATTCATGTTTATCTTCCGCTGCGCATGATTGCACGAAACCCAACATCATGACGATCTAAAAGAGGGAGAGAGAGAGAGAGAGAGAGGATATCACTCGTCTGAGAAGAGAGAAGATTACCAGACAAGACTTGGTCCATATTATCAGAGTTGTCAAATCTGGTGATGCTGGGGAAGATTGGGAGAGGGAGGGGTGGAGGCGGAGATGATGGGCAACCTACCAGAGAAGAGAGGAGGAGGGCGTTGGCGTCTCGCTTGCGCCGGCGAGAGATGTTTACATGAGGTATGGAGACAGGGTGCATGTTTTATAAAGAGAATGGGTTTAAAGAGAGACAGTATGTGATTTAGAGCGAGAAAGAGAGAGAGAGAGAGAGAGAGAGAGATGCCAAATGAGTGTGGCTAGGGTAAAAGTTGCTTGTTTAAGTTTGGGTGAGCAAGGGTAATTTGAGGATTATATTATTTCATTACACGGACCAGAGGCTTTCAAGGGATATTTTATATATGGTGGATCCGATAGAGTTATTTCATTAATGAATATCATGAATTTCCTCCCTTCAATATTAAAGCGATGATGTATTTTTGTTAAAAAGAAAATAAAAGTATATTTTTTTTTTTGAATTATTCTTTATTCTTAATAAAACAAATTATTTGTTTGTTTTAATTAATTGTAAAATTTATATGTCCGTGTGTTTAATGCACGGGTGTTGTACTACAACACCAGTTACTAATATGTAGCGATACCATACATAGCCAAACTGATGTTATTATGGAAAAGGCTACATTTACACTAAGTGTATAGAATCTTCCTATACACTGCAAATACCACAGTGCCAATTGTCTTAGATGGACCTCATAGGAAAATCTATTCTAAAATAAAAATTTGAAAGCCTAATCTGAAATGTTTTTAATTTGAATTTCAAATCTAGAAAACTTAATTAATTAGCTCTTCTTTCCATGCTCTTTTCACATCCTCCATAAAAAATTTACAATCTCCCATTTATGAAATTATTACTCAACCAAATCTTTAACATTTTTACTTTTATTATTTATTTGGACAAAAAAAATTAAAAGTTTGTGTTTTTTGTGTTCTTGATCAATATTTGCCTTCCTTTTTGTTTTAGCACAAAAAATAAATGTGTAGTTAATTTTAAACTTTGTATTAGATAATAATTGATTATGAAGCATTGGTTAAATAATTGAATTATTGTTCCAAGAAATAATAATAATTGAATTATGGCATTGTAGTCTTGACAATGATTTTATTGACTAGTGCAAATTGTTGTGTAGCTAGTTTTATGATAAAGGTTTGTGGAATTCTTGTACTAGTAAATTTTAAAAGATTATTTTTACAGAGCTTTTGTGTTGGAAATCATTATCTTTTTGTGGATATTTTTCTTTATAAAGTTGAAATGAAAAAAAAAACTTATTTTTGTTTTTTAATTGTCAAACTCCACAAAAGTCTACTGCATTACTTTCCCCACAACCCTTTAATCACGACAACAATGGATGAGTAGCTTTTGTGTTGGAAGGGGAAGTGTGTGTAATTTGATGTATCTTCCCCGTACCTTGTGACCAATTTGGAGCTGTGATTTACTTTTGTTGGATGTTTGAATTACATTTGGGAAAAAAAAAAAACTGGGCGGATGCGGATTTGCCCATCGTTGGATACGGCCGGGTTCGGTACAAGCTACCGTTGCCTCGGGTCGGATACGGGTTTTGCAATATCCGGACCGTATTGACCCGTTGCCATCCCTACTACCATCACCTCACAACCATCCTACTACCATTACTGTAGATACCCCGGGAGAGCCCACTACTTGGCTAGAGCGGTGGAAAGATCTTAGGATGTCTAACTTGTTTTAGTTTGTAGAGTCGCCACCTATGTTTTTAGAGGAACATAAGAAAAACCTAGAAATAGCCTATTTTATGTTACGAAACCAAAGATTCGGGAAGAGAAGGGTTTGGGGGTTAGGTGACGGAGTGGGAAGTACTTAAACACCCACTCCGCCCCGCTTACGCGGGTCTTGCTACTTTTGGTGTTTTAATGCTAAATGTCCTTATTTTAATATGAGAAAAGTGCTAACAATTATAATGTAAAGAAAGTGAGCATTGTACCTTGTGCTTGAATGGGGGAGGAGCCAAAGTTGTCTATAGTAACCACCTTTTGAAAATGAACTTTTGTGTTTTTTTTAGAGTATTCTTGAGTCAAAATCCTTCCTCCTTTTCCATGGTGGAATAAAGAGGTATTTATAGGTGTTAGGGAAGTGTTTGTGGTCACAAAGATAGCCCTTCCCCGGATCAAGCCAAGGCATAATGGCTTTGGAGGTTACAAATCAGAAAAGGAGGGAAATTTGGCAAAATCTGGGATCCTAGAGGTGGGATGCGCGCACATCCCACCCTCCTATGGGAAGCGCACGCCTCCCACAAAGGAAGGAGAAGGCGCGCACGTCCTGTTGGTGTTGGTGCCTTAGGCACGTTTAATAAACGTTGTAATTGTTATCACTTATTTCATATTAATAAAGAGATGTTTTGATTATTATTGTTGTTCATGTTTACTTATAATAATCCCCATCCCTATTACTTGTTTGGTATTAGTATAAAGGCTAAATGATCATGGAATGATCGTGTTAGATTTATGGGTACTTGTTTAGTACTGGACATGACCCGCTCTATGAGATTTATGTCATGGTCAATGTCATACATATATCTCATATTAGTTGTGTCATTTGAATCCTTAGACATGAAGTTATTAAGGTCTTCCACTTGATGAACATTAAGTTTGACATATTCAAACGCTACCTTTAACCAGGTAGTTATAAAGGGTATGATTGGCATAATCGGATTCATGTAGGGAAGAATAATAAGCTAAATGGATTTGTCCCTCTACGGAGAGATGTCAAGCTTGGGCCTCTCGTAAGAATGATGTTGATGAAAATGTTCGGCCGGACTCAAATGAATTGATTGGATCAATGTCGTTTGGATTATCAACATATTCGGAATCGAGAAAGTATTTAACAAAGACAAGTTGACTCGTTGACCATGACTTGTGTTCAATGACATCGTGGACAAAAGTATTGTGACATATTCTAAAGGAATGCGAACTTGTATCTAGTTATACTATTTGGGTAGGTATGACGGTTTGCTAGAACCTAATCATATCTAATGGTTTCATGTTTGAACCCATTGCCAACTTAGTATAATCCTAGAGAGTCACACACAATAGAACGAATCCAGAAAAAGGGACTATATTGGAATATTGGATCGAATGACCATTGAGGGATTTAAAGAATTAGAAGAAGAAAACTGGAAACAGAGGAGGTTTGGGCGGACCAGTGGAAGGACCCGGGCGGACCTGGCATGGTCCGGTCGGACCTTGCCATACCCGGCCGGACCAGTCAGTTTCGGGAGGTAACTTCCTTAGTCCGTTTTCTTGCGGGTTTAGACATAAGTTACCTATTTGGAATAGGTCTAACTTGTATATAAACAGCCCTAATTCATCCCTAATCAGTCTATGTGTTTTTTCAAGCCTCCAAAAGAGTTTTTGAGAGAATTATTTTGTTCTAAGAGATCATTGATTGAAGAACAAAATTATACACAAATTATATTCCATATAGTTCATATTAATTGTGAAAACGTGTTTCACAATTTTGGTCTAGCAACCAAGATCAAGAAGCTCCTTGATATTCGTTCTTGGTGTGGATACCGCATGAGGTGAAACTCATCATCTTCAAAGTTCGTGTTCAAGCTTTGTGTTTGTGATCAAGTTTCTAAATCTCCACCAAGATCAAAGGCTAGAAATCAAAGTCATCAAGGGTTAGTATTCTAGTATTCATATTGTATGTATTTGATATAATCATATGAACGGATCTATGTCTTTGGGTTTCTATTAAAATTTTAAATGCTATTTTCTGCTGCGCATGTTACTCCGAAACCCAACAGTGGTATCAGAGCCCCGTTCATGTTGATTATTTCAATACTAGATCATGTTGTATGCATATAAATTGCTTGTTTATGTGCCTAACATGATATGAGTACTAGATTATGATGTTTATGTGTTATATAATTTTATGTGGCTTATTGTTTTATAAACTTTAATTGCACTATTCAATCGCAATAAAAATTATGTTGGATTTAAAATTGTTTGGGTTATCAATTTCTGATTGGATCAAAGTTTTGATAATCGGGGAAAAATAATTTTGAAACAAGTTTTCGAATTTTAAAAAATTTTGGTTTTCTGGCGAAGGTCCGACCGGACCAAAGGAAGGACCCGGCCGGACCATCTGGTCTGGGTCGGGGTTCTGGCTTTTGGTTTTGGTCAGATTCAAAATCTAAATTTTTCGAAGGGGTCCTACCGGACCAGTGACAAGACCCGGCCGGACCTGCTGGTCTGGAGCGGGTTTTGGGCAGTTGGTTTTGGGTGCGGATCTTGGGGTTTGAATTTCCTATTTGTTTTGAACTTGTGATTCTGAGATTGGATCAGAGTTTGGATGGCTAATCTACGTTCATCGAGATTGTGTTTCCCAAACTTGATCGCATTCAAAGTTTCAAAGATAAAACGAAGTTAGAATTATGAAGAGTTCATAATTGCTAAAATTGAGAAACAAAGTTCTTGATTCAAAGATTGGAGATCCATGTGGAATTGTGGATGCAATTGGCCTACGTTCATCGAGACCATCTATTGCTTAGTTTCGGCCACATGGACTACTTTCTTGGTTTCTTGAATTAGTGCGGAATTGTGGATGCCTTATGGCTTAGTTTCGGCCACACTTCTTGTTGTCTTGATTTGGAGATAATAACCAAAGTTGAAATAGTTTCATCCTCATAATTATAGAGAAACTAATGACACATAAATATTATACTTAAATTAATGATTATTAATTTAGTGACTAAACTTGATGCATAACATGTTTATATTATGTGCTCATAAATGTGTTGTATGCTATATGCATTGAACCTTCATAAAAAATTTAAGTCCTTTCTGCGATGCCATGATTAAAACACTTGTAAGTACATGGGTGAAATTCATGTGGGCTCACCTCCGCGAGGTGCATTAATTTTATTCATATATGAGCAAGATAAGGTTCATTAATTTAATGTGGGTTCGCCTCCGCGAGGTGCATTAAATTGAATGGTTCATATACGTTTAAAATGGTTGGACTTAATTAAGCGTCAAAACAGTTTTGGGCCTAGGCAAAGATGAGATTTAACATGCTTTTTGAAATTGAATTTCTTAAAGAATCTCAGAAAAGAATCTAAGAGTCATATGGGATATGATTGACATGATTATCTATCTAATTAATTTAGTTTTGAGCGGTCCGCCTCCGTGGACTCAAAGTTAAATTAAAGTTGGATCTTAGCCCATTTAAATCATATTATACATTGAATGTATAAGAAGGTTATATAATTTAGTGGAAGTATTTTTTTTGGAAAAATACATTGTTAATTTCTTTAATAAAACTGGTACTTATTAAATTTGAATAATTTTGCATAATTGTAGATAATGACTACCAACACTCAATCAATTTCGTTGCGATTGATCCTTGAGAATGATAAGCTTCAAGAGAATGGTACCAACTTTATGGATTGAATCCGTAGCCTTAGAATAGTTCTAAGGCAAGAAGATAAGTTGTACATTCTCGATGGGCCTCTTCCCGATGAACCAGAAGCCACTGCCCCTAAGGCAGAAAGAGACAGTTACAAGAAACATCGTAATGATTCTAGAGATGTATGTTGTCTCATGCTTGCTACTATGTGCTCAAAACTCCAACAAAGTTTGGAACATTTGGAAGACTATCAGATAGGCGTGGAGTTAAGAGCCATGTTTCAAGAGCAAGCTAGGAAAGAGAGGTACAAGACCATTGTTGCATTCACTTCTTGCAAAATGAGTGAAGGGCAACAAGTGAATCCTCACATGCTTAAAATGAAAGGTTATGTAGAGCATCTTGAGAAACTTGGCTATCCAATCCCATTGGAGCTAGCCACGGATCTCATTCTTAATTCATTGCCTAAAAGTTATAATCAGTTTGTGATGAATTATAACATGCATGGAATGGATAAGAATCTCTCTGAGTTGCATGGTATGCTTAAAACTGCGGAGATGAAGATTGTGGAGAAAGGTTCTCCTGTGCTCTTGGTTCATGATGGGAAGAAGGCTAGTGCCAAATGAAAGGGTAAGAAAGTTGTCAAACCCAAGATAAGCAAGGCAAAGGTTGCCAAAGCTTCTGAGGCAAAACCCGATTCATAAAAGGATGCAATCTGTTTCCATTGTCTAGAAATTGGTCATTGGAAAGGTAATTGCAAGGCTTTTAAGGAAGAGCAAAAGAAGAAGAAGAGCAGTGGGACTGCGTCGACTTCAGGTATCTATATATATATATTCTCCTTTCTACCACTGATTCTTGGGTATTGGATACCGGATGTGGTTCTCACATTTGTTTAAATGTGCAGGGACTAAAGAATAGGAGACGGCTTAAAGAGGGGGAAGTGGACCTACGAGTGAGAAATGGAGCAAGAGTTGCTGCATTAGCCGTAGGAACTTATGAAGTCATTTTACCTTCCGGTTTAACACTTGTTTTGAACAATTGCTATTATGTACCGGATTTAAGTAGAAATATTATTTCAATTTCTTGTTTGGATAATGAAGGTTTTAAGTTTCTTATTAAAAATAAGAAATTTTCTATTTATTTAAATGATGTGCTTTATGGTATTGCAAATTCATTTAATGGCCTTTATGTCTTGGATGTCAAGAATGATGAAAATGTCTATCATATAAATAAGAAATCTAAACCTAATGATGTAAATCATACTTATTTGTGGCATTACCATCTTGGTCATATTAATGAGAAGCGTATCTCAAAACTCCATGGGGACGGCCTTTTGGGTTCATGTGATCTTGAGTCATATGATACTTGCGAGTCGTGTCTTCTTGGAAAAATGACTAAGACACCTTTTACCAAGCTAGGTGAAAGGGCAAGCGACTTATTGGGGTTGATACATTCCGATATCTGCGGACCATTAAGTAGCAATGCTAGGGGAGGATTTCAATACTTCATAACCTTCACTGATGATTATAGTAGATTTGGGTATGTTTACCTAATGAAACATAAACGTGAAGCATTTGAGATATTTAGAATATTTCAAAATGAAGTAGAAAAACAACTTGGCAAAAGTATTAAGGCACTTCGATCGGATCGAGGTGGAGAATACTTGAGTCATGAATTTGATGATCATCTAAAGAATTGTGGAATAATTTCACAATTGA
Source organism: Campanula takesimana (assembly GCA_026119855.1). Taxonomy (NCBI): domain Eukaryota; kingdom Viridiplantae; phylum Streptophyta; class Magnoliopsida; order Asterales; family Campanulaceae; genus Campanula; species Campanula takesimana. The sequence goes on from JAOWBW010000242.1 coordinate 1,187,546, forward strand.
CTCCACCCGGAACACCACAATGGAATGGTGTGTCTGAGAGGAGGAATCGGACTTTGTTAGACATGGTTCGATCAATGATGAGTCAAGTTGATCTTCTTTTATCCTTTGGGGGTTATGTTCTAGAAACCGCCGCTTTCACACTAAATCGTGTTCCAACTAAATCGGTTCAAAAGACTCCATATGAAATATGGAATGGAAAGAAACCTATTTTGTCTTTTTAAAGATTTGGGGTTGTGAAGTATTTGTCAAAAGACTTATCTCCGACAAGCTTGAACACAAATCCGATAAATGCATTTTCGTGGGATATCCTAAGGAGACTAGAGGATATTACTTTTACAACCTAGAGGACAACAAGGTGTTTGTTGCCCGGACTGGTACATTTTTAGAGAAAGAGTTATGGATAAATCTTGAAGAAATTCGAGACCCAGAAAATATCATTGAACTAATAATGGAACAAGAACAAGAACCACAAGGAATTGTGGAACCTGTTCAAAATACACAAGTAACTCGCAGATCTGGTAGGTTACGTTCCGAGCCCGAGAGATATGGTTTTCTCGTAACGGATAGTAATGAGGTGGAGATCATTGATAATGATGAACCAACCACCTACCAAGAGGCGATATCTTCTCCTGATTCGAAGAAATGGCTTGGAGCCATGGAAAATTCTAAGAGAGGAACCTTGCCAGTATTACATGGAGTTTCTCTAAGCAAGACTCAATGTCCTAAGACAAAAGATGAGCGTGAGAAAATGAATGATGTTCCATATGCTTCGGCAATTGGGTCCATCATGTATGCCATGATATGTACTAGGCCGGATGTATCTTATGCTTTGAGCATGACAAGTAGATATCAATCCGACCCCGGTGAAAATCACTGGATGGCTATAAAAGCGATTCTTAAGTACTTGAGAAGGACTAAAGATTCGTTTTTGGTCTATGGAGGAATGGAAGATGATCTCGTTGTAAATGCTTACACGGATGCAAGCTTCCAAACCGACAAAGACGACAGTCGATCGCAATCGGGTTTTGTGTTTATGTTAAATGGTGGAGCTGTAAGCTGGAAGAGTTCCAAGCAAAGTACAACCGCTGATTCTACAACGGAAGCTGAGTATATTGCTGCATCGGATGCTGCAAAGGAAGCTGTTTGGAAGTTCATCACTGAACTAGAAGTGGTTCCTAGTATTGCTAATCCAATAGACCTTTATTGCGATAATAATGGTGATATTGCTCAAGCAAAGGAACCAAGAGCACATCAGAAATCCAAACACATACTTAGACGTTTTCATATCATTCGAGAGATCGTTGATAGGGGAGACGTGAATATATGCAGAGTACCTACTGATGACAATGTCGCGGACCCGCTAACAAAGGGACTTCCACAAGCTAAACATGATGGTCATGTTACGTCCATGGGTATTAGATACATGGGAGATTGGGCCTAGGGCAAGTGGGAGATTTTGTTGGTGTTGGTGCCTTAGGCACGTTTAATAAACGTTGTAATTGTTATCACTTATTTCATATTAATAAAGAGATGTTTTGATTATTATTGTTGTTCATGTTTACTTATAATAATCCCCGTCCCTATTACTTGTTTGGTATTAGTATAAAGGCTAAATGATCATGGGATGATCGTGTTAGATTTATGGGTACTTGTTTAGTACTGGACATGACCCGCTCTATGAGATTTATGTCATGGTCAATGTCATACATATATCTCATATTAGTTGTGTCATTTGAATCCTTAGACATGATGTTATTATGGTCTTCCACTTGATGAACATTATGTTTGACATATTCAAACGGTACCTTTAACCGGGTAGTTATAAAGGGTATGATTGGCATAATCGGATTCATGTAGGGAAGAAGAATAAGCTAAATGGATTTGTCCCTCTACGGAGAGATGTCAAACTTGGGCCTCTCGTAGGAATGATGTTGATGAAAATGTTCGGTCGGACTCAAATGAATTGATTGGATCAATGTCATTTGGATTATCAACATATTCGGAATCGAGAAAGTATTGAACAAAGACAAGTTGACTCGTTGACCATGACTTGTGTTCAATGACATCTTGGACAAAAGGATTGTGACATATTCTAAAGGAATGCGAACTTGTATCTAGTTATACTATTTGGGTAGGTATGACGGTTTGCTAGAACCTAATCATATCTTATGGTTTCATGTTTGAACCCATTGCCAACTTAGTATAATCCTAGAGGGTCACACAAAATAGAACGAATCCAAAAGGGACTATATTGGAATATTGGATCGAAGGACCATTGAGGGATTTAAATAATTAGAAGAAGAAAACTGGAAACAGAGGAGGTCCGGGCGGACCAGTGGAAGGACCCGGGCGGACCTGGTATGGTCCGGTCGAACCACTTGCCATACCCGGCCGGACCAGTCAGTTTCGGGAGGAAACTTCCTTAATCCGTTTTCTTGCGGGTTTAGACATAAGTTACCTATTTGGAATAGGTCTAACTTGTATATAAACAGCCCTAATTTGTCCCTAATCAGTCTATGTGTTTTTGCAAGCCTCCAAAAGAGTTTTTGAGAGAATTATTTTGTTCTAAGAGATCATTGATTGAAGAACAAAATTATACACAAATTATATTCCATATAGTTCATATTAATTGTGAAAACGTGTTTCACAATTTTGGTCTAGCAACCAAGATCAAGAAGCTCCTTGATATTCGTTCGTGGTATGGATACCACTAGAGGGTGAAACTCATCATCTTCAAAGTTCGTGTTCAAGCTTTATGTTCGTGATCAAGTTTCTAAATCTCCACCAAGATCAAAGGCTATAAATCAAAGTCATCAAGGGTTAGTATTCTAGTATTCATATTGTATGTATTTGATATAATCATATGAACGGATCTATGGCTTTGGGTTTCTATTAAAATTTTAAATGCTATTTTCCACTGCGCATGTTACTCCGAAACCCAACACCTTGAGACTTTCGGTGCCAAACTAATTGAGGAAGCTTCCAATGTTGCATATGACTTTGCTAGGGCCATTGTTGGGAGGTGACGCGAATAACTTCTTTCTGAGGGAGCCTTTCAAACTCGAGTGTAGTCCCTAGAGTGCCACCATTGATTGCAAGTGGAGCAAGAAAAACATATCCTTGATTGGAGGAACAGACACGAGCACACATGACATGAAGGCTTTTCGACATTCCTCTTGAGAGACTTTGAGGGTAGTCTCACACATCCATCTTGAGCATAGCCCCTAGGGATCATTAACTGTCAAATGAAGCAGAAGAAGCTCTCGTTCTTGAGTCACATAGCCCCTAGGGCGTCATCTTTTGTCAAGGAAAGAAAGAGACTCGTCCTCGTGTGGGGGAACAAGCATAAGAGGACATGGCAAGAGCTAATCCATTTCTCGTGAAACCTTCTGACATACTGTAGGGGCACATGCTTGGAGAAGCTTGAAAACTGAGTCACACGTTGTTGCCATTTTCTTCCCAAACCAATTGACTCACTTGGGACTATTTGTGCAACCTCGTACCCCTCAATAATGGGCTCATTCTCGGATGGATCTTGGTTACCATGGGGCTTCTTTCACATGAACCCAAAAATGAACATTGTCGGAGAAAACTCTTATCAAACAACCTTTGATTGTGGCATGCCTTATCAAGCCCTTTTAATTCCGGAGTTGACACGGCGGGGAATTGACTTGCTGAGGAGAGTCAATGTAGAACTTGTATTCTTAAGAGGTCGGGTATCTCCATTTCTCTTTCCCTTCTCTCTCTCACTCTCTCATTTTTTTATGACGCACCCTGTTTTTTGCCTAGACCGCCCTTTCGGGTTTTCAATCTAGCGGGCATCCTTTTGCGTCTTCATTTTGACTCGATTAATGAGGAAGTGTGCATTGACTCTAGCTTTGGATGAGAGACATGTGATTTTGGGTGGAGACCTTTTGTCACTAATGATGAGTGACATTGACTCGACTAGGGAATTAGCCCCTAGTATTGACATGTATTTTTATTTATTAAATGACTTACGAAGGCAAGTAAGTCATTAAGAGAGAAGAGAAGGAAATCCCCAATTTGATTGCAAGAAACTGGGAGTATTGCTGAAAGATAAGAAGCCCCTAGACTCGACAAGGAACGTGAAATGATTTCAAATCTAGGAAAGTTGTTCAATATTGAGGTGATTAATTCATTGGCAAATGACTCGTACAAAGATGCCTTGACAAGTTCGAGATGAAGGCCAATCACCATAACGAACTAGGGATAAACATATCTTCTTTATTGCATGAGACTGGACCCGAAGGTTGCCTACGTTCCTCCAGTATAGAGGCTCAGGTCACCGTAGTTCTTGTGGATTCTCCATTCTTTGTGATGGAATTGTTGCTTCGTCGTGATGGTTGTTGATGTCATTTCGTCCTTGGAAAATGATATTGATCTTGTGTACTTCTTTGATTGAGGGGGATTATATATATATATATATATATATATATATATATATATATATTTTATGCTCTAACTTTTGCCTAGGTTGTTTTGAAGAGTCAACCTAGCGAGCCATTTTTTTTAATCCCCCTTTGAAACATTGCTTGATTTTTCTCCATGGTTGTGGTTGTAGTTCCACCTTGCTTGATGTCTTGGATTTGTCGTTGATGTTGTCGCCTTCGTCACGATGTTTAGCCCCTAGGCGTTCAAGTGATGGCCTTTGTTCCAAAACTTGTTTAGACATCTTTTCATCATTTTGCCAAGAATTAAATTGAACAACTTGGAAGAGTGTATGAGGACAAGAACAACTTTTATTTGATACTTGAATCAAAATTTAACATGGGGCGAGAGAAAACATTAATACACACTTAAAAGGACTTTGACTCTTTTTTTTTTTTTATCCTATTACTAGGTAGAGAAAGGGAAACGGAGATTGCTGTCGTCATGGGTCGTCATCCCCCATGTTGTTGTAGTCTCCTTGTGGCATGATCTCTTGTTGAAGCCCCATTTCAAATCTAAGCTTCTTCCTTGATAAGTTGCTCTTCACCCAAGGTAAATTCACCATTGCCGATCAAATCTTGGATGATGTTTCGGAGAAGGAAGCAACATTCGGTAGTGTGGCCGCTATGCTTGTGGTAGTTGCACCATTCACCAAATGCATGATTCTCCGGTATCGTCTTCGGCTTGTACCCTTCCAAAGGCTTAAGCTTTCCCCTTGCCACTAAAGTTTCAAGTGCTTCGGCTCGGGTCATTCCTAGGAGAGGAGTGAAAACTCGGTTGTTGGCGGTACTTTTGTGGCTTTTGTGGGGCGGGCCACTCGAGCATGCTTTACCGTTGGCCTTTCCTTTGTTGTCGGTGAGCTCTTGCAGACGGGCCTTGAGTTCAGAAATCTCTTCCTTGTGAATTCTCCTCTCGAGATCAAAACGGGCTTGCCACAAATCGTCTTTTCGGTGGGCATCCTCGGTAAGTCTATCCATATGTTCCCTCATGGCTCTCATTATGTTGAAGAGCCTTTCGTTGGACACGGAAATGTTCCCACCCTTGTTGTTGTTGCCGTTGGAAGCCATTGGACCTATTGGAAGAACACGGTTGATCTTAGGTTGGCCCCACAAATACCTTTTAAGTAAAATTATTCAACCCACATACAAGGAAAACAGACTCGAACCACATAAGGAAATTTTTTTATTTTTTTTAAAGTCGGAGAGACGGAATCCCTTTTGGGGTTTCTAGAAAAATAGTGGAATCGTCACACTAGTATATAGACCTTCTCGCGGTCCCATATACTCATCGGATTCCACCACGTTTGTGATACCTACATGTGACGGGATTAAACTAAATTAATGTCATAAAGCATACATGCGGGGACGGAGTTTTATTTCGTCCATAATAACCACTTGTTTGTTTTAGAAACGGCATGTATGATTTGATGACATTAGTTTAGGAAAATCTCGACACATGAAAACCGACTTGGTCACGGAGTGTTAGAACCTAGACTAAGAATGTGTTGGCTTGTGCTCGGTTAAAGAGAGGCTTAAGGTAACCCCCGGCATGTAGTCCTGAACTACGCCACGGGTTGAGGTTTACCGCTTCGAAAGAGTCAAGGTCGGGTGGAGCTTGAAACTTTCTAGGACGGGCCTCGACGGGTTTGGGGTTATGAACTTTGTGCGACTCGATTGTGAGCAATTCATAGGAATATGTGCATGTAGTGTGAGGTCAAGCCAAGTGACAAATTTTTTTTTTTCAAAGAAATAAAAAACAAAATAAACACATATTTACAACTTTCGAATCACCCGTGTGACCGATAAAATAAACAGAAAGTAAAAACATTCATGTGCAGGCCCGGTGCCCACGCACTGTCAAAACTGTTCTGTTTTTGTGCACTGTTCTGTTCTGGAAAACGGCCCAGACGCGCGCGCATTGGGATTCCTATGCGGGAGGTGCGCACATCAGAGAAATAGGGGCAGAGGCGCCCGCTTCTTGGTAAAAACCTGCAAACTGATGGGTTCAAGGGATTGCCTTGACCCTAAATGAAAACTTTTTCCCCTGCATAATTTGTTAGCACAGAAACATGGAATTGAAGGACGAGACGGGAGGTGGGAGATTATGGTGGTGAAGGTCGAAGGCGCGCGCCTTAGGCTAAAAAGGCCAGAGGCGCACGCATCCCACCTTTTTCCACCAGAATGCCCAGAATGCAGAAATAAGAACACCAAAAGTTAAGAACGCAAGTTTAACCCTCTAAATCATGTCCCCAGCAGAGTCGCCACTGTAGATACCCCGGGAGAGCCCACGACTTGGCTAGAGCGGTGGAAGGATCCTAAGATGTGTAACTTGTTTTAGTTTGTAGAGTCGCCACCTATGTTTTTAGAGGAACATAAGAAAAACCTAAAAATAGCCTATTTTATGTTACGAAACCAAAGATTCGGGAAAAGAAGGGTTCGGGGGTTAGGTGACAGAGTGAGAAGTACTTAAACACCCACTCTGCCCCGCTTACGCGGGTCTTGCTACTTTTGGTGTTCTAATGCTAAATGTCCTTATTTTAATATGAGAAAAATGCTAACAATTATAATGTAAAGAAATGGGAAATAAAAGAGAATTGTTTTATTGATTAATGTATGCTAAAGATTACATATCAAACAATTACATAAAGAAACGAATGGTGAATTAAAATGGTGTTTAGAATGTTGGAATGTAACATTGACCAAACTTCAATAGTGAAGTGGCCTTTTGGTTGAATTCCGTTTTATGGAGATTGCATACTCATTAAAAGAGATGAGAGATGAAGAAAGCAAATAGAGAGTCTTGATAAAGAGAAGTTATAAAATTAAGACTTTAGAAGAAGAAAGTGAGCATTGTACCTTGTGCTTGAATGGGGGAGGAGCCAAAGTTGTCTATAGTAACCACCTTTTGAAAATGAACTTTTGTGTTTTTTTTAGAGTATTCTTGAGTCAAAATCCTTCCTCCTTTTCCATGGTGGAATGAAGAGGTATTTATAGTTGTTAGGGAAGTGTTTGTGGTCATAAAGATGGCCCTTCCCCGGATCAAGTCAATGCATAATGGCTTTGGAGGTTACAAATCAGAAAAGAAGGGAAATTTGGCAAAATCTGGGATCTTGGAGGTGGGATGCGCGCACATCCCACCCCCCTATGGGAAGCGCACGCCTCCCACAAAGGAAGGCGAAGGCTCGCACGTCCCACCTTCAGAAAATCCATATTTTATCCCAAAAGTTGGTCCCGTTATGCAGTTAAACCCCGAAACTAATGAAATCAGTCAGAAATTTAACGAACACCACGAAAGTCAACAAAAACAAAGTAAACAAAGACTCAAGGTTGACTTTGTCACTTATTTAAGTCCAAGACTAACGGAGTAAGTCAAGAACTTAACAAAAAGTAACGAAAGTTAACGAAAAGTAACAAAACTTAACAGAAAAGAGGAAGATAGAGAATGTGTATGCAATCGGGACATGAGAGGTCCAAGGCGGGGTGTCTACAATTACAAACACAATCACCACCAACAACGACACCACCATCATTATACCATCATCGCTACTTATACCACCATCACTACACCTACCAAAAAACACCATCTTATCTAAGGGTGTAAATGGTTCGGTTTTGTTCGGTCTGGGCAAATTTAGAGAGCTAGTAATCGGTTTGAATGTAAAATGTTCAAGTGCATAAGTTTTTTTATTAGGGTCCGCATTTGGAGCGGACCCGTTTATAGACATGGCCAAATACGGGTGGGACAGGTACGGTTACGGTTACGGGTATAGGTACGGTTCAAAAACTCATAACCGTAACCTAACCGTGTTAAATACGGGTGCGGGTACTGGTGGGCCACGGTTATGGTGGGTACGGGTCAACGGTTGTACAGGTCTGCCCTCCTTTAAAAAATCACTGTTAAATTGTAATCAGTTTTTGTTAAAAATCTAATGGAAGCTATTAAAAGTTAATTGTTTTCTTTTTTTCTTTTTTCCTTTTTGATATCAATAAGATTTAACAAAATATGTTAGAATATGTTTAAAATGAATAAAAGTAACAAAAAATATTTAAAAAGCTAACATTTTAAACAGATTATGTTAGAAAATCAACAAATTATGTTAGAAAACTAACGAAACTAACATAATTTGTACGGTTAGAATATTTAACGGTTATGGTTATGGGTTCCTATAGATATAACCATAACCTAACCGCATTATTGACGGGTACGGTTAGAAAGGTTAACCGGTTGTCCACAGGTGCAGTTCTAACGGTTTAAATGTAGGTACGGGTTGACGGGTTTTCACAGGTACGGTTTCCGGTTGGCCGTGTCTACCCTTTTAAGTTGTAAAAACAGACTCGTCTAAATGTTTGACACGCGGTCAAAGGAAGTGAAATGCGTGGTGGAAGAGAGTTTCTTAATAGTTTACCTATCAATCCTCTTAAACTCATGGAAGTTACATTTGAGTACACAAGATATAATCATTAACATTATTAATACTCTCTCTGTCCCGCTCAAAATAAAATATTTGGTCAACTAAATTATATTTTGATTAATAATTTAAGGAAGAATAATGATGCTTATATAAATTATTATTTTTATTGTATCACGGTTAATAATAAACTAAATAACTATTTTTAAATTTTTATTAGAATTATTATTTTTCATTAAATTATTGGCTAAAGTATAATTAAATTGATCAAAAATCCTATTTCAAATCTTTTTTTTTACACTAACAATATTATTCTCTTAACGTCTTAAAATGCTAGTCTCATTTTCTCATTTTACTTCTTTCATAACGTTAGTCTCATTTCTAAAATTAACACTTCAAAATTACTTAATATTCAAAATTTATAATATGACTTTAATATATTTGAAAACTAAAAAAACAAGAATAACATTTTGATATGAAGGAGTATTATATAAACTTCCATAAGAAAATAAATACTTTAAGGACTAATAAATATTTTTATTCAATTGACACAAGTACAATTTCATAAAATACATTTTATTTTTAAATTTAAATTTTATTTTTGATTGAAATAATTGTATTTATTTGAGTACAATTAATCAAAGATGACTCTTCATTATCTAAGTAGTTTCCTTCCTAACCTAAGATTTTCCCTCTCAAAATTCTATCCTTATGTATACTAGTAGGTAACCCGTTCTCTGCACGGGAATATATTCCGTTAATATTTTTTGTATTTTCTTTTTTGATGTTTTTATTTGATAAATTAATATAATAATTTTATTTGAAAATATATGTATATTTTAAAATAATCAAAACATTTTCATAGCTTTGGTTGTACATAGTTGGAATAAATATATTTTTTAATTAATTTAGAAGTACATTTAAGTCTGTTGTATGAATATTTCAAAAAACCTAATGGTATTAATAGTAATAATTAACATACTCCCTCCGTTTCATATGAATTGAGACAAAAAAAAATGGGCACAATAATTAAGAGAAAGTAGTGAATGTATGGTGGAAAATGAAGAGAGAGAATGCGTGGGGTAAATAGTAGTGTTGATTGGATAAAATGAGTGGTGGAAAATGAAGAGAGAGAATTAGTGGGGTTAAATGAGTGGGGTTGAGTGAATAAAATATTAAAAAGTTTGTCATTTTGGGCAGTCTCAATTGAGGTGAAACGGACGAAAAAGAAATAAGTCTCAATTCACATGAAACGGAGGCAGTATATAGTAACTATTATAGTTAACAATTATATTTAACGATTATAATTAACTAATACTATTAATAGTATTAGTTAGTTATAATAGTTAAATATTACTCCTCCCGTCCTGGAGTAAGAGTCTTATCTCCCGTTTGCACGGAAATTAAGAAATGATGGAAGTAAAGTAAATATTGTGAGTGTAAAAGTAAATTAGGAGAGAGAATAAGTGGGAGTGAATAATAAGTTGATTGATTTTGTAAGTATAAAAGTAAAGTATGAGAGAGAATGACTGAGATGAATAGTAAAGATTCTTTGTCAATTTAGGAAAAATGATTTTACTCTGTGACGTATCAAAATAGAAAGTAGGACTCTTACTCTGGGACGTAGGTAGTAATAGTTAACTATTACTATTATAAATATTAGTTACTATAGTAGTTAACTATATTAGTTACCTATTATAGTACCTATTACTATTATAAGCATTAGTTACTATAGTAGTTAACTATAATAGTTGCTTATTATAGTAACTATTACTATTATAAGTATATAGTTAACTATTATTATAGTTACTTATTATAGTAACTATTATTATTATAAGTATTAGTTACTATAGTAGTTAACTATATTAGTTACCTATTATAGTAACTATTACTATTATAAGTATTAGTTACTATAGTAGTTAACTATAATAGTTACTTATTATAGTAACTATTACTATTATAAGTATTAGTTACTATAGTAGTTAACTATATTAGTTACCTATTATAGTAACTATTACTATTATAAGTATTAGTTAACTATAGTATTTAACTATAATAGTTACCTTATATAGTAACTAATACTATTAGCTAATACTATTAGCTAAGAAAAAGAATTTGAAAAGTCTCTTATTTATAAGAGTGGTAATGATGTGGCAACACCAAATGCAACCTTTCTCTAAGACTTGTCTATGTGGCAGCACCATGGCTCTCCTCACCAACTTTAATATATATATATATAGATTTAAGAATCTGCCATATTTCATGCTTACATTTGTGGTGTATAGAAATATTCTATACACTGAGTGTAAGTGTATCATCTTCCTGTTATTACTGACAATATTGTTTTCAAAAAAGTTTTCCATAATGTGTAAAAACATTTCTTCAAAATGTGTCATTCTTATTCAACCATTTTTGCATAAAGATGGATTGGACATTTTCTTAAAAGCCCTTCATTCTAACTTTTATTTCTAAAGAAGACACAATATCTTTCTAATTGCTCAAAAACCAAAGGGACAGAAATAGCCAAGAATACCCCTAACTACCCCTTATAAGGGTGCTCCCCCTTTCCAGGCCATATTTTCATGTCATATTTTCATCCCGCTCTAAGATTCATGTCCCAGACTCTTAGAAACACTGAGAATCATGTCTCAGACTCTTAGAAACACTGAGAATCATGTCTCAAACCTATAAAAACACTAAAAGTCATATTATAAACGTATAAAAACACTGAGAGACATGTCGTATGCTATAAAAACATTGAAAGCCATCTCACATACCTATAAAAACACTTAGAACCATATCGCACACCTATAAAAAAAATTAGAACCATGTCACATACCTATAAAAACACTTGGAACCATGTCACATGCCAATTAAAACACTTAGAACCACGTCACATACCTATAAAACACTGAGAGACATGTCACATACACATAAAAACACTTAGAAACATATCACATACCTCTAAAAACACTGAGAGCCATGTCACAAACCTATAAAAACACTGAGAGTCATGCCGCAGACCTATAAAGACTCTGAGATACATGTCACAAACCTATAAAACATTGAGAGTCATGTCTTCGACTTGTAAAAATACTAAAATACGTGTCACATACATATAAAAACACTGAGAGCTATGTCACATACCTATAAAAATACTAAGACAAGTGTCTCAGGCCTATAAAAACACTGAGAGACATATCTCAAACCTATAAAGCACTAAGAGACGTGTCTCAGACCTATAAAAACACCGAGAGACATATCTCAAACCTATAGAAACACTGTGAGACATGTCGCAAACCTATAAAAACACTGAGAGACATGTCACATACCTATAAAAACACATAGAACCTTGTCACAGACCTATAAAAATGTGAGACGTGTCGCAAACCAATAAAAATAATGGGAGACATGTCACGGACCTACAAAAACACTAACAACCATGTCACAAACCTATAAAAACACTAAGAGACATGCCGCATACCTATAAAAACACTGAGAGCCACGTCCCAAACCCATAAAAACACTGAGAGTCATGTCGGAGACCTACAAAAACACGGACACCATGTCCCATACCTATAAAAACACTAAGAGGCATGTCTCATACTTATAAAAACACTAAGGCCTCGTTTGGTACACGGGAATCTAGACTAAGGAATAGGCATTTGATTCCTATGTAACACTTTAACTTTGTTTGGGATACACATTAAGCTAGGTAAGAGAATGGGTATTGGTTACCTATGGGTATCGAATACCCATTTTTCATAGTAATCTCAATCCCACAAGAAGTGGTGGGTTTCTAATACCCATTCCCAAAGAAAGTATACATGTAAACTTATCTTGATATAATTTCGGTAACCAAACAAGGAAGATCCAAATCTGCCGACTAAACCAAATCTATATATATATATATTAAAGTTGGTGAGGAGAGCCATGGTGTTGCCACATAGACAAGTCTTAGAGAAATGTTGCATTTGGTGTTGCCACATCACTACCACTCTTATAAATAAGAGACTTTTCAATTTCATTTTCTTAGCTAATAGTATTAGTTACTATAATAGGTAACTAATATAGTTAACTACTATAGTAACTAATACTTATAATAGTAATAGTTACTATAATAGGTAACTAATATAGAACTACTATAGTAACTAATACTTATAATAGTAATAGTTACTATAATAGGTAACTATAATAGTTAACTACTATAGTAACTAATACTTATAATAGTAATAGTTACTATAATAAGTAACTATAATAATAGTTAACTATATGCTTATAATACTAATAGTTACTATAATAAGTAACTATTATAGTTAACTACTATAGTAACTAATACTTATAATAGTAATAAGTACTATAATAGGTAACTAATATAGTTAACTACTATAGTAACTAATACTTATAATAGTAATAGTTAACTATTATAGTTAACTATTACTACCTACATCCCAGAGTAAGAGACCTACTTTCTATTTTGATACGTCACAGTAAAAGTCTTTTTTCTAAAATGACAAAAATCGTTACTATTCATCTCAGTCATTCTCTCTCCTACTTTACTTTTATACTCACAAAATCAATCAACTTATTATTCACTCTCACTCATTCTCTCTCCTAATTTACTTTTACACTCACAACATTTCCTTTACTTCCATCATTTCTTAATTTTCGTGCAAATAGGAGATAGGAGTCTTACTCCGGGACGGAGGGAGTAATATTTAACTATTATAACTAACTAATACTATTAATAGTATTAGTTAATTTAATATTTAAATATAATTGTTAACTATAATAGTTACTATATAATTTAATTATTATTATTAATAGTATTAGTTAATCATAATTGTTATAATATATATTAACTATTACTATTAATTATATTATTTAATCATAATAGTTAATATATATGTTAACTATTACTATTAATACCATTAGGTTTTTTAAAATATTCATACAACAGACTTAAATGTACTTCTAAATTAATTAAAAAATATATTTATTACAACTACGTACAACCAAAGCTATGAAAATATTTTGATTAATTTAAAATATACATATATCTTTAAATAAAATTATTATGTTAATTTATCAATTAAAAACATCAAAAAACATTAACGGAATAGATTCACGTGCAGAGCACGGGTTACCTACTAGTTTCTCAAGATATTATCTGATAATCTCTCAGCCATCTTCACCCTTGGTAGTCTCTTTGTTATCACTGTCTTTATTACTCTCTCTCCTAACTTCAGTAGTACTCTTGAAAGGTACCATGTGATATGAATTGTTTTTTTTTCTTCTTTATTTTGCCAGGTTTGAAGAATGAAGATTTTAAAACGATTTTTAAATTTTTAACGAAGAATTTGAATGTGTTCAAAAAAACATAATAATGAAGAATTTGAATTGGCAGATATCACTATTAAAATAAAACTCCATCTGTCCCAGAAATATTATCTCATATTGAGTTTTTATGGCCAACAAAAATAAATTTTGACCAAACATTGGTGTCAATTTAATGATCACAATGAAATTTAAAAAATTGTTATTGATAAAAACACTTAATGATTTATCAATTACCAATCTTGGAATTTCACTAAAATGATTAGATTGTCACCAATGGTTGGTCAAAGTTCATTTTTGTTGACCATAAAAAGTCAAAATGAGATTATCTTTCTGAAACAGGGGAGAATAAGAAAAAAAAAATAGGAAAAGAAAACCATTACCCATTACGTAGGAAACTAGTCATTTGAACCAATCGTAGTAATGGTAATCTTATTCCCATTTCTTAGCTTAAACTTACGTAAAGTCCAAACATGGGTATGGGAAAGTAAAAATCTCATCATTCCTGGATTTTAGATACCTAGATATTACGTGCCGATTCCCATATATTCATTCCCATGAGCCAAACGAGGCCTAAGAGCCATGTCGCAGATCTATAAAAACACTGAGAGACATGTCACACCCATAAAAACTTAGAGACATGTCGCAAACTTATAAAAACACTGAGAGACATGTCACACCTTTAAAAACACTGAGAGCCATGTCACAGACATATAAAAACACTGAGAGACGTGTCTCAGACCTATAAAAATAATGAGAGATATATCTCAGACCTATAGAAACACTGAGAGACGTGTCTCAGACCTATAAAAACATCGAGAGACATATCTCAAACCTATAGGATACAAACTAAAGGTTTTAATAGTCAAAGAAAATTCTAAAAGTATGAAAGTTGCACAGATTCATGGGATGGATTGAAGCAAGCTTCTGGGAGTTGGAATCTCCGTTTTGATGAATCAAAGAATTTGGCTTTATCAAAAACGAAGATGAATCTTGTATATACAAGAAGATTAGTGGGAGCATGGTGCTATTCCTTATCTTATATGTGGATGACATATAATCATTGGAAACGACATTCCTACATTTTAATCTGAAAGGATTTGATTAAGAAAGTGTTTCGCAATGAAGAATATCAATGAAGCCACATATGTGTAGATACCCTGATCTCGCACCCCTAAAAACCCACCTTGAATCGGTCTAAACCCGAAAATTGACCTAAAACCCTCGATTTGGCTGTGCGGGACTTCCGTGAGCCTTATCGGTGCATCTAATGGATAAACGGACTTCAAATTCATGATCAGAGCGAAAAAACGAGCAAACAGGCAAAAATTTCGTTTTTCGAGGTGCGGGACCGGAAACGGGGCCTGCAACCCCCCGAACTGCTCGCTGTTATCCATTCTGTGCATTAAAAATATATTATTACCTTTCCTTGCTAATTGACATATTTCAGATATACCGGCGTGACCAAAAAATTATTCCAAGCAACTTTCATGTTGGGCCCGCGGACAATCGGGACACCGGAGCGCGCACGACGGAGCGGAAAGCCGAAGCCGGAAAGATGGTTATCCAAATTGGAAAATATCTCAAAATATCTTATCAACTGGTCAAGAAGAGCAAAAATATATTATTGTCGTTCCTTGCTTATGAAAATATTTCAGATATACCGGCCTGACCAGAAAAATATTCCGAGCAACTTTCATGTTGGACACGCGGACAACCGGGACACCGGAGGCGCGCACAACGGAGCAGTTGCGGAGCGGAAAGCCGGAGCTGAAAAGATGGTTATCCACATTGCAAAATATCTCAAAATATCTAAGCAAGTGGTCAAGAAGAGGAAAAAATATATTATTGTCGTTCCTTGCTCATAAAAATATTTCAGATATACCGGCCTGACCAGAAAAATATTCCGAGCAACTTTCATGTTGGACCCGCGGACAACCGGAACACCGGAGACGCGCACAACGGAGCAGTTGCGGAGTTAATGCCGGAACAGAGATAAGGAAGATGACTTGAATCCTTAGTGTAAGAAGGATAGATAATGATATAAAAAAATCACCTCCCTCCTCCAATTTACAACCTCCCCCCTCCAATTTACAACCAATTTACAACCTCCTTTCTCCATATTACCATCTCCCTCATCCATTATTTAAAGAAGAATTCATTCACCCATCACACACACACCACTCTCCATATTCACCACCACCCTTACTTGCTCTCTCTCAAGTAACCCTAAAACACCGTCAACCACCACCACACCACCACCATACCACCATAGCACCACCACCACACAAACACTAAACTCAAACCCTTTCAAACACTAAGCAAAAGCCTTAGAAAACAAACAAAAAAAAAGACTTCCCTTGGAAGCAAAGGGAGCACAACCTAGGCCTTATTCTCACCTTGTAATCACCTCAAAGGGTAAGATGTAGTGTTCTTATGTAATTTCTTGAGAGGTTTAGCCACTTGTTAGGCTAAACCTCCATTTTATATTCAAAGATACAATATTGATACTCTTGTTGTTTTTTCTCTTCAAATGATATTATAATGATGTTTTGAGCTCTTGAGCATGCTATTCTATTGATCTTGTGTATATATATCATGCATGAATGAGTATCAAATCCTTGTGTGTGTTTGATTCAAGGGATTTTCAAAGAACCAACTTGTTTCCCCTCAAAAAACCTTGAATCTGTCCATAGCTTGTAATATCACCTTGTGAGAACTCATGTAATCTGACTTAGAAGCATGGATAAATGTTGTTTTGTGTTGTTAATATGTATATATATGCATGTTCAAAGTTTCATGTTCATAGCTTTTCATTTGAGTTAGTTTTGATAGGTGTTTTCATGACATAAGTGAGATGCCAATAATCTGTCCATATGGTACCTTACTGACTTGTTTCTTTGTTTAGGCATAGAAAACTTGGGTTTTGGTCTTAGACCACAAAATAGAACTTGTTCTACACATAACAAGGAACATTATTATGTAAATACAATATTTTTAGCCTCAGTGTAAGAGGCTCTTTCCATTTTTTGTTTGAGCTCTCTGTTCTCATATTTGTGCTTGTCCATTTCTGACATCAAAAAGTCAGAAGTGTTTTGAATGACTTAAACTTGTTTGTTGGACTTGAAACTCTCCAGATATTAACTTTGAAATGTTAGGAGAAACTTTCATGTTTTGTTTCCCCCATGATTCCCCCGTTTTGATGATGAAAAAAGTGGATACGTTAGGGATGTATGAAATTCTGTCAGACTGGGCTGTGAAAAGAATTGCCTTGCATGCTTTGTTTGAACACCATAACATGCCCTTAAAATCAAGGGAAAAATCATGGTAGATTTTTAATGTGTTAGGAAGTTTTCTTGACCTTTACTTTCCAGATTGGATGAGTACAAGAACAGGTACACAAAGAAAGGTGCACAGCAGTCCCTGAAAATGTTTAGGGACGGAGTTTCGGACATTTATTTGTTTTGGGAATTGTTTCCCTTTTTGTGAAAATGTAAGGCACAAAATAGCAATTCAAAAGGCATAAAATGAATCTACGTGGCACGCATATAGAGACCATCATGGGCGAAGAGAATGCCTAACCCCTTTTCTCTTCGTAACTTAGCCCCCGAACCCACTTTCTCTAAAAAAGGTTTTTTCTTCATTTTTCCTAAAATTAAAATGAGGTGGCGACTCTTGCAATTAAATCACAGTATCAAGAGGAAACCATTGTGCGGGAACCGAGCGCATTTCCAAAAGCGCATCAGCACGAGGCGAACCCGAATCGCTTTCGCGAGCGATCATTTCGAGGTTCGGTTTCGGGCGCGGGCTCTCACAGTGGCGACTCCGCTGGGGACTTGTTTTAAAGTGGGCTAGACTCTAAATCTTTGTGTGTGCCATGCTTTATGTGCCTTGGGGTGTATATATCTGTGCCCTAACCTCTATTTTGCAGGGGCGTTTTTTCGCTTATCTTATTTGTATATATATATATATGCATTGCGTGGTGAGTGATTCCCCAAAAAAGGGGTAAAACAAGTAAAAAAGGAAAAAAATGATTTTCTTGTTTTCTTTACGTGCTTTCAAAATGATTTTTCGAACTCATAGATACCTCACACACATGCACGTTTTTTGAAAAGCGTCTTAGAATCTCAAACCCGAGACGGTAAACCTGGGGCATAAGGGAGCTCACTTGACTTCCCCATAGGGTCAACGGTATACTGTTTCCCCCTTAGCAGCGCCTACGGTCGCTGTGATGGGTGTAGGCCAAGCTTCAAAAGCCGAAATGCGATGTCCATATTTCTTTCGAAAATAACACGTCCCAGACTTCATGCCGGTTTTTGTCTAGCAATTTCTCTTCAATCCTATGAGTTCCCAAAAGGTTATAATCAACCTCAATTGTGGATATCATGTTGAATTCTTGGATTGACTTGAAATTGTAAAGACCCTCACATAGACCGTAACCGAATGGTGGATCCCAGAAAGAGTATAGGCCCTTCGTTAGGGGCTCGGACGGCCAATAGTACAGGTGAAAAACGTTGGTCCTATACTTTGGAGAAGGTATCCACTATTCCAGGATTCCATGCGAAAACATGTCAAAACAAAGCAAACTGCTTGTCCGGCATCCATAGGTTTGTGCATTGCTTGCGCTTCAAATTTCGAACAAAAAGAAAAAAAAATTTGGCTTCTTTAATTCATAAAGCTTCATTCCCCGGAAATCTAAAATAGGTTTCCCTTTTCATCCATCTTGTAGAGGGGAATTTCTTCTTGTTCTCTAGCGCGACATTCAAGGTCCGTTCCAGGCACCGCTTTGATCAAAGTTCTACTCCGGTTTTCATCATCGATTATGGCCAACAAAGGACAGGCATCATCAAACTCGGCTAAGGGTTTCCCGGACTTCGAGCCAGGGTATGCACTGGAACAGTGGTTGGAAAGGCGCTTGCATGATCACACCAATCGTATGATCAGCATATTCCAAGGACATCAAGAATAAATGTTAGACCTTGTGGCTACCCTTTTGAAAAAATTGGAGCTCAAAGATCTCCAAGCACTCCATTTCCAAGATGTCAATTCCAACGCGAACTTTCACTCGACCCGAGATATGGGACTCAAGACTTGTAATGATATTTATGTGGGAGCTAGCGAAATGGTGACAACAAATAATTTGAACCCTACTGCCTCTCTAGAGACACGTGAAACTTCAGTGAAACCCACAGAGATCTATTCATCAAGCAGTTCGCAGAAGAAGTTTTGTCATAATGGTAGATACTTCAACAATTTGAATGCCCCATTGTCTGTGGTTTTTTCAAGACCTAAGCGCTCAAGGATTGCTAAAGCCAGTGGAAAACTATCGTCCCGAAAATCCCACCTATGGAGATCGAAGCAAGTTATGCCAATATCACTAAGCCCGCGGCCACGACACTGATTCATGTTGGGCACTCAGGAAAGCAGTCCAAGACCTTTTTGATGAAGAAGTCATTGAAGTGCCCGTGCCAGAGACAAGCCGTCTGTGTAACAATCTCACTGCCCAAAGGCCTGTGACTCCATGCTATGTAAAACCCCATCGGATTTTTGCACCAATTGTTAAATCTAAGGAAAAAGGTTTGGTACGAAATGGGGATAGGCACTTTGATGAATTCGAGAGCCCGCTATCCAATATCTTCTATGGGTTGGTTGCTCTAGGGATTATGAAACCTATTGAAAGATACAAGCTACCCAGACGATTGCCCAAGCACTTTAACCCCGCAGAGCTCTGCGTGTATCATCAATCCGTGGGTCACGATACAAACTCTTGTTGGTCTCTCAAGCATGTTATCCAAGACCTCATAGATCACAGAGTTATCCCAAGGCCACCTCTAAGGGCCTCATGTTCGAGTAGTTATCCCAGGGACTCATCAACCCCCGAGGAAGGTGTTTCCCCTTAAATATGATTGGATCTCATCAACCCCGAGGAAGGTTATCCCTCTTTTGCTGGTAACAGAAGTGTGTTGACTCGTGAGGTCGTGCCTCTAGTGCATGGATCTCTTTTTGCGTGTGACTGGGCTCACCGCCCCAACTCCTAATCCTGTTCTTTTTGCGTAATACTTAGTAATATGCTCACACATCTTCTTTGTCTTCTAAATCTAAGAGTGTGTTGTTGTCTTCGTGCTTTTATTTTATTGCTTGTCATGTAAATGTTTCAGTCAATGAACTTGCCTTATAACCAAGTGCCTTGTAAATCGCGTATCTTGTAGATCTGGACCCGCAAACAATTAATCTCACTTAAATAAAAGCAATCAATGAAATTTGAACAAAAAATTAGACTGTGATTAATTGAGATGGGAACTAGGGCCGAAGGCAACCGACGAAGTTCATAAAGGCGATCGACAAAGTCACCCGACAAACGAAAATTTCAGGGTGCAATCAAAGACATGTTCAGAAGGGCCAATCAAACGAAAAAGGCCGAAGACTATCACAGTGATGCCAACGCAAGTGTCGGCGATTTTCCTTTAATGTATAATGTGTTGTAAATTCTCGCATTTTGTAAATTTATGTTTCAGAAGCTATATGTTTCTTCTTGAGTGAAAAAAAAAAAAAAAAAAAAAAAAGATGAAAGAGAGCAAAAAAGGAGAGGTTAAAAAAAAAAAAAGGGAACATTATTCATTTACTTTGGTAAATACCATTCGCTTTATTGTTTAATTCAATTGTTTTAGAAAGGATATCGCGACACTTCAAGTTTATGTGTATGCCTTCAACGACGGCATCTGGCAATTCATAATGAAGACTTCATCGCTCGTTACACTAAGAACGAGACGTGGACCGAGGATCCGACAATCTCATGTGACATTATCAATTTCAAGGAGCACCGCGCTGCGAAGCCAATCTGAATTAAAGAAGATCTCGATCTTTCAACTTTGGGCAAAGTACCATCGACGACGACAACTGGTGACTTCAGTTGGAGACCAACGTGCTCTACCAACCCCTTACACTGAGGGAGCCCAAAACGACGTAATCAATCTTGGAAAGCGAGACAACAGCGAAGGCCTCTCATCAAACGAGGTCAAACGGCGACGCGAATCATAAGTCATGCCCAACGATGTTCTCATCTTGATTTGTCACGGTCTAATTTGAGTTTAAATGATTTGTGAAGCTTATCTAAATGAAAACTAAAATACTAATCTGACGCTATAAGGGTCCATCTGATTTTGAGGTACTTGACCATAAACGCTTGTTTAAGTCTTGAGTCTTTGATTTCAATGTGTAAGTATACTTTTCCCGAGTATAGGGGCTTCCCCCTACCCTCGTCCTTCCGTCATCTAATTTCTGCGCAAACACAATGTCGGAGATCCCACTGGGATTTCCTTTTGCTTCTCAAAACACTGGCCTCGTGCCTTCCCCTGCCAACTCCTGCAAGTTGTCACAGCAAAAGAGACAAAGGAATGCTATTCCTTAGATTTCAAACTCTCAATGTCGGCAAGTGATCTCGAATGAATGAGCACGAACTGGGGTTGTATGTCAAAGTTTCGGGTTTTGTTTCAAGAGCAATGATGTGGCTTCATGACAGTACGATTTGTTGAGAATGGTTTGTTCCGGGTAACACGGAAATTCAGATGGCAGAATGCCAGGGCATAAGACAACTCTCAATGACAGTTGATTCCTCAAAGAAGGAGTATTGAATGTCAGAACATGTGAATCATGATCAACAGCAAAGCCTCGAATGTAGGATGACTCTCATAGACAGTCGGTCCCTTAATGTGGGAATCAATAGAAACAAAGTGCCATCTCGGATTGTCATTATGGCCTGCGAAGCTCAAAGCTCTTTTCTTCAGCAACATTAGGATTTCGTCCCGCCGAGTAACTCTCAAAGACAGTTAACCCGACTGATTGGGTATTGTGTATCAGAAATTGTGAATTGCTTCCAACAGCGAGACATCGAACACTTGAATAACTCTCAATGACAGTTAAGCCCCCAAAGGTTGAAATGCCAAAACATGAAGTTGTGTCCAAACGACAAATGCTACAAGAGGTTCATATGCCTGATTCAGGGGGTTGTCCTATAGCATGACTGGGGCTTCCGTAGCCAACATCTGAGGTTGATCTTTGCGAGACACTGGGGCTTCAGCAGCAAGAAGGTTGGGGGTCGATATCAGAAAGAACAAATGGGGTTTCTTCAGCCAGCAACTGGGGCTGACCCAACTATAGCATCCGGAGATACCGTTGAGTAATCTTGATCAAATGGGTGTTCGAAATTGACCTTTTGAGTGCGCGCGCTAGGCTTTCGGCTTCGCTTCACCATACACATATCCATACTCCTCATTTTCGCAAAAATGCAAAATTCATAATAAAGTGCAATCCATTCCATTCATGATTCTCCCTCTGATTCATTCATAAGCTTTCAGTCATTAATTGATAACAAGCAAAGTTTGAGATGCGAGCGATGCACATGAGTCAAATAAAAGAAAAAATAAATAAAAGAAAAATCAAATGCAAAAGGAATCATCGTGCAAAAGGAGAAATTTGACTTTCACCCTCCAAATGAAAAGCGGTTGCAAAATGAAAAGGGAATGTATTCTTGTCCCAATCTTTCTCTGAATCTCTCAATTTTAAGGATTCCAATCCGTGTATGTGTTTTAAAACTTTTGTTGCACATGAATGACACTCTCGAGCACATTAATGTCAAAGATATATTTCGCTTGCTCTTAGAAATCTCTTGCAGGTACAAATCGCACACCCTGCCACATCGTGGTCCTCAAAAGAAGTTTCCTCATCAACATCAATGCTAAGGGAATGAGATTTCCCTATGCTCTTTCTGCAAAATCAGTTTGACTTGCCAACTTCGAACTACGTTGGTCTGATTCTCGAAAGAGATACGTAGGCAGCTTGAATTTTCAGGCACGACCACATACTTACAAAAAATCTTATGCAGGTACACATCATCCATTCTGCCACATCGTGATCTTCACAAGAAGGATCCTCGACAATATCGACGCTCATATTTCTGCGTAGGGAGCGAATTTTCCCAGTGACCTTTTGAAAAATAAAATGTTCGACTTGATAACGTTGAACTACGTTGGTCTGATTCTCGAAAGAGATACGTAGGCAGCCTGAATTTTCAAGCACGACCACATACTTGCAAAAAATCTTATGCAGGTACGAAGTTGGAACCACACAATGAATCACATCTTGGTTTCACAAAGAGGTTGCTCATTGCAAGCGATCAAAATCCCACAAGAGTTGCAGGAGCTCCAAAAGCGAAGAAGCTTAAACTGTGAAATAATCAAAAACCCCTATTAGGAGAATCAGGGATCCAAAATGAGGTTGCAGCACTCAAAACAGTACCGATGGGTCACGCGAAGCGATGGTTCATTGCTTGATAAAGCATAAAAATCTCATCACACAGCAATTCAAAGGCAGAGGAATCTGAACAGCGCAGAATGCAGCGTATCCTTGATTTTATTTTGTGCATATAAATAGCTTCAGTTGTTTATTGCCCTTGGTCTTCTCGAAAGAGCGAGATTACCTCCCTTGAACTGCGCAACGTCGTATGTTCCCCTTTTGAAATGATGTTATTCCACCTTGGTCTTCTCGAAAAAGCGAGATTACCTCCCCTGAAACTGCGCAACGTCGTAGGTCCCCCCTTTTGAAAAGATATGTTATTTCACCTTGGTCTTCTCGAAAAAGCGAGATTACCTCCCTTGAAACTGCGCAACGTCGTAGGTCCCCCCTTTTTGAAAAGATATGTTATTCCACCTTGGTCTTCTCGAAAAAGCGAGATTACCTCCCTTGAAACTGCGCAACGTCGTAGTCCCCCCTTTTTGAAAAGATATGTTGTTCCAGCTTGGTCTTCTCAGGCACCCGAGATTACTTCCCCGAACTGCGCAACGTCGTACGTTCTCCATTTATGATTCCCATCCCCTTGCAAAGAGAGATCGAACCTCAATGCACCCCTTTACTCGGATTGTACCTTGCGTCAATCCTTGAGTCGTGATTGGTCTTAAGCCTTCTCTTAAATTGTGTGAGTCGGTTCTAATCAGAACTACGACTCGACTTGATTCCCATGGAGGGATACGTAGGCAGTTCATAACATTGGACTCAGTCGCCCATTCTCGCAATTTGTTGGTCAAATACCAACCCCCCAGAAAAGAGAGATGGAATCTCAATGCTCCCCCCAGCAAAGAGAGATGGAATCTCAATGCTCCCCCCAGAAAAGAGATATAAAATCTCAAAGCAATTTGTTGGTCAAATACCAACCCCCCAGCAAAGAGAGATGGAATCTCAATGCTCCCCCCAGCAAAGAGAGATGGAATCTCAATGCAATCCCCAGCAAAGAGAGATAGCTTCTCAATGCTACCCCCAGCAAAGAGAGATGGAATCTCAATGCTACCCCCAGCAAAGAGAGATGGAATCTCAATGCAACCCCCTGCTTTAAATTTTAATAAACCTGAACTACGTTTGGTCTGATTCTCGATAGAGATACGTAGGTAAACCGGGAAACCGGAACCGACCATTTCCTGTGTTTGATTGATTGTTTGAGTTAGAACTACGGAGGCTTGATTCTCGAAAGAGATACGTAGGAAGTCCTACTTTGGACCCAGCCGTTACACCCTAGACGAGATCGAGTGTCTCTTAGTGAATCGTAGAATCCCCTTTAACCAGGAGATTCGACGAGGGGCTCTGTAGATACCCTGATCTCGCACCCCTAAAAACCCACATTGAATCGGTCTAAACCCGAAAATTGACCTAAAACCCTCGATTTGGCTGTGCGGGACTGCCGTGAGCCTTATCGGTGCATCGAATGGATAAACGGACTTCAAATTCATGATCAGAGCAAAAAAAGAGCAAACAGGCAAAAATTTCGTTTTTCGAGGTGCGGGACCGGAAACGGGGCCTGCGACCCCCCGAACTGCTCGCTGTTATCCATTCTGTGCATTAAAAATATATTATTACCTTTCCTTGCTAATTGACATATTTCAGATATACCGGCGTGACCACAAAATTATTCCAAGCAACTTTCATGTTGGGCCCGCGGACAACCGGGACACCGGAGCGCGCACGACGGAGCGGAAAGCCGAAGCCGGAAAGATGGTTATCCAAATTGGAAAATATCTCAAAATATCTTATCAACAGGTCAAGAAGAGAAAAAATATATTATTGTCGTTCCTTGCTTATGAAAATATTTCAGATATACCGGCCTGACCAGAAAAATATTCCGAGCAACTTTCATGTTGGACTCGCGGACAACCGGGACACCGGAGGCGCGCACAACAGAGCAGTTGCGGAGCGGAAAGCCGGAGCTGAAAAGATGGTTATCCACATTGCAAAATATCTCAAAATATCTAAGCAAGTGGTCAAGAAGAGGAAAAAATATATTATTGTCGTTCCTTGCTCATAAAAATATTTCAGATATACCGGCCTGACCAGAAAAATATTCCGAGCAACTTTTATGTTGGACCCGCGGACAACCGGGACACCGGAGACGCGCACAACGGAGCAGTTGGGGAGTTAATGCCGGAACAGAGATAAGGAAGATGACTTGAATCCTTAGTGTAAGAAGGATAGATAATGATATAAAAAAATCACCTCCCTCCTCCAATTTACAA
The DNA here is from genome assembly GCA_026119855.1 of Campanula takesimana. NCBI lineage: Eukaryota > Viridiplantae > Streptophyta > Magnoliopsida > Asterales > Campanulaceae > Campanula > Campanula takesimana. The sequence continues at coordinate 1,213,295 of JAOWBW010000242.1, forward strand.
CCTCCCCCCTCCAATTTACAACCAATTTACAACCTCCTTTCTCCATATTACCATCTCCCTCATCCATTATTTAAAGAAGAATTCATTCACCCATCACACACACACCACTCTCCATATTCACCACCACCCTTACTTGCTCTCTCTCAAGTAACCCTAAAACACCCTCAACCACCACCACACCACCACCATACCACCATAGCACCACCACCACACAAACACTAAACTCAAACCCTTTCAAACACTAAGCAAAAGCCTTAGAAAACAAACAAAAAAAAAGACTTCCCTTGGAAGCAAAGGGAGCACAACCTATGCCTTATTCTCACCTTGTAATCACCTCAAAGGGTAAGATGTAGTGTTCTTATGTAATTTCTTGAGAGGTTTAGCCACTTGTTAGGCTAAACCTCCATTTTATATTCAAAGATACAATATTGATACTCTTGTTGTTTTTTCTCTTCAAATGATATTATAATGATGTTTTGAGCTCTTGAGCATGCTATGCTATTGATCTTGTGTATATATATCATTCATGAATGAGTATCAAATCCTTGTGTGTGTTTGATTCAAGGGATTTTCAAAGAACCAACTTGTTTCCCCTAAAAAAACCTTGAATCTGTCCATTACTTGTAATATCACCTTGTGAGAACTCATGTAATCTGACTTAGAAGCATGGATAAATGTTGTTTTGTGTTGTTAATATGTATATATATGCATGTTCAAAGTTTCATGTTCATTGCTTTCCATTTGAGTTAGTTTTGATAGGTGTTTTCATGACATAAGTGAGATGCCAATAATCTGTCCATATGGTACCTTACTGCCTTGTTGCTATGTTTAGGCATAGAAAACTTGGGTTTTGGTCTTAGACCACAAAATATAACTTGTTCTACACAGAACCAGGAACATGATTATGTAAATATAATATTTTTAGCCTCATTGGAAGAGGCTCTTTCCATTTTTTGTTTGAGCTCTCTGTTCTCAGATTTGTGCTTGTCCATTTCTGACATCAAAAAGTCAGAAGTGTTTTGAATGACTTAAACTTGTTTGTTGGACTTGAAACTCACCAGATATTAACTTTGACATGTTAGGAGAAACTTTCATGTTTTGTGTCCCCCATGATTCCCCCGTGATGATGAAAAAAGTGGATACGTTAGGGATGTATGAAATTCTGTCAGACTGGGCTGTGAAAAGAATTGCCTTGCATGCTTTGTTTGAACACCATAACATGCCCTTAAAATCAAGGGAAAAATCATGGTAGATTTTTAATGTGTTAGGAAGTTTTCTTGACCTTTACTTTCCAGATTGGATGAGTACAAGAACGGGTACACAAAGAAAGGTGCACAGCAGTCCCTGAAAATGTTTAGGGACGGAGTTTCGGACATTTATTTGTTTTGGGAATTGTTTCCCTTTTTGTGCAAATGTAAATATTAATCCCCCACCCCTTTAAAAATGAACCTTCCTAGAATAGGAAGACCTCCATATATTAAACCACCATTTTTTGTTAGGGCACAAAATAGCGATTCAAAAGGCATAAAATGAATCTACGTGGCACGCATATAGAGACCATCATGGGCGAAGAGAATGCCTAACCCCTTCTCTCTTCGTAACTTAGCCCCCGAACCCACTTTCTCTAAAAAAGGTTTTTTCTTCGTTTTTCCTAAAATTAAAATGAGGTGGCGACTCTTGCAATTAAATCACAGTATCAAGAGGAAACCATTGTGCGGGAACCGAGTGCATTTCCAAAAGCGCATCAGCACGAGGCTAACCCGAATCGCTTTCGCGAGCGATCATTTCGAGGTTCGGTTTCGGGCGCGGGCTCTCACAATATGTGTTGGTAGTGGTGCCCTAGGCACGTTTAATAAACGTTGTAATTGTTATCATTTATTTCATATCAATAAAGAGATGTTTTGATTATTATTGTTGTTCATGCTTACTTATAATAATCCCCGTCCCTAGTACTTATTAAGCACTAGTATAAAGGCTAAATGATCATGAGATGATCATGTTAGATTTATGGGTACTTGTTTGGAACAAGGTACTGGACATGACCCGCTGTATGAGATTTATGTCATGGTCTATGTCGAACATATATCTCATATTAGTTATGTCATTTGAATCCTTAGACATGAAGTTATTATAGTCTTCCACTTGATGAACATTGTGTTTGACATATTCAAACGCTACCTTAACACGGTAGTTATAAAGGGTATGATTGGCATAATCGGATTCCCGTTGGGAAGAATAATAAGCTAAATGGATTTGTCCCTCCACGGAGAGATGTCAAGCTTGGGCCTCTCGTAGGAATGATGTTGATGAAATGTTCGGCCCGACTCAAATGAATTGATTGGATCAATGTCATTTGGATTATCAACATATTCGGAATCGAGAAAGTATTGAACAAAAACAAGTTGACTGTTTGACCATGACTTGTGTTCAATGACATCGTGGACAAAGGGATTGTGACATATTCTAAAGGAATGCGAACTTGTATCTAGTTATACTATTTGGGTAGGTATGACGGTTTGCTAGAACCTAATCATATCTTATGGGATCATGTTTGAGCCCATTGCCAACTTAGTATAATCCTAGAGGGTCACACACAATAGAACGAATCTTTAATAAGAGGACTATATTGGAATTTAGAGTCAAAGGACCTTGGAGGAATTTTGGAAACATTCTGGGCTGTTTGGTCTACCGAGCGGGCGCTTGGTTCAGACCAGGCGGGCGCCTGAAGTAATTCCAGAAAGACAGGGACCTTCTGGTCATTCAGGCGGGCACCTGGCCCTTTACAGGCGGGCGCCTGGTGCTGCCGACAGGAAAATTCCTAATTCGATTTGGGAAGGTTTTTGGCACAAGATTCCTATTTGGAATAGGTCTTAATTGTGTATAAAAACCCCAATTCGGCCAGACCATATTGACAAGTGATTTTGTGAGTCTCAAAGAGTTTGAGAGAGATATTATTTTGTTCTAAGATATCCTTGATTGAGGAACAAAATAATTCACAAATAAATTCAATATAGTTCTTTTATTGTGAAAGTGTGTTTCATAATATTGGTCTAGCAACCAAGATCAAAGATCCTTTGATATTCGTTCGAAGTGTGGATACCGCTAGAGGGTGAAAATCATCATCTTCAAAGTTCGTGTTCAAGCTTTGTGATCGTGATCAAGTCTTCAAGTTTCTCCACCAAAGACCAAGAGAAAATTCATAGTCATCAAGGGTTAGTTATTCCTCTATTCATCTTGTTGTATTTGATTTAATCATATGAACGGATCCATGGCTTTGGGTTTCTTAAAATTTTAATTGCTAAATTCCGCTGCGCATGTTACTAGGAAACCCAACAGTGGTATCAGAGCCCCGTTCATGTTGATTAATTCAATACTTGGATCATGTTGTGTATATAAATTGTTTATGTGCCAAGCATGATATGAATATTGGATTATATGATGTTTATGTGTTTTGTGATTTTATGTGGTTTATTGTTTTTCGAACCTTAATCGCACGATTCAATCGCAATAAAAAATTATGGTGGATTCTGAATTATTTCGATTATTGATTTTTGATTGGATCAAAGTTTTAATAATCGGGGAAAAATAATTTTGAGACAAAATTTTCGAACTTGAAAATTCCATACCATTCTGACCATTCAGGCGCCCGCCCGCGCTGGACCAGGCGCGCGCTCGCTTCAGGCGCCCGCCTGTGCTGGACCAGGCGCGCGCTTGCTAGGCCAGAATGTTCTGATTTTGTTCAAAATCTGATTCTGGAATTTTTCGATAAATCCGACAAAACCAGTAACAAGACCACTTCAGACTTGCTGATCTGGAATGGGTTTTGGGTAGTTGGTTTGTGTGTGGATTTTGGGGTTTGATTTTCCTATTTGTTTTAGTCTTGTGATTCCTAGATTGGTTCAAGTTTTGGATGGCTAATCTGCGTTCATCGAGATTGTGTTTCCCAAAATTGATCGCAATCAAAGTTTCAAAGACAAAACGAAGTTAGAATTATGAAGAGTTCATAATTGCTAAAATTGAGAAACAAAGTTCTTGATTCAATGATTGGAGATCCATGTGGAATTGTGAATGCAATTGGCCTACGTTCATCGAGACCATCTATTGCTTAGTTTCGGCCACATGGACTACTTTCTTGGTTTCTTGAATTAGTGCGGGATTGTGGTTGCCTAATGGCTTAGTTCGACCGCACTTCTTGTTGTCTTGATTTGGAGATAATAACCAAAGTTGAAATAGTCTCATCCTCATAATTATAGAGAAACTAATGACACATAAATATTATGCTTAAATTAATGGGATTAATTTAGTGGCTAAACTTGATGTGTAACATGTTTATATTATGTGCTCATAAATGTGTTATATGCTATATGTGATGAACCTTCAAAGAAAGTTTTAAGTCTTTTATTGCCATGCCATGATTAAAACACTTGTTAGTACATGAGTGATTTTAATGTAGATTCGCCCTAGCGAGGTGCATTAAATTTATTTATGTTTGAGCAAGATAGATAATGTGGGCACGCCCTAGCGGGACACATTAACTATGCGTTTAAAATGGTTAGACTTAATTGGGCGTCAAAACAGTTTTGGGCCTAGGCAAAGATGAGGTTTAACATGCTTTTGAAATTGGATTTCTAAAAGAATCTCATAAAAGGAATTAAGAGTCATATGAGATATGATTGACAAGAGTTGTCTACCTAATTAATTTGATTTTGTGTAATCCGCCTTAGCGGACTTGAAATTAAATTAAAGTTGGATCTTAACCCAATTAAATTATATTATACATTGGATGTATAAGAAGGTTATATAATTTAGTGGGAGTATTTTGTTTAAAAAATTACATTATTTATCTCTTTAATGAAAATCGGTACTTATTAAATTTTGGAAATTTTGCATATTTGTAGATTATGACTAATAACACTCAATCAATGTCGTTGCGATCGATCCTTGAGAAGGATAAGCTCGAAGAGAATGGTACAAACTTTATGGATTGGATCCGAAGCATAAGAATTGTTCTTAGGCAAGAAGATAAGTTGTACATTCTCGATGGGCCTCTCCCTGCTGAACCACCGCCTACTGCCCCTAGGGTAGAAAGAGACAATTACAAGAAACATCGTAATGATTCTAGAGATGTAAGTTGTCTCATGCTTGCTGCTATGTGTTCAAAACTCCAACAAAGTTTGGAACATTTGGAAGCCTATGAGATAGGCGTGGAGTTGAGAACCATGTTTCAAGAGCAAGCTAGGCAAGAGAGGTACAAGACCATTGTTGCATTCACTACTAGTAAAATGAATGAAGGGCAACAAGTGAGTCCTCACTTTCTTAAAATGAAAGGTTATGTAGAGCACCTTGAGAAACTTGGCTATCCAATCCCATTGGAGCTAGCCACGGATCTCATTCTTAATTCATTGCCTAAAAGTTATAATCAGTTTGTGATGAATTATAACATGCATGGAATGGATAAGAATCTCTCTGAGTTGCATGGGATGCTCAAAACTGCAGAGATGAAAATTGAGGAGAAAGGTTCTCCCGTGCTCTTGGTTCATGATGGGAAGAAGGCTAGTGCCAAAGGAAAGGGTAAGGCAAAAGTTGTCAAACCTAAGATAAGCAAGGCAAAGGTTGCCAAGGCTTCTGAGGCAAAACCTGATTCACAAAAGGATGCAATCTGTTTCCATTGTCAAGAAATTGGTCATTGGAAACGTAATTGCAAGGCTTTCTTGGAAGAGCAAAAGAAGAAGAAGAGCAGCAAGGCTGCGTCGACTTCAGGTATCTATATGATAGATATTCTCCTTTCTACCACTGATTCTTGGGTATTGGATACCGGATGTGGTTCTCACATTTGTCTAAATGTGCAGGGACTAAAGAATAGGAGACTGCTTAAAGAAGGTGAAGTAGATCTACGCGTGGGAAATGGAGCAAGAGTTGCTGCATTAGCCGTAGGGACTTATGAAGTCACTTTACCTTCCGGATTAATTCTTGTTTTGAACAATTGTTATTATGTTCCGGATTTAAGCAGAAATATTATTTCAATTTCTTGTTTGGATAATGAAGGTTTTAAGTTTCTTATTGAGAATAAGAAATTTTCTATTTATTTAAATGATGTGCTTTATGGTATTGCTAATTCATTTAATGGCCTTTATGTCTTGGATGTCAAGAATGAAAATAATGTCTATCATGTAAATAAGAAATCTAAACCTAATGATGTAAATCATACTTATATGTGGCATTGCCGTCTTGGTCATATTAATGAGAAGCGTATCTCAAAACTCCATGGGGACGGACTTTTGGGTTCATGTGACTTAGAGTCATATGATACTTGTGAGTCGTGTCTTCTTGGAAAAATGACTAAGACACCTTTTACCAAGTTGGGTGAAAGGGCAAGCGACTTATTGGGGTTGATACATTCCGATGTATGCGGACCATTAAGTAGCAATGCTAGGGGAGGATTTCAATACTTCATAACCTTCACTGATGATTATAGTAGATTTGGGTATGTTTACCTAATGAAACATAAAAGTGAAGCATTTGAGATATTTAGAATATTTCAAAATGAAGTAGAAAAACAACTTGGCAAAAGCATTAAGGCACTTCGATCAGATCGAGGTGGAGAATACTTAAGTCAAGAATTTGATGATCATCTAAAGAATTGTGGAATAGTTTCACAATTGACTCCACCTGGAACACCACAATGGAATGGTGTGTCCGAGAGGAGGAATCGGACTTTGTTAGACATGGTTCGATCAATGATGAGTCAAGTTGATCTTCCAATATCCTTTTGGGGTTACGCCTAGAAACCGCTGCTTTCACACTAAATCAAGTTCCAACTAAATCGGTTCCAAAGACTCCATATGAGATGTGGAGTGGAAAGAAACCTAGTTTATCTTTCATGAGGATTTGGGGTTGCGAAGTTTATGTCAAGAGACTCATCTCTGACAAACTAGCACACAAATCTGATAAATGTATTTTCGTGGGATATCCTAAGGAAACTAAAGGATATTACTTTTACAACCGAGAGGACAACAAAGTGTTTGTTGCCCGAACTGGTGTCTTTCTAGAGAAAGAGTTTCTCTCCAAAGAAATCAGTGGGAGTAAAATAAATCTTGAAGAAATTCGAGACCCAGAAAATAACATTGAACCAATAGTGGAACAAGAACAAGAACCACAAGGAGTTGTGGAACCTGTTCAAAATACACAAGCATCTCGCAGATCTAGTAGGTCACGATCCGAGCCCGAGAGATATGGATTTCTCGTAACGGATAGTAATGAGGTAGAAATCATTGAGAATGATGAACCGTCAACCTACCAAGAGGCGATGTCTTCTCCTGATTCGGACAACTGGCTTGGAGCCATGGAATCCGAATTGCAATCCATGCAAGACAATCAAGTTTGGAATTTGATTGATGCACCCGAAGGTGTAAAAACCATAGGATGCAAATGGGTCTTCAAGAAGAAGACTGACATGGATGGGAAGGTGCATACTTACAAAGCTAGGCTTGTAGCGAAAGGTTATAGGCAAGTTCATGGTATTGACTATGATGAGACCTTTTCACCCGTAGCAATGATCAAGTCTATAAGAATTTTGCTTGCCATTGCCGCATATCATGACTATGAAATATGGCAGATGGATGTCAAAACCGCTTTCCTGAATGGAAAACTCCAAGAGGATGTGTATATAACACAACCAGAAGGTTTTGAACAAGATTCTAAGGTATGCAAATTGCAAAGATCCATCTATGGATTGAAGCAAGCTTCAAGGAGTTGGAATCTCCGTTTTGATGAATCGGTCAAAGAGTTTGGTTTCATCAAGAACGAAGATGAGCCTTGTGTATACAAAAAGATTAGTGGGAGCATAGTGCTATTCCTTATTTTATATGTGGATGACATATTGCTCATTGGAACGACATTCCTACACTTCAGTCTGTGAAGACTTGGTTAGGAAAGTGCTTCGCAATGAAAGATATGGGTGAAGCCGCATATATACTTGGCATTAAGATCTATAGAGATAGATCAAGAAGGCTACTTGGTTTAATCCAAAGTACATACATTGACAAGGTCATTAGAAGATTCCGTATGGAAAATTCTAAGAGAGGCACCTTGCCAGTGTTACATGGAGTTTCTCTAAGCAAGACTCAATGTCCTAAGACAAATGATGAGCGTGAGAAAATGAATGATGTTCCATATGCTTCGGCAATTGGGTCCATCATGTATGCCATGATTTGTACTAGGCCGGATGTATCTTATGCTTTGAGCATGACAAGTAGATACCAATCCGACCCTGGCGAAAATCACTGGATAGCTGTAAAAGCGATTCTAAAGTACTTGAGAAGAACTAAAGACTCGTTTTTGGTCTATGGAGGAATGGAAGATGATCTCGTTGTAAATGCCTACACGGATGCAAGCTTCCAAACTGACAAAGATGATAGCCGATCGCAATCGGGTTTTGTGTTTATGTTAAATGGTGGAGCTGTAAGCTGGAAGAGTTCCAAGCAAAGTACAACCGCTGATTCTACAACAGAAGCTGAGTATATTGCTGTATCGGATGCTGCAAAGGAAGCTGTTTGGATTAAGAAGTTCATAACTGAACTTGAAGTGGTTCCTAGTATTGCTAATCCAATAGACCTTTATTGTGATAATAATGGTGCTATTGCTCAAGCAAAGGAACCAAGAGCACATCAGAAATCCAAACACATACTTAGGCGTTTTCATATCATTCGAGAGATCGTTGATAGGGGAGACGTAAATATATGCAGAGTACCTACTGATGACAATGTTGCGGACCCGCTAACAAAGGGACTTCCACAAGCTAAACATGATGGTCATGTTAGGTCCATGGGTATTAGATACATGGGAGATTGGGCCTAGGGCAAGTGGGAGATTGTTGGTAGTGGTGCCCTAGGCACGTTTAATAAACGTTGTAATTGTTATCATTTATTTCATATCAATAAAGAGATGTTTTGATTATTATTGTTGTTCATGCTTACTTATAATAATCCCCGTCCCTAGTACTTATTAAGCACTAGTATAAAGGCTAAATGATCATGAGATGATCATGTTAGATTTATGGGTACTTGTTTGGAACAAGGTACTGGACATGACCCGCTGTATGAGATTTATGTCATGGTCTATGTCGAACATATATCTCATATTAGTTATGTCATTTGAATCCTTAGACATGAAGTTATTATAGTCTTCCACTTGATGAACATTGTGTTTGACATATTCAAACGCTACCTTAACACGGTAGTTATAAAGGGTATGATTGGCATAATCGGATTCCCGTTGGGAAGAATAATAAGCTAAATGGATTTGTCCCTCCACGGAGAGATGTCAAGCTTGGGCCTCTCGTAGGAATGATGTTGATGAAATGTTCGGCCGGACTCAAATGAATTGATTGGATCAATGTCATTTGGATTATCAACATATTCGGAATCGAGAAAGTATTGAACAAAAACAAGTTGACTGTTTGACCATGACTTGTGTTCAATGACATCGTGGACAAAGGGATTGTGACATATTCTAAAGGAATGCGAACTTGTATCTAGTTATACTATTTGGGTAGGTATGACGGTTTGCTAGAACCTAATCATATCTTATGGGATCATGTTTGAGCCCATTGCCAACTTAGTATAATCCTAGAGGGTCACACACAATAGAACGAATCTTTAATAAGAGGACTATATTGGAATTTAGAGTCAAAGGACCTTGGAGGAATTTTGGAAAATTCTGGGCTGTTTGGTCTACCGAGCGGGCGCTTGGTTTGACCAGGCGGGCGCCTGAAGTAATTCCAGAAAGACAGGGACCTTCTGGTATTCAGGCGGGCGCCTGGCCCTTTTACAGGCGGGCGCCTGGTATGCCGGTTTGAAATTTCCTAATTCGATTGGGAAGGTTTTTGACACAAGATTCCTATTTGGAATAGGTCTTAATTGTGTATAAAAACCCCAATTCGGCCAGACCATATGACAAGTGATTTTGTGAGTGTCTCAAAGAGTTTTGAGAGAGATATTATTTTGTTCTAAGATATCATTGATTGAGGAACAAAATAATTCACAAATAAATTCAATATAGTTCTCTTTTATTGTGGAAGTGTGTTTCATAATATTGGTCTAGTAACCAAGATCAAAGATCCTTGATATTCGTTCGAAGTGTGGATACCGCTAGAGGGTGAAAATCATCATCTTCAAAGTTCGTGTTAAGCTTTGTGATCGTGATCAAGTCTTCAAGTTTCTCCACCAAAGATCAAGAGAAATTCATAGCCATCAAGGTTAGTTATTCCTCTATTCATCTTGTTGTATTTGATTTAATCATATGAACGGATCCATGGCTTTG